>CM034543.1:2301466-2465367 GCA_020002185.1 Paraescarpia echinospica
AAAGAAGCGATATCTCATGCGAGTCCTATGGTCGCCTCGTTGGACGTGAAACCGACCAAATGATCGTCTCTTGACATGAAGGTATGTGATCGTCTCTTGACATGAAGGTATGTGATGTTTGGCACCTCATTGAATGAAGTCCTGTCAGGTGGTTGTCCTTACATGTTATTGACATAGTCGTTTTCGATCGTAGCAGTTTTCAAATTCGCTTGCTATGGTCGTGTGTTAAAAAGTTCGAGTCCTACCGACACTAAAAAGTTCCGAGTGCTACCGATACTAAAAAGTTCCGAGTACTACCGACACTAAAAAGTTCCGAGTACTACCGACACTAAAAAGTTCCGAGTACTACCGACACTAAAAAGTTCCGAGTACTACCGACACTAAAAAAGTTCCGAGTACTACCGACACTAAAAAGTTCCGAGTACTACCGACACTAAAAAGTTCCGAGTACTACCGACACTAAAAAGTTCCGAGTACTAACGACACTAAAAAGTTCCGAGTACTACCGACACTAAAAAGTTCCGAGTACTACCGACACTAAAAAGTTCCGAGTACTACCGACACTAAAAAGTTCCGAGTACTAACGACACTAAAAAAGTTCCGAGTACTACCGACACTAAAAAGTTCCGAGTACTACCGACACTAAAAAGTTCCGAGTACTACCGACACTAAAAAGTTCCGAGTACTACCGACACTAAAAAGTTCCGAGTACTACCGACACTAAAAAGTTCCGAGTACTAACGACACTAAAAAGTTCCGAGTACTACCGACACTAAAAAGTTCCGAGTACTACCGACACTAAAAAGTTCCGAGTACTACCGACACTAAAAAGTTCCGAGTACTACCGACACTAAAAAATTCCGAGTACCATCGACACTAAAAAGGTCCGAGTACTAACGACACTAAAAAGTTCCGAGTACTACCGACACTAAAATCTCTCGTGTGACGTGGCATCCGTAGTCTCGTGACATATCTCGGTTAAGTCTAGAGGCATTGATGCAATAACACGTCTATTTTCCTGAAAAAGGAAGGAATTGATGCAATAACACGTTAAGATTAGTGTTTCGTTTGTCCTACTAGTTGATCTAAGTTCAATTCGTGACACGTGTTGGTCAAAGCATAGTGTTTCGTTTGTACAACTCGTGTCTCGTCGGTACTCTCGTGTGATGTGTCATCCGTAGTCTCGTGACATATCTCGGTCATAGTCTCGTCTCTTTTCTCGTCGGTACTCTCGTGTGACGTGTCATCCGTAGTCTCGTGTGATGTGTCATCCGTAGTCTCGTAGCATATCTCTTGTCTCGTCCGTACTCTCGTGTGATGTGACATCCGTAGTCTCGTGTGATGTGTCATCCGTAGTCTCGTAGCATATCTCTTGTCTCGTCCGTACTCTCGTGTGATGTGTCATCCGTAGTCTCGGTCATAGTCTCGTGACATATCTCTGCCATAGTCTCGTGACATATCTCGGTCATAGTCTCGTGACATATCTCGGACATAGTCTCGTCTCTTGTCTCGCCGGTACTCTCGTGTGACGTGTCATCCAAAGTCTCGTGATATATCTCGGCCATAGTCTCGTGTGATGTGTCATCCGTAATCTCGTGACATATCTCGGTCATAGTTTCGTCTCTTGTCTCGTGTGACGTGTCATCCGAAGTCTCGTGCCATATCTCGGTCATAGTCTCGTGTGATGTGTCTAGTTGATCTAAGTTCAATTCGTTTGACACGTGTTGGTCAAAGTGTAGTGTTTCGTTTGCGTGACTAGTTGATCTGAGTTCAATTTGTGCCACGTGTTGGTCAAAGTGTAGTGTTTCGTTTGTACAACTCGTGTCTATAGACCGTACTCTCGTGTGATGTGTCATCCATAGTCTCGTGACATATCTCGGTCATAGTCTCGTCTCTTGTCTCGTCGGTACTCTCGTGTGACGTGCATCCGAAGTCTCGTGACATATCTCGGTCATAGTCTCGTGTGATGTGCCTAGTTGATCTAAGTTCAATTCGTGACACGTGTTGGTCAAAGCATAGTGTTTCGTTTTCGTGACACGTGTTGGTCAAAGCATAATGTTTCGTTTGTCCAACTAGTTTATCTAAGTCCAATTCGTGATACGTGTTGGTCAAAGGATAGTGTTTCGTTTGTACAACTAGTTGATCTAAGTTCAATTCGTCACGTGTTGGTCAAAGCATAGTGTTTCGTTTGCACAACTAGTTGGTCTGAGTTCGATGTTCGATTCGTTCAGCGTGTTGGTCAAAGCATAGTGTTTCGTTTGTGTGACTAGTTGATTTGAGTTCAATTTGAGTATTTCTGAGTTCAATGTTCGATTCGTTCAGCGTGTTGGTCAAAGCAGTGTTTCGTTTGTATGACTAGTTGATCTGAGTTCAATTTGTGACATGTGTTGGTCAAAGAATAGTGTTTCGTTTGTCCAACTAGTTGGTCTGAGTTCAATTCGTGCAGTGTAATCGGTTAAGTTTCTGTTTCGTTTACGCAACTAGTTGATCTGAGTTCGATTCGTGTCGTGTGTTGGTCAAAGCATAGTGTTTCGTTTGCACCACTAGTTGGTCTGAGTTCAATTTGTCTATTTGCTTTGCTTTGCTTTGCTTCTGAAGCAAATCTCACGCGATAACCCGTCTATTTGCTTTGCTTTGCTTTGCTTCTGAAGCAAATCTCACGCGATAACCCGTCTATTTGCTTTGCTTTGCTTTGCTTCAGAAGCAAATCTCACGCGATAACCCGTCTATTTGCTTTGCTTTGCTTTGCTTCTGAAGCAAATCTCACGCGATAACCCGTCTATTTGCTTTGCTTTGCTTCTGAAGCAAATCTCACGCGATAACCCGTCTATTTGCTTTGCTTTGCTTTGCTTCTGAAGCAAATCTCACGCGATAACCCGTCTATTGTGGTGTATCTCGTCCATAGTCTCGTCTCTTGTCTCGTCGGTACTCTCGTGTGACGTGTCATCCGAAGTCTCGTGTGGTGTGTCATCCGTAGTCTCGTGACATATCTCGGTCATAGTCTCGTCTCTTGTCTCGTCGGTACTCTCGTGTGATGTGTCATCCGAAGTCTCGTGTCATCCGTAATCTCGTGACATATCTCGGTCATAGTCTCGTCTCTTGTATCGTCGGTACTCTCGTGTGATGTGGCATCCATAGTCTCGTGTCATCCGTAGTCTCGTGACATATCTCGGTCATAGATCACACATCACGGTCACAGTCTCGTCTCTTGATGTATCTATATATATATATATATATATATATATATATGAATCTATGAGTTCATTTTCGATTACCCATGCCAGGTTATTTGTTTTACGACAGAAGTTGGTTTCGAAGGTTTTACCGAAGAAGCACGAATTTAAATACTATAGTACGAAAAAGGATAAAAACATTCTAATGGTCCTGTGTACACTTGAACCTTAATACGGTAAACTATATAGATACTGGTACATCTTATCTGGGAGGTTATTATGTACCTGTACTGTTGTAACATGACGCTTCACTTTCCTCGAACAATGTAGATAGCGAGCACTGCGCCGTCTTGTATTGATATATGATCTTTGGCATCAAGGTGATCGAGTCGACATTGCGCATCGCACATAGCGCATTTATTTATTTAATAATGATGTTGAACGCGATTATGCACCTACGTACATACGTACATACGTACACACGTATAGGTTAAGAACACCAGCATGATAAAATGCTGAAACAGTATTGGTGGTCTCTAGGCACAGATGAAATACGGATGAGCCTTGCAAGTTGCATAGGATATATCAGTTCAAAACAGTTTGACACCAGTTTGGATCCGGTTTGTACGCGGACTTTCAACTGTGACCGTTGGTAAGTGCAAATGACAAACAGTTTGACCAAAATATTACACAGATAGCTGGTAGTTTGAATGTTTTAACAGATACGTTCGTATAACTTCCCTATGGCTTAACACGGGGCCAATACACAGACCCTTGAGGCTTGATTTATACCAGTTTATACCGGTTAACAGGGAGATTTTTCACTCACTATAACGACAATGACCATAACATCAAATGATGAGATTATATTCAAGTACGAAAGCTCAAAACAATGGCTAACCAAAGCGCTATCTGATTAACCAAGTCAACCTCGGGTACAAAATTACTGTGCGTAGCAGTTTGAAAAATTCCCTATGCTTTAACATGGGAAAATTCCCTATCCTTTAACACGGGGAAAATTCCCTATGCTTTAACATGGGGAAAATTCCCTATCTCTTAACATGGGGAAAATTCCCTATACTTTAACATGGGGAAAATTCCCTATCTCATAACATAGTGAAAATTCCCTATGCTTTAACATGGTAAAAATTCCCTATCTCATAACATGGGAAATACTTTTCCAAGCTCATTTGCATAACTAGCCACGCCCACAATGCCCAGCTCGCTCGTGATTGGTCAATCGCAGGTGGCGCAGAGGCTGTCGGGATACCATCAGTTGCATAATCCTTGCCTTAGAATGTACACAAGCGCGGACTGCTGAGTAATTATTTAGTTCACCACTTATCTAACAGGGGTGCTTTCAGTTGCTGATTATATATCCACCAGGTGTTTATGAACGAGAAAAAACAAGAGACACGAATATTTGCAGTACTCATATGTGGTTCGCTCACTTGTCCACTAGGGGATGATGTTTGTAGTTCGTGATGTATCCGTCAGGGGGCTCTATTGCACGCAAGCGTGCAAGAGACACGAATATTTGCAGTACTAGAACATTTAGTTTACAACTTGTCCACAAGATGACACCACTTGTATAATTAGTACCGAAAAATTCCGATAGGGGTCGCTGTTTTAAATAACCAACTATCCGCCAGGGGGAGCTATTTTGGTTTTTGAGGGAAATAATTAGTTCACCAACTATCCGCTAGGTGGCGCTGTTATAGTTTTCGGTGGGAAATATGTTAGTTAACCAACTATCCGCCAGGGGGCGCTTTTATAGCCCGAAAAAATTCCGTTAGGTGGCGCCACGTGACTGTTTTAGTTCCTGAAAAATCCGATGGGGGGGGCGGCGGCGGCGGCGGCGGCGCTATTTTAGTTCCGGAAAATGCCGATAGGGGGCGCTATTTTAGTTCCGAAAAATTCCGGTAGTGGGCGCCACGTGACCTTGGCCTACATCCGGGTACTTGACCTTGACCTTTGACCTTGAACTACATCCGGGTACTTCCACTTCCACCGCGCCGCGACAACCATGCCCGGTACTTAACCTCCTTTACTACTTATATGTGTGTGTGTGTGTGTGTGTGTGTGTGTGTGTGTGTGTGTGTGTGTGTGTGTGTGTGCGTGTGTGCGTATAATGTATATAAAGTCGTTCACATATTCATCATTACACAGTTTGTGATTGAAACATTGTCCTGATCATAGCTTGTCTACTGTCTAACCACATCATCATACTGCAAGTTCTGACTCTTTTATTTTTAATAGTACCTAGACGTACAACGTATATCAGATTGTATTACAATTACAACACATACACTTAATCAGATGTCCGCATATTAACACAGTTGTTTGATGATGTCATCCCACAACTTGCACTAGGAAGAGATAGCGTATGCACATCAACAGTATTTCCATATAAAGAGATAGCATCGTTCAATTAGTACAAGTTCACACACACATACAGATAAGGACGAAGGGTAGACAGTACACATGAAGACATCAAGGGTGGTATCAATACCCACATAGCTGACAAAAACAGCTAGCACCTCAAGCACAAGGTGGATGTAGAGCAAACAGTTAAGCACAGATAGAAGGTATATTTAATGTAACATCAAAAGTGTCAGGAACAGGTAGACAATAGAGGTAATGTGAAGGATCAAAATGTTAAAATATAGTCAGCTGTTAGATTCCATTCGGGAACTTCAAAGGAGAATCAATGTCCACATAGCTGACAAAACGTATTTAGTTAGGGCCTCAAGCACGAGCTGGAAGTCGAACAAAAGCGTCGGGGATTGCAGAAAGTACATTTAACGAGAAACGTATCAGGAATAGGTAGATAATTTACTACAGATAATGAGAAGGTCCAACATGTTAAAATATGCTCAGCTGTTAGATTCCAATTGTGTATTTTAGGGGTTGAATCAATATTCACCCAGCTGCCTCAAAAAAACAACAACAGATAATGCCTCATGGACGAGCTGGAAGTAGAGTAAAAAGTGTTTTGTATTTTCGTTGAGTAGCGTCATACCCTGCGATTTGCTTGACAGCTTCATGTGTTTCAGCGAAGTTCTTCGGATCAATGCAATCTTGAACGCTGTGTTTCTTTGCATTTGGCATCAGGCGTGCGTTTACAATAATTATTGGAAGTTCCCGCGTTTTGCCGCTTACAACATTTGTGGTGTGCTCTTCCACGTCCTTTTTGCGCTTTCCAAACGTCATGATTAGGCTGTCATTTCATGCCACTTTTGCCACTTCATTGTTATCCTTGGAGTTGACAACATACACGAAGAAACTGCTATGTTCGTTATCTGATACTGGAGTAGCAATCTAACTTGGAGAACAGCTTCACTCCGTTTCGTGCATGTTTCTGTATTCTCTGTACGTCTTCTCTGGTGGTCATTGAGTTCATTTGCAACATAGAATGCCTTGCAGAACTCACAAGGTAAATAATCTGTGGGATCTTTTCTCTGATTTTAATTCAGCCTGTACTTTGGTTTGATAGGTCTCGTTTTCCTTAAGTATGCTGTAGTTGTGAAGGTAGCCCATGCATCTTTTCTCGCCGATGACTTCTTGTGGTATTGGAGTGCACTCTCAACCTCTGGCTCCCTTGCACGCATGACGTTTATCCCACTTTTGTTTCATCGTGTCTGATCGTGTTAGTTGCACATATATTGCTTGTGAAGATACGGGTGGGACTATGTCGGAGGCTGCGTCGTCTAGTTCTGGATAAAGATGGACACCAGGTACCTGTGTGGTTTCGGCTACATCGGTCGCATTTTGGAGATGATTTCTATTTAGCAGTGGTGTAGTTCTTGACAGATCCAAACATGTGGGAGGACAAAATATGTTCTACTCCAATCTCACTATCGCTGACGAAGTCGATGTCGCTGTCATCTTCCAAGGACTCATCATCACTACATGGGAACCAGACAGTTTCAACTTCATACAAAATCTGACATCAATATTCGTCTCGCATGCAGCTAGTACGGGCTGTAATTATATTTATAGCAGCAACAACTATTGGACTACAAAATGTACATAAAACAACGGGCATCGGGAGACAATCTAAATCTTTCGGCCTAACATAAACGTTAGCATACATCTTTAATATTTTAAAAAGTTATTATTTTCTAAACAATTCCTTAACATTTCCCCGGATACATGGCAGTAAAAAACGTGGCTACTTATTGCACAAAACGATTTCGTTTTCACAGATTTTGTAGTGTGCGCCGTAAGCGATCGAACAAGATTATATTCTTCGTCGTAATTATTAACTTCTTAAGCAAACATATTGTGTACATGACTACTATTCGTGCCAATGCTACTGATTCAGGCCGTAGACTGACAATTTGACGTACCTTCTATCTCGCACATAATTTGTAAATATACCCAAGCATTCAAGTGTTAATATCACATTTACACAAGTAATGTAAATGTTATTAAGCAACAGACCGGTGTTGGGTTGTAGCAGTTGTCCCATCTGTCGCGACGTGGAAGGTCCTGATTGACCTTGTATGTCATGTTCCACAGTTGCTTTTAAAAAGGGCTCCTCTGACTGTTCTCCTCTCGGACTGGGTGGGTGACTAACTAGACGCCTGTATCAATAGCGCAATCACATTTAATACACATTGCAACACATAACAAATATCTGAAAACGTTTTAAAAATCATAAATGCATCAAATAAGTAGTACGTGTCTATGCTAGTTCCCTGCGCGAGCCTGGAGAGCCGGGTACATTATATATTTTGCAAGCTGGGCCAGCCTGGGACATGTTCTGGATGGAACAAAAATATTAATTTAATAATAGTCAAGCACGAGAGACCCGTAGCAGGTGTTTCATTTCATATAAACAATCATTTTTGTGAACCCTCTTTCTCCGAAATGTGAACCCGCTCATACTTCATCATTAAAATGTATTACAGTTTATTTACTGCTTCTGTTGTGTTTCTTCTTATTACATTAGTATATTTCCTAAGTTGGTAGTTTGTGCTTAGCGGGCCGGGGCCGGGGCTAAGCGTAAATTCTAGTTTGCGGGCCTGGCTTGAGATATTCTTGCGGACCTGGCCCGGGCCTGGACTCTAAATCGTGTTAAGTGCGGGCAGGGCTTGGGCTAAAATGCTAGACCCACAGTCATTTCACAGTAAGTAATTTGTATACATGAATTTGATACTGTAAATTTCACACTATTGTGCCTTTATTACTCGACACACCTATTCGTGTGATATTAAAGCCAATCTTCATGATTCTATCACATGTTGGATGCTTCAGTATGTTAAATCTAACTTTGGACATGGTAATTTATTCAATCTGTATGTTATTACAAGATTCACATTTGCATGTATATAAACCAAGACACAACATTATTTTGTTGTCTTATCATTAATTCCTGCCTTTATCAGTCAGATACGGATGCATTTATTAATTATTGCATATAAATTAATATTTGAAGTATTGACAACTCATTATTATACTTACTCTCCATGGCAACTATTTGTTGCCACAGTTATGGACCAATTGTTCACCTGGTGCTATGACTCTGGTAGCAAAGAGAATCGGGTGAGACAGACCAGTGGCGTCTTTGACAACCTTCATGGCGCAATTGAATGCACCAATCCCGTCATTGACATATTTGTCCAGCCCAGTTGTTTCAGTGGTATCAATGCTTACAACATACCTACGCTAGCCCGATTATACTTATATAACATTTGAACACTATACTACTACTGGCGACCTAACAAAACAATATCACGACTTTTCAAAGAAGGCTAATATTTTGGCGTTTGGGATTTTTACTCCAAAATTACTTCGAAAATGT
Organism: Paraescarpia echinospica; assembly: GCA_020002185.1. Lineage (NCBI taxonomy): Eukaryota > Metazoa > Annelida > Polychaeta > Sabellida > Siboglinidae > Paraescarpia > Paraescarpia echinospica. The sequence goes on from CM034543.1 coordinate 2,310,449, forward strand.
AATATCGAAAATCGTTCATATGTCACAGCTATTCTCATTTAAGTTAATTTTTTATGAGAAACACTGTGGTGTTTTCTTTCAGTTAATTCTAAGGTGCTGACTAGCTGGACACCACTTGGATACTGCACCCATCAGTTCATGGGAACGCCCAGGCATTTCGGGTCGCACAGGAAACGTGCGAAAGTTTCTGCAGGGGTCACTAATGCACAAAACCAATGTTATATCAATCAATTAATTACCTAAAACTATATAATGCTGCTCAATGAATGGGGACACTCACACGCTTGATACTCCCGGAACCGAAGAGGGTTGTAAACGGCACAAGTTTGGCTTAGTGCTTGGACTCAAACAGTTGTGATTTCCACACCTGGAGCGCTGTGAAATGCTACAGACGAGCTTGACATATGCATTGACTGCAGTGATAGCAGTCAAGCAGTCATGCTATCAGATTGTTGATGATTTAATCATAAAAACGGTGTTGCGTGCTTTCTTAGCGGGTAAATAAATGCTTGCAAATATGACTACTTAAATAGTCACAGTATTAGGCAATACTTCAGTTATACCATACCATTTGATCACTTAGGTATCTACAGAGTATTAATAAAACATTTGAAAAGACTTTAGTTATTTTCCCTGCATGCTTATTACGACGTGTATATTAATTCGGGCCCATGCTTTCTGTCAACGGGGCTTGCAATGTACATTGTTCGTTATCAATAAACTGTGATAAATGTCGGTACATTTAGCACAGTTATGTAAATTTTTATATAGAAAGTTATATAATGAAATATAAAATTATATTTTTCTAAGACGTTATACATTCATGTAGATTTGTGGTCAAAACGCTGTATATTGGTATATTGGTCATTAGCCTAGGTTTATGTGAATGTGTTAGTCGTGTTCAATGAACACAAAAAGGCATTTAGATTTTGAAATCACAATATGCACTTTTACAATAAAGGGTGGAAACTCAGAAGCGCATAACATAATCGGGACTAATAAATAATTAGCCACTCATTTTATGTTGCTTACTGCTGATCTTCTGGTGAACCGCTGATCTCAACAACCATCTCAGCAGGCGTATAAATTACGCAATCAGTCAACCCCAGCCAGCTTACGCTGCTCCCTTTAAACTAGTCTTCGATTTAGATTGGGAGCGCAGCTTTCATACAACTGCGCCACAAGGACTTTGCAGTGTCCTGTAGAACATTTATGAAGTGAATTGGTTTGATGAAAAATTATGTAACATTATGTAACATTAAGTTACTGGACATAACATAATATCACATACATATTTTATATATTGTCAAGATAGGATTGTAAGATATGACTATCATGGCATACTAATTATATATAATATATATAATAGTATATAATTAGTATGTAATGATAGTCATATATTAAAATTATATATATATATATATATATATATACTCCTAACAGCAGCATACGTCGACCAAATATGCAAAAGGGACAGCCTTAGTCAGACCGCCGTTTTTAAGCAGACCATAGCCCCAATCTAGAGGCAGAGCATTTATTACATAGGAGATACCTTGATAATGACTCTAGATCAAACAGATCTTGCAAAACAGATATGGACATTTCATTTTTTCTACTGTTTTGTAGAATATAGTGACTTTTAAGTTAAAGATTTGCGTTTCGCTGATTGAAGGAACTAAAAAATTAAATCATCCCAAGCATCGTCGCATTTACTGAGTCATTACTATGATATGATTTTTAGTCGTTTTGGTAATTTCATCATAGATATGTGTGGACCGCTAAAGATTTTTTATCTAGGTTAAATTTAAGCTTTCTCTTTAAAATATATTTTTTTATTTTTACTAAATACTGGGAAATGTGTAATCGCAACTGACTAGTTTTACGACCACATATTAATTAACTATGCATTTCCTCAACAGTTGATATGTAGGGAGGATATGGTTATAACTCTGCTACATATATGATTTTTATAAATACAGTTCTGAAGCAGGCTGAAACACTTTACATTACGCCTTCCACACATAGTAGAGAGCATTGTTTCAGTTCACTCTGGTGTATGAATATGTATCTGTCTATAGACACTGGTAGATATTTGTGTACGAATAGTCCTCGCGCATTAATTGCAGCGTGGCTGGATGCTTCCCAGAGAAGTCGAGGTGGTGTTCTATTGAACAGGTCTGCCAGGGAGTAAAGTGAATAGCCCATTGAGCAGTCCTGAGGACTAGATACTGCGCTGTAACATACCTTTTATTACAATCGTTGAATGTGCCCATCTACAACAACTCGTAATAAAAGCTTGCGAATATTTGAAATTACATAGATAAATACCAACAGGTATTTGAACCTGCAACTGCACTTCACTCAAGACTTCGGAATATTTGAACACACATTCCAGAACATCAACGTGATTACGTGATTAAAACTTCTCACAACATTAAAATAAAATGTGACTAATAGCATAATATAATTAAAAATATAATAAACAAAACATATGCACCAAAAGGAATTGCACGTGCGACATTTGCATACGTGTAGTGAACATTCAAATATTGAAGTAAATCTAACACATATTTGTAATAAGGTTATTCATTGTGATATGACATATAGTTTAAAAGGACTGAACATACACTGTCAATATCACTACCTTGCTAGGTTGATATATTTTTTTTTAATCATATTATGCAAATTACATACATATGCAAATATATATCAACCTAGCAAGGTAGTGATATTGACAGTGTATGTATACCGTACCACGTAATTTGGATTCAATGGAGTTTTCCGTTCTCCAATTGTACTTAACACAATTAAAAAATAAACTGAAGTTAAATATTTCCAAGTTTAATAATTCGTTAAGAAATGTAAGAAAACTCTCATGCTCCAAATGTACATCGCGGGGTATGCTCCTACAGCCAGGAACACGAGAGTAAACCATTACAGCTCGCTCGCCTCGTTATCTATCTAAGATGGCGGGAATGTGGGATTGCTAGGTTGTTTGTAAGTTAGACGAGGATGTGTGTATATGTTCCATCTACCAAATCGTAATTGCGGACCTTCGGCTAATATGTTTTTATACTATGCCAGGGTGATCTGAGTGGATATCAGTAAAAAAGGAACAGGACCCTACTTCATGTGAGGCCCCCACTTACAGGCTTGTGTGTTAGGTGCATGAAGACCCCAGTTAGGCCTCTCACTCCACACACAAACGCACACACACACACACACACACACACACACACACACACACACACACACACACACACACTTAACTTTTATTATAAAGGGCTACCAACTTTATAGGCATTATTATACGCCAGTATAACATCATAACACTGATAATCTCATTTTCTTAACCGACACAAAAACAAATATTGTAATCTTATTTTATTCAAATAATATTATGCTTTGAAGTATACCAGTAATATTGCGTTATATTTTAATATTTATATTTGCCGATACAGTAATATGGCTAATCTTGCCACTTTCAGAGCAGCGACATAGTGATGACGCGGCTGTCGCAGACACCTCACCAACAATGGCTCCAAAAGACAGACGTGGTCATCATCAGAATCATACAATTTGTGACAAGTGTCGTGAGCGAGTGCGACAACACAGCAATAGTTTCCCGCGATACGTCAGTCACTATCGCCGAACTGCTGTTCCGAACCGTAAATATATAACTGCTGTCCACATCCGAGATTTACCCGGCTTATGTAGCAAAGTGTGAGGAAGACAGCGCTCAACCGTTGACCGCTTCTTTCTATGGAAATGTCTTCAACACGCAGTTTAATATAAGTTTCAAGCCGCCCCTGCAGGATAACTGCCATATCTGCGACAGGCAACTGGCCAGAGCACCGGATGCTCCTCCGGATCCAGCTATAAAACTACACCTAACTAAAGCCCAGGCTGCCAAGGATGCCTTTATAGCTGACAAAGCTGCGGCTGTCAGCCCTGATGCACCAGCATGCATGACGATGGACCTTCAACTGGCACTGCCCACTCCTCATATCTCCACGTCTGTCGTGTTCTACCTGAGGTAGCTGTGGAATTAAAACGTCGGCTTGCACCTTTGTGACGACCACAGTGTTGTGATTTGTGTATGGCCAGAGCACGTTGTCAGTCGTGGAGCGGATGAGGTTGGATCGTGTTTGTTGAAGGCCCTACCCACGATTCTGCATAATAGGCGGCTCATTGTATGGTCTGACTCATGCAGTGGCCAGAACAAGAACTTCAAAATAATGTGTGTTTGGTTGTACATGGTCAAGAGCGGCATGTTAGATGAGGTCGAGCACAAGTTTTTCGTGCTCGGACATTCGATGATGGACAGTGAAAGAGATTTCTGTCTCATTGAGAAGCGGAAGCGAGCAATGCAATATGTGTACACACATCATGACTGGGTCCATTTGATTAAGTCGGCCAAAGCGAAAAATCCTTTTGTTGTTGTGGAGATGACGACAGATGATATGAAGGACCTGAGTGCTATAGAGAAAAGGTTTGTGAAGACGAAATGCGATGATGGCAGTATGTTGAGGATGAGGACTCTGTCTGTTGTGAGAGTGGCGAGGGAACACCTTGAAAGTTATTCGTAAAGACAAACTACAGTCGAGATGTTGAGCTGTTTAGATCCATCGATATTGGTAGGCGAGCTCGGAAGGGTTCTGCACAGTTGCCACCTCTCGACCAAACCATCTTTCTCGCCAAGTACCCCCGTGGCAGGTCTATCAAGGCGGCGAAGAAGACAGAACTGATAAATCTGCTTGTCTACATTCCTCGCGTCCACCATCAGTACTTCTCTGGCATTGCTGGTGAGGGCGACGAAGAGGAAGATTAATAACTGGTCAGCAATGATATGTCAGGGGATGAGGACTGGTAATCTGATGGAATAGATGTGTCATTGTATTACTTGATCTGTCAAGGGATGGGGACTGGTAATCTGATGGAATTGATGTGTCACTCTATTGATTTGTCAGGGGATGAGGACTGGTAATCTTTTGTAATATTGTATTTTTGTTCCCTGTCCTGTACAGAATGGTTATTATGTAATTCAAACACATTGATTCATGGCACGGCACATAATATTTGTCTAAGGCATAAACATATCACTTCACTAATAATATGACCTGTTGCTTAATTGAGTTAATTAGCAAACAAAAAACTGAAATATTTGACTTGCAAGATAACGATGGACAACTGGAGTGGGGAAAAACAAAAAACATTAATGCATAAAATCATCAAATCTTCACTAATGAGCTATTGCTTAATTACGCTAGTCACCAAAAAACAAAGATTGTTCCTGCAAAATTACTTCGGGCAATTAATGGAGTCGGAAAAACTAAAAAACGTTGTCTGGTGCATAACAATATAATTTGTGACGAATTACGCATTTGCGTAATTAAGCTAATTAGCGTTAATTAGCTGTGATAATTTGCATGGATGAGCACGTTAAGCAACTAATCAGTGAACATAACAAAACAACTGAGTCACAAAGAATGCTAACTACGGAATACTTCAAAAATGAACTTAGGAGACTGATCAAACTTTGACTGCGTTTTTCTCCCTTATTACGAAAATGGACTTAGGGGGTTGTTGAACTAGGCAGCACAATTTATCACTGGTGTCACACTGATTCCTTCTGCAGATACAGGTAACAGGACGTGGAGTGAACAATAGGTAAATACGCTGACAGTTGATACGTAGACAGCAATGTTGCATTATCCATTCAAATTTTTTAATTAACAACCCGGACACAAACATAATTATTATGGCTTGAACAATTCCTGAATATGCACAAAGTGATTTGAATCAAACAACAACATTGTTCACGGAAGTATTGTGTGTCAAAAGTAGAACACTGTCCTGTTTTAATTGTTTCAACAAAATGAATATCGACAATGGGTCTTTTTGCTGATCAGCTGCAAGCCAACATTATGGAATCGGCAATCACTTCAAACTGTCCGAGCGATTCAACAGTTCGGATTCGACGACGAACAACACTTCTGAACAACATGGTACCCCAATATATGCTTTATTGTTTATGTGTGCGTTAGGTTTACCAGGTAATCTTCTTAAAATTGCTGTCTATATCGCAAAGATTACAACGTCGATGAGAGTGTACTTGTTTGGATTGGCCGTCACTGATTCAACCGTCTGCTTTTGTGGAATTGTTCTGACAATTATCTCTACAAGTGAGGTAGCAAGGACAATATTTGTTAGTATAATCAGTTTATCTGTCATCTATTCAGTTTTCCTTCTAGTGTTTGTGTCGATCGAACGTTGTATTGCTGTTAGGCGGCTGCAGTCATTCAGCATGGATCCAACACGAGCGAAGATAGCTCTAATTGTCATAGCTGTGGCTGCAACGATATTCACAACATCGTCAAAATTGGCCACGGATATGGAACATAAATGGCTTAGTCACGTTTTTAAAATATGCATGCTTTTCACTAGCTTTGTTGTTATGAATATTTGCTACACGCTTATTGCGGCCTCTAGCATTGTTGTTATGACTACTTGCTACACGCTTATTGCGGCAGCGCTTTATCAAAATATCAGAGCCTCTCGGAACCAAATCGGAGTTTTAAACGTGACACGTTCTCCTCAAACGGGAACTTCACGGTTGACAACGTCATCAGTGTGTGAAAATCCACCGTTCGATAGCACGAGACCAGTAAACATTTCCGCAGAGGCTGCGTCAAATGTGCAGATTGACGCTCCGCAATCCGTATCAGTGAACGCTACCAACAAAACGACAGCAACACAAGCGTAGAATATCAAAGGTTTGTTTTTGTTGTTTGGTATCACCGTCGTTTTTTATGGTGTTATGGCTGCCAGAGTGGCTGGTCAACATTGGCGTTTACATCTAACCGAACGTGCGGCGAATATATATTTTAAACTCTGTCGCCAATCTGTTCATTTACGCTGCTATCAGTTCTATGTTCCGGGATGACTTGCGACAGTTCTACCAGAAAAAACGCGTCAAACTGTCCGTTTGTTATGAATGAACGTACATAATAATGCTAATCGGTAATTATTGACGTTTGTATCAATTAGAAATGTAGTAATACTATTCATTCCATGTTGTGAATGGAATATGTACATTCAAGAGTATATAATGTTATATTCAACTATGATCAGTTATATTATGTGTGTGTGTGTGTGTGTGCGTGCGTGCGTGCGTGCGTATGGAGCTGTGACTAATCGTTCAGCTGTATATGCGTTGAGTTGAAAAAACATCTCTTTATGCGTGGAACAGAAGGTACCTGATGTACAGTCATTACTGAAGTTTGACGAGTCAAATCAGCAGCGAATCCAACTGATGTTTCTCGGTAGTGTATACTGTGTCGTCTGAAGACCGACACGGAATCAGTTATCACTGTGGTTTGGACATTCTGTTTGTGCTATTCGAAGAGCGCCTACAGTGGCTCTGTGATGCTTCTCAGAATGGCATAACATTTTGTTTGTATTATTCCTGATTTTGTTGCTGGGATGTTGATTCCGCAATTAGATTACAATTCTGGGCGCATAGTCATGAGCTGGACGTAAACATTTCTGCATGAGCATTAATTTATCTCCGTTTTCGCAGAATTCCCGCCCAGCCGCGACGCAACTGGTGGCTGATACTTTGGGAGAGACTGTTGACTCAGAAGATAAGTGAAGTGAATTAGAACATTTCGGAAGAGAACGAATCGGCTAGACGTCTACGACGATGGGCTTTGTATTCCGAGTTTAGATTTCGACATCACGATGTTTTGTCGATTGTGCACGAGCTCAGCGAAGACGTACATTACCCCCGAAACACGACAAACACTGACAAGGCTCTGGGCCGCCAACATACCAAGGCCATGTATGCCACTGTCTAGCTGTTTCTACATCTTGGTGGCTGAAACTACATCGGTATTGACCGTCCACGTCGAGGGCTATCTAGTATGCATGCGTACATGTTTTCTTTCGATTTAATTTTAAATCACATAATTATTTACAGAAATATGTGAATATATGTATATATCATATGACTTGTTTATTAGATGCCAATTTGATGGTCAATGGGAGTAGAATGCTGTATTGAACTACAACACATAAAGTGTTATGATATATTCCACTAACGGATCTTATTAATTTTTTTGGCAGAGGACAACATGAACCATATCATAGTACACATCCTGCTGGTTAGATACTCAATAATTATAACACTCAAAGTATCGCAATATTTATGTAAGTTTAATCCCAATTGTTTTATTTTTGCAGTTTCATAATACTTCTTTCATATATTATTGAATATCGAACCAGCACTAAATTGGCACTCAATATATCAAAGTTGTGTGATATTTATTAAAGCTTGACACTGTTAATTCGTAGTATAATTGATACATGGGTATTTAGAGTATCAATCCAGGACTAGATCAACATTCGATATATCAATATATCGTGATACATGTAAGAGTTTGATAGTTTGTTGAATCATTATATATCGAGTACCAATCCAGCACTGGCTTAAAACTCAATATATCACTGTATTATGATACATGCGAAAGTTCGATTTTGAAACTGTGAGTTTAATATGTACTATATCGTAATATTTTGATGAATCGAGTATCGATCCAGCAATAGAGCAATACTCACTATATCAATCTATTGTGATACTTGTGAAAGTTTGATACTGATACTCTGATGTATCACTACATTTTGACATATCGAATATCGATCCAGCTCTAGGTGCATCGATATATAAGATACTTGAGAAAGTGTGGTGCTGATACTTAAATCTATATATTTCTATATATGGAGTACCGATCGGCCAGCACAAGTTTAGCACTCGATACTATTACATTGTCATACTTCATCTTTGTAATATGATACTCAATAAATTATTGAGTATCGAAGCACTTCACCAAATCAACATCGAATATATTTACTGAATAGTCATGAAACTTGTGGAACTTTGACACCGGTAATTTGGGTTATATTATATGATAGTTGCATACATCTGATATCGAACCTGCACTAGTATGACACTCAGTATAATATTAATGTTGTACAAAATACTTGTGAAAGTTCAATCTACTGCATGGCAGAGGTACACCACTAGATCAACATTTTATATATACTGATGCTTGCAAAAGATCAATACTGTATTGTTGAGGTAAATACTAATTTAAAATTTCATTATATTTTTTTAAAATATTGATTGTCAATCCAGCACTAAATTAATAATATATATATATATACATATATATATATATACTAACAATAAATATATATATATTGTCAATTTAGTGCTGGATTGACACTCAATATATATATATATATATATATATAGGACCAATGTCTCAAAAAGTGTACAATTGACAAAAATCGTGTCTTTTGCCTCTCACTTCGTCAATTATAAAGCCGGCCTAACGAAATGTTCACCATATATTGATGTCATTACGTTCTTTCAGGACATGTAAGATTTGTTAATTTTTTAAATGGCAGAAATTGGCCGTAAGTTGCCAAAAACGGCCAAAATGACGTGTCCAAAGTTTGAAGTAGGGCCATACAAAAACAATGTTGTATTTATTTTTTATGAGTTCACTGGGCAAATGGGGTATGTATTGGGAATGTGCAGTAAACAAATCATTAAAAAAAAATTCAAACTCAAAAATGTACACTGCGTTTTCTATAATGACCAATTTTTGCGTGTCCAGCGTCATCGGTTTACACGGGTCAATTACATTAATTTATTATTGTCGTTGTAGGATATCTATACATGTTTTCTTTTCGTACAAGTTAAGTAAACGATATACAAAAAAAGTATGGGTCTAAACCTAAATTCGACGAAAATATAACACGTTCAAGTACAAAAATATGGAGTGGCGTCTTAGCTGCGGTTCCAGCGTCATAGACAGAAAAGGCTATCTTCAAATCAATAGGAAACGTACGCCGTTAATTGTTTTCATACCAGCAACCACCATGCTATAACCCCAACAATGGCAATAGCAATATTCACAATATTTCTTGGTCGAATGAGGATAAAACCGACATTGGAGGGTGTCCAGCGTCACTGCGTGTCCATCGTCGTCTGTGGGATTACCGAGAAAGACTGCTGAGAGCGCATTCTACTTTGATATGTAGGAACTACAGTAATCAGTGCATCCGTGGCGGTCGCCTCTATGCTGGTGGGTATTTTTTGTTTCCTACAATAAATATTTTATGAGTTGTGGTCCTATATGTACGTTTTTCATGTGAAATGGTGTAATAGAATAAGGCTAATGTGGTAAATTAATAAAGGTAACACCACTTATAGCGTTGGTATATTTAACAGCTGTGTTCTAACAAACCAATGAACGATAATTTGATACGTTGATCTGCGGGAAAGTTAATATATGACAATCCTAATGTCTATGCAACTTGATGACGCTGGACACGCCAATTTAACCAAATGTATATTTACCGGCTGTAGTTGACACTGACATCCTAACTTTTAGTGTATATGTGTCAAGTACATGTTGCTCTTCATATAGAAGAAAACATTTCACATACAATTTAGAAGAACACATTATTACAAACAAACCATACTGACGCTGGACACTTGCTGATTAATGATAAAAATCAACATATCTAAGAATAATTTCCGTTTAAATAATAGCTATTAATATACGTTTGAAGAACAAGACAGGTAGCAAAACAATATAATGCATTTGGGTGATATTGAAAGGTAATTTGAAGAATTATGGCCAATGGGCTTACTCACTCACGGCAGTAAGGCTGGACATGCAGCTATGGGTGTGATCCTGCAACGCATATCGCTTACATACTACTGTATCCATTATCTCACGTGATCTGCTCATCTCATTAAATTATTTTCAAAAGCATTTAAACGTTTCACAAAAACTAAATACGGAATAATTAATATTGCGTTCTAATTTGTTTAGAATACCCTGTCAACCAAAGAGGCATAATCATGGCAAGCCACGACACGCAAATGTATTATGCTAAGATCTCGCACCGTTACCGAGATAGAAAGATAGCACAAGACCCCCACTTCTTGGACCATCGTTCCGCTCAGAACCGGGCATATCATCTCTGCGCAAGATACCTCCCAGACCATAAGCTGAGAGCTCAGCGAGCGAGCAAAGCTATAAATGTAAGTAGCGTATCATAACATATTTGTCTTGAGTTTGACTTTTCTTCAAGTAATTGTATATATTTATTTTAATATTACATGTAAGCTTCCTGTTACATATCAATATTTAATGTACAAGTGATTTATTATTAATGTGTAAAATGTAAATGTTTGCATATAGAGCAAGACATCTGCAGCGGCAACTCCTACAGTGCAAGTTAGGAAATCGAAGAGACTCGACCCTAAACGCCTTGAAGGTGAACAAGAAGAGGCTGCAAAGACGTGTATGGGTTTTGGAGAATCATTTAAAGCGCTCTACTCGTAATCAGAAAGAAGGATCAGGGCAAACAAGAACTGATACGACTCCCATAAACACCGTTTTTGACAACGCTGATACGCCGTGCTGACATGATAATGAGGAAGGACGGATTGAACCCTTCGCGAAACAAAGAAGTGAGAAAGGTTCTCGCTGCACATGAATCACTTGTGATGGAAATGCAAGATATTCCAGTCAAGAAAAGGGAGTCACTCTTCACAGGACGTTACCTGAAGAGAAGACGGGCAGGAAGCATGGTCGCGAAGAAGTTGCACCTAGACCGACGATACGTTCTCCGCAAGAATGGCTTCGCAGGACAAAATACAGCACAACACTTGAAGGCCAGACGTAGGCCGTTACACGGGAAGGAGTTCAGGAAGAGACCGGATAATTGTACACTTCTGCCAGGCAAGAAGGATGCCGTGAAAGATGGTATGAAGAAGGTGCAGAAATATACTTTGACTGACTATAAGGAACAATAAGAATTCAATGTAGACATTATTGTCCATGCCGCTGCATGTTTAAAATGGTGTTCGTAGTTGTTTGTAATTTGTGACGAAGGATAATGATTGTCTTCAATTAAAGCTACGTATCCAGCGTCATCAGTGTATACCCATTTTTAGCTAACAGTTTGCCTAGTCTCGATCACCGGACGCATATGACTGTTGGCACACACAAAGATAACTGATCAGGGTTACTGATTATGTATCATTTATAATTCCACACCCTTTTCTGAGAGAGCTGCACTAATTGAAAATAGGCCATTCCAAGAAACAATAGAGTGCAAAAACTATCACAAAAGTAACAACGAGGAAAAGGAACGTTTCCAAGTCAAATTTAATCATCTACCTCTTGATTCTTATTAAATGGCATGTACACTAGATGATTCAAAAACATTTTCACTTTACATGTAATTTAAAATGCTCTAATTGTAACAAATATTGTAATTTTTCGTCGATGACGCTGGACACGCGATGAAAATCACGTTTGACTTCAAGTGACTGTCATAACAAAAGTAACCCATATTACATTGACCCATTTATAAAAAATATGCCTCAATATATGTACAATGAGAAAATATAACTTAATACTCCAACCACATGGAATGTTGACCTGTGCACGAATAAACTACTCACAACCAGTAGAAATTAATTTTGTTGGTGGTAGTATTTTACGTATTGACGTATTTTGTTCCTGAGGTTGCATTCATCTACGCTACAGCGAGATTTTTTCACGTGGTTGTGCAAACTCACCGATAAATGTCGGCACACGAACAATCGGTCGATGAAATTGTCCATACCCCAGGAATGGTGACTCTAGCTGCAATCCGCTCCGCCAGAAACATCATCTTCACATGTAACGTTGCTCTGGCTCTTTTATGTGCATATTGTGATGCGCGTCGGCTTTAACGTCGATGCCCATGCAATATCCATGTCCAGTTTCATCGCCATTTGCTTAGCTTATACATTGCAACACGTACTTGAGTAGTTTCTTGTATGTGGTGCTTCCCCGCTCGTTTCGAAATTGAAGCTAATGATTATGTTTTGTTCCGGCTCAAAGCGGAACCTGAGACGGCGGCAATCCGTGATCCGTCACTTATTAATATTATTTTTATTTATTAAAATTACTTGAGCTCATCCAATTTTGTGTTGTCTAGTAATATACTAAAACGATTCGCAGGCTTACCCCTCAACTATTTGTGAATTGTGCATTTTGTTTTTGGTGAACGTCACCAAAGTTGCATCCTCCGAGCTGTGTCTGCACCATCTCCTGGTTGCTCCGATTCCAATGTTAAGTAAGTATCCGAGTCATCATGTGCGACTCCAGGAGGCTAATGGGCAAAGAACCCAGCGACTTATCAACTTACTTACTTACTTAGTCCTCTTCAGAGCTCACCACCGTGGTATGTCTGTCGCAAATCTTTCCAGGTATCCCAAGTCTATCACTGCTCTTTCATCTCACTCTCTCCACCGTACTCCTCCATGTTTCTTTAGGCCTGCCTCTCTTTCTGTGGCCAGGAGGAGTCCATCTGAAGATAACACTTGGTAGGGCTGTAGGTTACATTCGGAGTACATGTATAATCCTTCTCCACGTGCGCGTCTCGACTTCTTGGGTAACGGGCATGGCAGTTGCCCTCCTGTGTAACTCAATGTTCGAGATGGCATTTGGCCAAATATGTTGAGAATTGTGACTTATCAACATTCTACTTTTTAGTCATCATTTTATTACATTTAAAATGATACCCGATTTGTTAAAATATATTCAGTAGTTTTCTTCATTTTATGCTAAAATTATGCGATCTGTGAAAATGCAATGGTCGTAGCAACCATACATCAAATGTGTCCCTATTTTGGGACTGCATATCAAGGAAAATGAACCGGACATTGAAAGATGCCAAAGTCGCAACATGACTAAGACATATAGTGTGGCTCTCGTGCAAAATAGACTAGTGCGACATGATGTACACTGTTTCCTGCGGCAAGTCACATACGATTGTTTGTTAAGTTTATATTTAACACCTTTCCCACCGGAAGATAAGTTGAAAGCTTAAATTTAACGTATCGTGGATGTCGCCACTTTCTAAATGGATGCTACGTATATCGAATATGTCTTTCGACAATAACGCCACCATTCCTGCAGTTAGAAACACTTTGGTTTTGTTAAAATCCAAACTCGTCATGGTTGAGAGTGAACTGAAGTGATCAAACGCACCTACCATACATAGTTAACAAAGAATCAAATGCAAAACCAACTAGGAAATAATCTTTGAACGGCAATTAAATCAATTTCCGGTCAAAAAGCGGTGCGAAATCTGAACGCAACCCAGATTTTCCAAAAACAAGTTACGTAAAACGAGTCCAGCTGATCCGTGGACGGTTTACGTTACGTCGCTCGGAACAATCTCAGTGAAACACGCGCAACGTAATAATTAACAGCAGACCGACAGGTTGACGGTGTGACGGCTAGGTTTTTTTTACTTCCGCTTGAATAACATTTGGAGATTTTCTTAGTTTCAAATTGGGAGTTTCAAATTGGGAGTTTCGGAGAAGTTACGTTCCGTTGGGTGTGTTTTTCTTAGCCCTAATGGTGCATGTTGGGGGTCTCATCAAGGGGTGTAGATGGATATTTTGGGTGTCCAAGGGAGTGTAGTTGAAAGTTTATGGGAGCCTCAGCTGGTATATTTGAAGGTTTGAAAGGAGTGCAGTTGGAGGTGTTTGGACCGGAAGGGGTTGCATATAGCATAGTTTGTGTTTTGTGTAACTATTGGGTTTGCCCTCCCCCAAAGTAAAATGTTGCATGTTAAAAAAGCGCATCCTTTGTTACATAACAGGACTTTTAAATATTTACCCTGTGGATTTTCCAATAATATGCATTTTAGAGGGTTATATAGTTACTGTTATTTACTAATCCATGTATTCTGGTTGCAGTTCTCATTGAGTTGCGATCATTCGTCCTGATGTACACAATACATCGTGGAAATTCATCTCTGATCTTATCTATGATCGCAACTCAATCTCCATCGACGACTACCAGACGTACTCGAGCATCACCATGCCTGTGGTGGCCTGTCCCATCCCTAACTGCACGTACGTGACAGACGATGTTGAAGCGATCATTGCCGTTGTGCTACTCAACACCCACGCTATGACTCACGCCCCAACATCCTCCACAAACGCCGCCGCTGCTAAAGTGGAAAGGGTGAAACGACCAACGGTCACATCGGCGGGGAGCAGCGAAGAATGGGACTACTTCCTGGTCCGATGGCAAGACTATGTGGAAGCAACCAAAGAATCGAGCAAAGATAGAATCATTCAACTACTTGAAGGCTGCGACGAACAATTGCGAAAGGACGTCACACGCTCCATTGGCATGGGTCGTACACTCACTGGCCGCCCTAAGGACGATATATTGACGTTGGTGCGTACCTCGGCTGTCGGGGAAGAAAACACGATGGCCGCTCGGATCACCTTGCATAACATGCGCCAAGACAGAGACGAGACTGTCAGGTCATTCAATGCCAGGATCCGCGGCCAAGCCGGCGTCTGCAAGTTCTCCCTCCCGTGCCCAAATTGCACACAGACCGTTAACTACACAGAAGAAGTGCTACGAGACGTGGTGATCAGGGGCCTGGAGGATCCGGAAATCCAACTGGACCTGCTCGCCGACAAAAATCAGGACATGAACTTTGAGGAAGTCCTACGCTTTGTTGAAGCAAAAGAAGCCGGAAAACAATCAGCCTCATGCTTGGTCGACACGCACGGGGCAGAGGTAGCCAAGAGCTCATACACTCGCAAACGACTCGACCGCTTACAACAACAGCATGAACCCAGGGCAGGATCAACCGACCAGAACCCCTGCTCCTACTACGGCAAAAAAGGGCATGGAAGGAACGCCCACAGGACATCCGACGCACCGAATGCCCCGCATACAACTCGACGTGCACCGCCTGCCACAAGAAGCATCACTTCGAAGTGGTCTGCTGGGGGAAGAACCGCCGCAAACGCAAAGACACCATGGTTGAGCTACAGGAAGGCGCCGTGTTTGATTCTCTCTGCATCATCAACAACACCGGCCGACGTCGCAATGGACGCTTCATTGCACTTGATCACCACCTGTACAACCAACTGTCTGATACGTGGCTGAAGCAGTCCTCTAAACCTCAGCCGTTCGTCAAATTTGGTGTGGACGTCCTCGTCGATGACTACAAACCCTTCGGCTTCGACTCTTTCCTCACCCGCACCCCTAGACACGCAGATATACTGTGCATGGCAGACACGGGGTGCCAGAGTTGTCTTGCCGGTATCAAGGCGATCCATCGCCTCGGCATCAATCAACGGGAACTGATACCGGTAATGATGAAAAGGCATGCCTCAAACAAGCGCGTTATAAACATCATTGGCGCCGCCATCTTGAGGTTATCAGGTAGAACATCGAATGGAGTCCTCGAGACTCGTCAAATCGTCTACTTCACAGATGTTGACAACAAAGTGTTCCTCAGCAGGGAGGCATGTGTTGCGCTCGGGATGATAACTGAGCAGTTCCCAAAGGTCGGTGAGATCACCAGACATACAGCTGCGGATGCCACGTCCGATGCTGCCGATCATCTCCGTAACAATAGCGACCTTATCACCGATTGTAACTGCCCGAAACGTGAACTGCCGCCTCCTCCACCCACTCAGCTGCCATGTCCGACAACTGACGATAACTGCGATACGTTACGGCTGTTCCTGCTAGACTACTACAAGGGCTCGACCTTCAACATATGCGAACATCAACCACTCCCGATGATGAGTGGTCCACCTCTACAGGTCATGCTCGACCCCGATGCCAAACCGTTCGCATGCCACTCGCCAGTACCCCTACACTGGCGAGCAGATGTAAAAGCCGGTCTCGACCGCGACGTTCTCCTCGGAGTCATCGAGCCAGTACCTGTGGGCGAGCCGGTAACGTGGTGTCACCGCATGGTCGTGTGCGCTAAGAAGGACGGCAAGCCACGCCGCACCGTCGACTTTCAGCATCTCAACAAGTATGCCACTCACGAGACGCATCATACTCAGCCACCCTTCCACCAGGCGAGATATGTGCCACAATGCACGAAGAAAATCGTGTTCGATGCTTGGAATGGCTACCATAGTGTGCCCATACGCAAAGAAGATCGCCCACTGACAACATTTATCACGCCGTGGGGACGCTACATATACAGGACAGCACCACAGGGCTACATTGCTTCTGGAGACGGTTACACCCGAAGATTCGACGAAATTGTGTCAAGTTTTCCGAACAAGACGAAATGTATCGATGACACAATCCTGTGGTCCAACGACATAACCGCAGCTTTCCACCAGGCAGTGAAGTGGCTCGATATATGTGGCAATCATGGTATCACACTCAACCCGAGTAAGTTCGTCTTTGATCAGTACACTGTCGAATTTGCCGGATTCGAGATCACACCAGGTAGTGTCCGTCCATCCCGGAAATTCTTAGAATCGATCTTCGACTTCCCGACACCCAAGACCATCACGGACATACGCGCCTGATTCGGCCTTTTCAACCATGTGGCGTACGTGTTAGCCGCTGCGGAAAGAATGCTTCCGTTCCGGGCCCTGTTGAAGCCCGGAAACACATTCACCTGGAACGATGAGATGCAATCACTTTTCGAGGAGTCTAAAAGCGTCATCATCAGTAAAATTTCAAACACTCGTCTGAGAAACCTCAAGGAAAAGACCCTCGGATATCACTTCCGAGTAGTCCACATAGCAGGTATAAAGCTCCGAGCCGCTGACGCGATCTCTCGCCACCCTACCGGCAACCCCGTCAAAATGCATCTACCAGATGACGTCGCGTCCCTGCAAGACGGTGCTATTCCCGCAGGATTACCAACACTCCCGGAACTACGCTCCTCCTTCCTGGCCGGCATCCGATGCGGTGAAGAGTTTCAGGACGATGTAGAACACTCAGTTCACGACGCCGCCCTCTCATCACTCTGCTCCCTTAAGGCCGTCACCTGGGATGGAGTCCGCATGGCAACCAATAGCGACGAGGCCATGGTCAAGCTGATGGAAATCATCGAGTCGGGGATGCCGGAATTTCGTCACGAGCTGCCAATAGAACTACGCCAGTACCACCAGTATCGCGACAACCTCTACACTGTGGACGGTGTAGTTTTATACAACGACAGAATAGTCATCCCCCGCTCACTGCGCCTCGATGTACTGCAATCACTGCACGCCGCTCACCAGGGCGTATCGTCAATGATATCTCGGGCTGATCACAGCGTCTTTTGGCCCGGAATTACCTCGGCCATCACTGACCTCAGAAACCGCTGCAACGACTGTAACAGGATGGCCCCCTCGCAGCCCAGCGCACCACCTTCCTACCAGATACTACCGGTCTACCCGTTTCAAAGTATGTGCTCAGACTACTTTACTTACAAAGGCGTGAACTATCTCGTTACTGTAAACCGGTATTCAAACTGGCTCGTAGTGGAGCGGTGTAGAGGTAGGGCACAATGCTTGATAGTCTACGGAAGATATTATTCACCTTCGGCATCCCCGATGAGCTATCATCAGACGGCGGCCCCGAATTCTCATCATCCGCCACGCAGACCTTCCTCAGATCATGTGGTGTTCATCATCGCCTGTCTTCAGTTGCGTATCCCCACAGTAATTGTCGAGCGGAAGTCGGCGTGAAAACGGTGAAGCGCTTGATAACAGGCAATACAAGCCCCAACGGCAAGCTTGATACTGATGAATTCCAGCGGGCCATACTACAGTACAGAAACACACCCGACAAAGACACTAAGTTCTCACCGGCAATGTGCATATTTGGACGCCCTATCCGAGACTTCATCCCCATCCTTCCAGGACCCTACAAACCTCACACAACGTGGCGTGAGACACTAAGTGCACGCGAGGAGGCGCTACGGATTCGCCACATGAAGGACGCCGAACGATGGGCAGAACACACGAAGACGTTACCGCCACTAATGGTGGGCGACTTCGTCCGCATTCAAAATCAAATCGGCCCCAACCCGCGGAAATGGGACAAGGCGGGGATAGTGATCGAGGTTCGGCAACATGATCAGTACGCGATCCGCGTGGAAGACTCGGGCCGCATCACCATGCGGAACCGTAAGTTCTTGAGACGATTCACCCCAGCCATCAAGCGCACGACTCCTGGCCAACTGGGCATCAACGCCTTTCTTCCACCGCCAGTCGCCTACTATGTAGCACCAGCGGCGCAGCAGCAATCAGCCTCATCACCGAAAGAACGCGCTCGACCGACACCTACGCCAACTGTACTGTTATCGCCCACTCCACCTGCGATGACTCCAGCGCCTGTGACCAAGCTGCCACCCGCTACGCCTGCGTTCCCACCCTTGGCAGACGCCTCGCCACCACAGCCGCAATCATCTGCGTCACCCAAGCCGGCGCCACGCCCGGCTCCTGCTTCACCACGTGTAACTCCTGCCGCCCCATTGCGACGTTCGGCCCGCAACGCGGTCCCGCCAACATGGCTAAAGGACTATGTTTCCACTGTTGACACTCAGTGAACTATGTTATTTCTTGTTCCTATTTTTGTTCTACTAACACAAGCAATATTATTATTTGTCGACATATCAGTCTTTAGTGGTTTAAAGACTTGGGGGGCGTAGAGGGTTATATAGTTACTGTTATTTACTAATCCATGTGTTCTGGTTGCAGTTCTCATTGAGTTGCGATCATTCGTACTGATGTACACAATACATCGTGGAAATTAATCTCTGATCTTATCTACATTTGATAAGGGTTTTTCTCATAAGACCTTGTGTCAACATGTCCGCCAGAAGTTTACCCTGCTATGCCCTGTTTCCCAGGGAAATTAAGTGCCCTATTATGTAGAATGGTGCACTGTTTACAACGGAAAATATATATCCTTACGTATTTGTTCCCATGCCGTTTGTTGTCTTGTGAGGACTTTACTCTAAAGCGTGTTTTAAACAAATATGCCCCAGTTGAGGCATGTTCACTACTAAACTTTATATTCCACATATATGGTCAAACTTTCTAAATTTTGACACATAATTTCGTATCAACTAATTACATTTTTATGAAATGTGTATGTTTACCATTGAAAATGCCCCTTTCATAACTGTGTCTTCAATGAACAGTGTTTCCCATTGCAAGTTTTAAAATAAAAAATCTGCATGGAGCCAACAATGGCCTGATAACTGGTGATAAGACAGGATAGCGCATTGCGAGGGTACGTTGGCCTGACTAGAGTGTTGGGGGTTGAGAAGTGAGCACGACAATAAACGCCAGGTGGCAGAACCTGTATAACCTATGTTATACTACCGGCTGCTAGGAGGAAGCACATGAGCGTTCGCTGACGAATCTTTTGTTACCTGGGGCCGGTTTCATGAAGCGGCTAAGAAAGTTCTTAACGCTAAGATGATTGTCTTAGTAAATGACGTGATTTTTTAAATATGAGCGAGCGTAGGAGTTTATACAAACACGTGACTCTAAGTAATTGCGTAACTTTCAGTACGCTTCATGAAACCGGCCCCAGGTACTTAAATTATTCTCTGTCAGCTCCAGTACAACATTTAGGAACAGGCAGGAGGCATTGTTGCGAGCGCGTTGCCATATTCTTCATATACATGTTGTGATTGTTGAGAATCTGCACATTATTAATCGAGGTAACCGTGCTGTCATTATTGTGAGCGATAATATGGTAATGTGAGACTGTCTTTCGCAGAACAAACAGTAGATTATTAAGATAACACTAACATATCATTATATATTTCACTCGATGTGCAAATGTATGTTCTCTGCTGTGTTATGTCTCCTTGAATACATAGACACACACTTCACATAGACATCATAGTAGAAGAGTCATATCTAGGACTAGATAATGAATTCAATCAAGATTCGACGCAGCGACGCTGAATGAATGAGTCTGATAGACAGATACCGGTATGACTAAAAGGCGCACGACCACGCACGACCACGAACGACCACGCACGACCAAAATGTATGTAGTGTTGGTAACCAACCGGCTGTTGGTGGCACGTAGGAGGTATGTGTGTGCAGCTCGCCAAATTTCAGATATGTTCTTCACATTGGAGTAAAAAAATTCGAAACTTTATTCATCACTTGTGGTAACTTTACGGTTCCATTCGCCAGGTGGCGCTACTGTGCAAATACTAAATATTCGTCCGGAAGATCGGATAAAATGCCTAAATTATGTAACTCCTGGGTGAAATACAGACTCAAAATGTTTAATAATGCACACACAAACCATATATATATATACCATCAACGGCCTAATTATCTACCAACATATTATATTACATGGTCGTGCGTGGTCGTTCGTTAACTTCGTGGTCGTGCGTGGTCGTGCGCCTTTTAGTCAAACCCGACAGATAGGATCTCTTTGATTTTCGATTTCACAGAGTGCCTTAAAATGTAACTATATGACCATGCAACTTGAAAGTAAAAATGGCTAATTAATCAATAGTACAGTAGAATTAAGTAGTGGTTGAATAAAATATGACTTGTTTAACAGGGCACACTTAACTGTAGTTAAACATGAAAAATAATAAAAAATACGGTCATGTGACGGACTAGTTTTTACCAAAAAAACAATAGTTAATTTCTAATATCAAATTTCGCTATCCTAGATCCACAGCAGATGTGGACCTTTCATTGTTTTCATTAACTAATTATTGTTTACGAAAGAAACATGCTGTGGCAATGCTATTTAATGGTTCTCACATTCATGCATGCTTGCACTGGTCAGCATTTTCAAAGGAACCGGTACATGTGAAAACGTTAGAGACGCAATGTATGAAACAATGCAAAATACCAACACATCATAGAATTGTCTAAAATGTGGAATGCCTAATTTCAGTAGTACCATTTTTAATTATGACGAAATTGAACTTTCTGAAAATATAGATCAACACATCTCTCATTCAAGTGATGACTCCATTCAACTCCCTACAACACCAGCAGTGTTAGGACCTCTACTTCATACATCATCTCCTTCACATCAGAGGAAACAGCACAATTGTCGTCATATTCCTAATAATAAAACACATTGAGAATTATCGACCTAAAGTTATAAACTGTCAATCACTAAAAAAAGAAAGCTGAATTTCTTTCACTCATTGATAGCTCCAAGCCAGACATAATTATTGGCACTGAATCTTGGCTTAGCAATAGCATATTAGATGCTGAATATTTTCCACACAAATTCAATGTATATAGTAAGGTCAGAACTGAAGAACAGAGAGGAGGAGGGGTATTCATTGCAATACATTCTGACTTGATTAGTGAAGAGGAATTTGAATTAGAAACCGACTGTGCAATTTTATGGGCTAAGATTAGCATATGTGTGTCTACTACAGACCTGACGTAAATGATGACCACAGAATAGAACAATTTGAAATATCCCTAGGCAGAGTGATGCAAAATCAACACTTATTCATCGCAAGAGTTTTAAAACCGAACTGCCGAAATGTGGTACTTCGTGAAAAAATTTGAATCACTCTAGATGACTGGTTTTATTCAGATTATAGACAAGCCAACAAGGGGAGAAAATACTCTAGACTTAATGATCACAAATAACGCTACCAACGTCAACCGAACAGAGATATTATCAGGAATCTCAGATCATGAATGTTGTTAAACAGGAATAGACATAAACCCAATGAAACACAAACATATACCTATAAATATTCCCCATTTCAATAAGGCAGACTGGGACAAATTTACAAAATATATGAACAATGTAAGCAAACATCTTCAAAATTGCTATGAAGACAATAGTGCAAACAAGTTCTGGTGTATATTTCGGGATAGCACTGTCAAAGGTACTGAGTTGTACTTACCACCCAGAATGACAAGACGTAGGGACGGATACTCCTGGATTACACCAACACTAAATAAACTTATACAAAAAGGACAGAAAGTACAAATGTCACAAGCACACTCCAAAATACAAACATCTAAAACAAACTATACAGCAGCAACTGATAACTGCCTATTGGAACTACGTAAATTAAATTGTCGCCTCTAATGAAGATAGTCAACAAAAACAAGGTTATGCTAAGATATTATGTACTTACATGAAACACTGCCGTACAAACCACACATTGGTATCGCCTCTTACACATAATGGAATCCTACATTCAAACCCTAAAGCCAAAGCGGATATACTAAACCAGCAGTTTCAATAAGTCTTTAGAGACGACCCATCTCCCCAAATAAACCAAACCAAACCAAACTACCCAATCCAACACTACCAGAAATGCCAGAAATAAAAATAACCGAAGCTGTTTAATTAAATCCTCTACAAAACCTTTAATCTTATAAAGCACAAGCACCAGACATCGTCAACCCAAGAATTATAAAAGAATTGGCTGTTGAAATCGCGCCATCATTAACTTGCCAACAGACTGGCTAAAAGCAAATGTGTCACCTTTTTTGAAGAATGGTAAAAAATACATAGCTTCAAATTATAGGCCCATTTCCCTGACATGTATAGCATCAAAACTAATGGTAAATGTCTTGGTTAGTAGTATAATGAAACATGCACATTCACACAACATTCTTTATCATCTTCGACATGGCGTTCGCTCCGAAGTATCTTGTGATACACAGCTTATTCAGTTCATACTGGCACGCAAACGGATGTTATAGTGATGTATTTCTCAAAATCACTTGATAAGGTCAGCCATAGCTAGGCAACACACATTCCTGGATTTGATAAATTTTAACAGACAAAACTCAAAGAATCATAATAGAGGGCGATGCCTCCTCTGAGGTCACTGTAACATCAATAGTACGACAAGGGTCTATACTTGGCCCTTGTCTATTCCTCGTTTATATAAATGACATCCCAGACAATATTACCTCAACAGTTAGATTGATTTGCTGATGGCACCATTATGTATATAGCCCTTAAGTAGATGGTTCTTATGGAGGTTGCGCATACACGTGCACATGCAGAGCTGTCCACTATCTCTACGTGATTTTTACCGTACCACGCACGTCCTAGGCGCTGAGATGTGTGCAGGGTAACTATCCCGGGCATGGGAAAGGTTGGGTGAGTTAACTGCGTAGAAGAAGAATGACATTTCGTCGTATTTGCCAGATATTTAATGGTGCAATCTGAAACGGGTCAGTTATCATCCACTCCATGAATGAATGAAGGTTACGTAACAACTACCGAGGCCCAACAACAATCGCTACACCTGATTTTACACAACATCCACCACATTGCCGAACATGCCACGAAAGACACGTCGAAACAGTTCGGACGATCCGGAGGCCCTCGCATTACGTCTAATCGAGTTACTGAGTGACGATGCCGTATTGGCGATACTCAAAAGTGCGTTGTATCCGCGTAACATTGCGGAAAAACATTTGACAAAAGAAATACGAGCGAAGGACTCGCGAATTGCCGAGCTGGAAACGAAGGTCGACACGCTTGAGCAATCAGCTGACAAACTTGAACAATACACTCGTCGCCCAAACTTAACTTTCCACGACATCGCGGAAAGAAGCGAGGGTGAGGACACTGACACCATAGTGCTTGACATTATAATTGACAGGATGAAAACTACGCCGCCACTAACTAGAGAAGACATAGAACGAAGCCATCGCCTTGGCGTTAAACGAGCCACGGAGTCCCGTCCAATCATTGTGCGCTTTAAGACAGCGAAAGCGTGATAACGTTTTCCGCAGTCGCTTTAACCTGAAAGACTACAACAGAAGAAATAGCAATGCACGGGTCTTCGTTAACGAAGATTTAACAAGTCGTAGGTCAATGTTGGTTTATGAATGCAGAAAACTTAAAAACCAAAAAAAGATCAACGACTGCTCGACTGCCAACATCAAAATTATGGTCAAATACCTCAGCAATAAAATCAAAGAAATCACATGTGTAAATGATTTCCAGTTGTACATATGTAAGTGATCACCAGTTGTACATCTGTAAATGATCTCCAGTTGTACGTTATTGTCAATGAAAGCATTGATAACTTAATAATCTGTAATACATTCAAGATTATTGTGTGATTCAATTTTTTATGTGATTCTGTTTTTTATGTATTTCTATTTTTATGTATTGCTGTTCTTCTGTCGGTTAAAATTATTATCAACATGCTAAATCATATTTTGAAAAATAATAATTACATAATCTATTTATGCTGTATAACCAACTGCAATTAACAGTTTGCAGTATTGTTGATATATCTGATGATATTGGCTTTTTTTGTTGTTGTATGAATGACATTTAAATAACTAGTATTATAACTAATCGTTTCTCTCCTCATAACATCAGTAATGCTTAATTATTTTTGATATCTTGATACTGGACTAATCAAGACATTATATATATTTTCTATTATTATTTTTAGATTGACAACTGACATAGCTCACCCCTTTCCCTGGCGTTACGCCTTATATTCATGACCCAACACCCAATATGTCATGGTTTTTTCTTATCTTTTATATTTATTTATTCTAAGTCTAGTCTTAACTACTCTGATATATGCCCTGTCACACACGGAGTATTTCTTAACATTCACATATGCACTGGAAATAAATACACACAAGTTCTCTCTATTGTAAAATACCTAACATACGTACAAAGGCTGGCTCTATTATTGTTTTATGTCTGAACCTAAGCAATGACTTCTGATGTGACATTTCTCTCCCACTTGGAAGGTATCCGAAACTGTTCTTTAATAAATCTTCTAGATATAAACGAAAATAGTACTGAACAAAATGAACCTCAGTTGATCCATTGTTCTTTATACTATGACATCGATATGTTTCACAAAGTAGCACATAAAAATACTGATAATTTTAGTATCCTAAGCTTAAATATTCAGTCCATTAATGCTAAATTTGATGAACTTGAACTTTTTGTAGAGCTTCTAAATACTAAATAATTTAAATTTAGCATTATATGTTTGCAAGAAACATGGAAGTCAAATACTGATGATTTATCTCAATTCAGTTTACACGGATATGATCAAATTGCTCAGGGAAAACATTGTGTCAAAGGGGGTTTGATAGTTTACGTAGATAACAAATATAAAGTACTTAAGAATATCAACAAGTATGAACATTGGGAGGGGTTAGTAATTTAAGTAACTGGAGGCAGCTTATCAAAAACACTTACTATTGGAAACATATATAGTCCGCCTAGGTCATTAAATCAAAATATTTTTGATTTCATAGCTGAATTTTCAACAACAATGGCTACTCTAGAAAGTTGTAATAATCTAATAATTTCAGGCGATTTCAACATCAATCTACTTAAAATAAACGAGAACAAAATATATAATGAATGTTTTGATACTATAATTTCATACAGTCTCTATCCACAAATTACCTTTCCAACTCGTTTTACCAGAACTAACGGAACACTGATTGACAACTTTTTCAGTAAATTAAATAAATCAATATTAGATAGCACTGCAGGAATCTTCACTAATACCCTTTCTGATCATCAACCTTACTTCCTAATCATGAATATCAACGTAAAATCTAAACCTCTTCCAAAATTTGTTCGAGTAAATCTACAAAATAAGGCAGCTATGCATAATGTTAAACTTGAGATAAATTCGGATGCAAAGTGTAACAAATTAAACAAATCTCCTACGGCTGACCCCAATATAAATTATAACATAATACAAGAAGAAATTATGCATGCTGAGAATAAGCATATGCCTGTTAAAATCATGAAATATAATAAATACAAATATAAGCATTCAAACTGGATCACACACGGTCTTCTAAAATCAATTAAATATCGAGACTCGCTTTATAAGAAATAAAAAATTTATAATCCAAATTTACCTATGTACGAAGTCTTTCTAACTAACCTAAAAATATATAACTCAATATTAAAGAAAACTATTCATACTGCCAAACAAATGTACTTTGAGTCACGCTTTAACCGATATAAAGATGACATAAGAAATACATGTAAAATCATAAATGAATTATATCTCAAAAAACAATTCAAACGACAATGTTTTGTTTAAAAGTAACGGCATAACTATAACAGATAAAACGGTTATTGCAAACCAATGTAACAACTTTTTTTTACAAGTATAGGTCAGTCGACCGCACAAGACATTCATTACAATGGTAATAAGGATTATAATTACTACTTATATGATAATGTCCATTCCGTTTTCAGTCTATTAAATGTTGATGAAGAAATAGTCAAGAAAACCATTGAAAGCCTTCCCAATAAAAACAGTAGTGGCTGTGACGTATTTCCTGTAAACGTTTGAAAATAATTGAACCCTCCATCATCAAACCATTTACCCTGGTAATAAATCAAGTAATAAATACTGGTATATTTCCCGATACAATTGACAGGATGAAAACTACGCCGCCACTAACTAGAGAAGACATAGAACGAAGCCATCGCCTTGGCGCTAAACGAGCCACGGAGTCCCGTCCAATCATTGTGCGCTTTAAGACAGCGAAAGCGTGATAACGTTTTCCGCAGTCGCTTTAACCTGAAAGACTACAACAGAAGAAATAGCAATGCACGGGTCTTCGTTAACGAAGATTTAACAAGTCGTAGGTCAATGTTGGTTTATGAATGCAGAAAACTGAAAAACCAAAAAAAGATCAACGACTGCTCGACTGCCAACATCAAAATTATGGTCAAAGACCTCAGCAATAAAATCAAAGAAATCACATGTGTAAATGATTTCCAGTTGTACATATGTAAGTGATCACCAGTTGTACATCTGTAAATGATCTCCAGTTGTACGTTATTGTCAATGAAAGCATTGATAACTTAATAATCTGTAATACATTCAAGATTATTGTGTGATTCAATTTTTTATGTGATTCTGTTTTTTATGTATTTCTATTTTTATGTATTGCTGTTCTTCTGTCGGTTAAAATTATTATCAACATGCTAAATCATATTTTGAAAAATAATAATTACATAATCTATTTATGCTGTATGACCAACTGCAATTAACAGTTTGCAGTATTGTTGATATATCTGATGATATTGGCTTTTTTTGTTGTTGTATGAATGACATTTAAATAACTAGTATTATAACTAATCGTTTCTCTCCTCATAACAGTAGTGGCTGTGACGTATTTCCTGTAAACGTTTGAAAATAATTGAACCCTCCATCATCA
This sequence comes from Paraescarpia echinospica, assembly GCA_020002185.1. Classification (NCBI taxonomy): domain Eukaryota; kingdom Metazoa; phylum Annelida; class Polychaeta; order Sabellida; family Siboglinidae; genus Paraescarpia; species Paraescarpia echinospica. The sequence continues at coordinate 2,338,539 of CM034543.1, forward strand.
AACCATTTACCCTGGTAATAAATCAAGTAATAAATACTGGTATATTTCCCGATACACTTAAACTCGCTAAAGTAATTCCTACTTTTAAGAAAGATGACCTATCTGTTAGATTATAGACCCATATCTCTTCTTCCAACAATTTCAAAAGTGATAGAGAAAATAATATCTAGTCAACTAACAGCATACTTTAATGATGCTGATCTATTTGTTAAAAATCAATATGGTTTTAGACAAAAAACACTATCGAGTATGCATCACTTGAATTAATAGACAGAATAATTACACAAATTGATAACAATTATGTTCCTTTCAGTATTTTTCTTGACCTCTCTAAGGCCTTCGATACAATTGATCACTCGATACTATTAACTAAACTAAGATATTATGGATTACAGGGTCCTACCCTGAATCTATTTAATAGCTACTTAAGCAATAGAAGACATACACCGAATTTCAAAATGAAAGTTCTGATATCCTACCTATCACAATTGGTGTACGACAAGGATCTATTCTTGGTCCTAAATTATTCATAATATACATTAATGATTTTCCTAAAGCTAGCGAAATGTTTAACTTTATTATGTATGCCGACGATACCACCTTATTTAGCACCATCAATTAATTTCAAGGTAACTCCCCAAATAGAAATATCGAATCGGCAATAAATGATGAACTCCTTAAAATAATTGAATGGTTAAACATTAATACATTATCATTAAACATAAACAAATCTAAATATATGATTTTTCACATGCAAAATAAAGCTGTCGATAACTTTAAATTGGATAAACACTTTGATAAAGTATCAAACAAGCGTTCCAAAACAGTCGGCATCTTAAACAGACTAAAATATGTCTTTCCTCTAGAAATTAAAATGATCTTATATAATACGTTATTTTTATCACATATCAACTATTGTATTATGGTGTGGGGTTAACAAGGTAGTCGAATGTTGAAAATACAAAAGAAAGCTATGAGAATTTATCTATAAGTAAATATAATTCACACTGAGCCACTTTTCCAAAAAATTTATATCTTAAAAATTGATGACATGTTAAAATTACATGAACTTAAGTTTTATTATAAATATGTACATCATGACCTCCCTGCTTACATATTAAATTGGAAAATAATTACAAATGCTTACGTACACAATTACAACACAAGGAAAAAACAGAGTTACACCCATTCAGAAGAAAACATGAATTTGACAAAAGATGTCTTAGATACAGTTTGCCACATGTCATTAACAATACCTCAAAGTTAGTCACAGAGAAGATTGGAACACAGCTTCAGAAGTTTTGGTAATTATGCAAAAAACAATTTATTAAAAAAATACGTAGATACGTGTACAATATTAAACTGCTATGCATGCTATCAAAGTCATTAAAATTGTATTATTGTATGTGATATGTATGGATATGTATTGAATATATATATAAAAAAGCATATGGATATTGTATGTGTGCATATACACATACATATCAATTATATTGATGTGTACTGTTGACAACTAGTATTTGTTTATTTTAACATACCATTAATTCTCCAATACATGCATATATGTAATCAAGTAATCTCGGTTTCTTTTCTTTTCCTGCACATTTACATTTGCATTTCCTTCGGTAAACTAGACTTGAAACAAATTATTATTGTGGCTCCTACGAGAGCGACTGTTATTGTCTTAATAGGAGTCACAGGCCCCATCTAATTTGAAATTTGAAATTAAGCCTCACACAAACATGTTTGTGCTCCAGGAAGATCTTCACAAACTTGGAAAATGGGCAATAACCTGGGACATGGAATTCAATCTTCAAAACTGCCATGTCATACTTGTAACAAGAAACCAAACTGTCATTAAAAACCAAAAAATATGCTCCATGGTCACTAGAAACTGTTTTACAGGTAAAATATCTTGGTATAACCATAATCTCAGATGTCCGGTGGAATGCCAACATAAATAACATTTCTTCAAAAGCATATAGATCACTAAGCTTCCTCTGCAGAAATCTCAAAGTTCCGTCAATTAAAAAAAACTTAAGCCTACTTCACCTTTATCAGACCCATCCTGGAGAACTGCTGTACTGTCTGGGATCTCTATACCCTTACACAAATAAACAAACTAGAAATTATTCAATGTCGTGCCGCCCGATGTCTTATATCGCCACCACAATACCTCCTTTGTAACATACGTGCTCCAGACATTAGGATGGAGATCCCTATCAGACAGAAGAACCGATGTGAAATTATGTATGATGTACAAAATAAAAAAAATGGCCTAGTGAGTATACCAGCAAACGAATACCTTATTCCCGTAAATATAGTCACTAGTAAACAACATTCCTTATGTTACTTTATCCCTCACTCCAGATGTAACTACCACTTGTATTTCCCCCCAGTACCATTCTACTTTGGAATTCCCTCCTGGAAGCAGCCTGGAAGCGTTTAAAAGCAGTATCCAGACGACTTTGCACTACCCCACATTTTAGACATCAACTACTATTTCTGCACGCATTTATGTTTATTTACACGATAATTGTGTTCGTATATATTGCATTCTAAAAACAAGAACAGTTTTCCTGTTCGCCTGCCATGCTACGTACCGCCTGTTTCCTCAGCATGTTGAGGCTAGGCGTGTATTGGGAGATTAAGGACATTTCTCCAAAAACACCATATTTTTATTACTAACCTTCAAAATTAATGATGACAATTCCATTGAAAATAAATTGAATACAATAATATTATATTATAGAAATGGCTTTGCTATGATTTATATGTTAGACGGATATTTTTCCATTAGTTTTTTTTTATAAATCATGTTATACAGGGTAAACTATGTCGATAACAACATAAATACTGCACAAATATAAGAATATGTGTATGGAAGAAACAGTTTCTTTATATAGCAGTGAGCTGCTTTCGCAGGCATGGACTCGGATCAGAAAACATGAGATTTAATTGACATAATTACCAGAGCACTAAAAGTTCATAGCGATTTTTGAAAACATTAAACTGAATATAAAACATCATGTTTCTGGTATGTTAGATATATATTGGAATGCACATAGTTTATTCTGATTTACGATTTTACAATTATCGAATGATAAAACTTTGTACCATTAAACACCTTCGAATGTTTGATAGTGTTACTATCTGTTTTCTGCATCTAACGACTTATGTTCTTTCAGACGACTGTGACGCGTGTCAACGGCAGTTTGTGTCACAAGTGTCTACAATGAAGTAACAAAGTTGAATCGATTCACCCACAGTTACAAAAACAACTGCCACGTTCTGTCACCAACACGACTTAGGACATCGAGCTAAGTCACTGAATGTCCACATATATGTCTTCAGCAACAAGACAAAACACGTGACTGTCTCTTGTGGAACAACATTTAAAGACACACTCTCGTTGTGGGAAAAACCATTCAAGTGTGACAACAACGGAACAAAGAGTTAACAGAGTAATAACTTAAATGCTTACATTTCAATAGATAGTACCATTATTCTTAATCGAAAACAAGTAAAATGTTTAGGAAAACGTATTAAAACATGATTTAACATGCAACTGTACACAAGTATGGGGTTGTATTTTTTTTCACTTCCTTAAATGTTTCTTCATTTCATAATTATTTACGTATGCTGTTTAATATTCTGATCCACAACATGTCTGAAGGTTAGTCAATATACACCAATATATTGTATCGATGCAGGTGTTTATAAAACATTGACCAAATATTATAATATAAATAAACAAAATCAGCAAATACCACTCCAAAATAGGCCACACTTGACTGCTAAAAAGTGTTGATGCTGGACACTTCGCGTTGACGCTGGACACGGTTTGGGCAGAATTGACTCAAAGAACACTGTTTTTTCTTACAACTGAATACAAATCATTTACGAGGATACATTTTTAAGGGATCTAGGAAAGCTCGTGCAACTTTTCCGATTTTATCTGGAGCTAGGCCTGTTACATATAAGCGGTAGAGATGCATTTATATAATTATGTATATATATATGAGAATTAATTTACAGTTTGTAGATCCGTTGACATTGAGTTATCACACGTATCACATGCTAACGTAATATAACCATAACCTCAGTGAAGGGTTTGTAGGTATATCTACTTTGTCAGAAACTCCTGAAGTAGTTTTTGTATTTGCCATCTGACAGGACAATGTCCATGTGTCGCTACTCGGCAGCATTACTGTGGTTGTTTCGAAACTGTTCAAATGATCATCGATTTAAACTCTTATTGATACGCGTGTTTATACAACCCGTCTGGACGTGTTAGCACATCAGCCAGACTGTTGGATCTTAGTTTCAAAGGAATATTTTGTTGTTACATTATGTTATGTTACATAAGCAGATGGTATTGGTTTTGAAGTGTTCACTAACATCAGGGTTCGGTATATGCTGATTTTTGCATTTGGATTTCCCTAACACAATTTAGCATGCAGGTATTAAAGATCAACTGTATTTTCCTTCCTCAGTTGCTTCTTCTTATCTTAGTCACCACAAACTACTTCCGGACAGGAAATGTATCCGGCCTGTTTCCTCAACTCCATTCATTCAAACTGCACACGACCTTCCCACGCGTTGTGTCTTGTCCTGCGAGATGCTGCTTGTGGCAATCCAGTTTCAACGTCTTGGCGATCACGCTTCCTTTCATCCGACTTATTTTCAAGTGACGTCCGAAGAACAGTGTCCGCCTTTTCTTGACGGGACTGGTTTACAATGCTAACAAAAGTGCTGCATGCAAGGGCAGGGTGGGCCTTCGTTATTTCATGCTTTTAATAGCTTGCGTCATTCGTCAAAATAACGTCTGTACGGCGTAAGCATCCTAGCATTTGGTGGAATGTTCATCGTGGAAGTTATAATTATTTTAATATGCTCTTTCACCAGATTGCAAGTATTGCAACATAATTGTTTCTCCAAGGCCTATGCATTTTGTCGCAGCTTCTCCATCTCCTTTCCCAAAGCAGTGACTTGTATGTAGGTAGGTGACTTCATTGTTCCTGGGAATATATTCGGTAGATGGTGTATTAACATAATTTGTTGCGCCGGCTCATAATCATCGTGGCACTTGTGGATGTATTTGTAGAGCGTATTTTTCATAATTACATTTTACTTGACGATATAACTAATACCTGTGAATGCAATATGTAAGAACTTATACGATAACTTATGAAGGGTAAGTCGTGTAACATAATGTCCTTCAAGTTACGGCCAATAAATGCATTGGCGTCGGAACGTGAAGAATACTCGGGGGATGAAGCTCACCAAAAAACCTTCAATTGCACCCCCGTTTGAGGCTCTCAAAAACCCTGTTGATCCCCTTTGCTGTTCTCCACAAATCTTCAGTTGCACCCCCTTGAGGCCCTCCAAAAACCCCAGGCTCTATAAACACCTCCAAATCCACTCCTCCCCTTAAATAAAAGCTCACCAATTGCTCAAACTGCAGTCGCCTTGACTCTCATCAAAACAACAAAACCCACCATTGAACCCCCATCAAATATTGGGGTTCGCCCAACTCTCCCCCAGGTTCCGACGCCTTAGAAATTGTATGTGGTAGTTTTGTAATGTAAATATAGTGGCCATTTGTTACAGTTATTAGTATTATTGCATACAGGAACACACCTTCCCATAACTGCGTGTTCAGCATCATCGCGTGTCCAGGCGTCATCGCCAAGTGTAAAGTCTATATTTCTCCAAACATATTGATCAAGCTCGCCCAAATTATATTCTTTGCTAGTTTTGTTATCTTCTTTTCGAAATGTAAACTGCGAGCTCTTACATAAAATAAATTAATCATAAAACGTTAACGTTTTGACAGTAACCAGCGAATGACCATGTCACCATATTTTGTTTGCAAACATGACATTTCTGTCAAAACTATGTTTATATTGTTTTCATTCATAGGAAGAGCCACATGTTCCTTACACATAAAGACCGTAAATTAGGATACCGGTTCTAATTACTGCACCTATATATATTTTTTTCAATTTGCGTGTCCAGTGTCATCAAGCAGCTTAGACATCTGGGTGTCTCGCAGGTCAGTTTATTCGTGAATCACCTTCATTATTTTTGCTTATTGATGAGTCCACATCTTTCATGAAATTTTCGTAAGCCTGACCTTATAATTCACGGTGTGAGAGACAAAAGACACGATTTTTACCAATTGTACACTTTTTGGGACATTACAAGTCATGTATCACCCCGTGAATTATAAAGCTGGGCTAAAGAAAATGTAACGAAAGATTGGTCTCACTAAGAGCTTCCGGGGAATATATAGTTTGCGCGTTTGATAACTTTTTTAAATGGCCAAGTGTGAGCATAATTAGCCAAACGGCCAAAATAGCATGCCCAGTTGAGGTTTCCAAAATTGAAAATTCTACCATACAAAACCAGAATTTTTAAATTTCTGAGATTACAGTACAAACAATGTATTTTTGTGAGATTTTGGGGGCTATATCAATCTTTGAGGAAAAGTGTTGTGTTTTGAAAATACATAAAATGAACGTTTCTAATGCTATCTGACTGCTACCAATACTATTACCTTTGGAAAAACCATACCACCGAATGGGCTTATTCTCGCTTTTATGACTGATCTCAAAATACTCAACTCCAAATGATAGCATGTTTTCTGCATGACATGTTTTCACACGCTGCACAAATTATGCCAAACGTCTTCCGCTATATCATTTCAATGCGTGTCAAAAAGCATTATTGCTTAACAAAAATATATAGCTTTGTGTATGTCCTAGATAGATATACACTGTCAATATTTGGGAAAACAACGGAAAACGTTTAGAACGTTCCATTTGGATGTCGTGATAAACATGCGTACCACATAGTTTCAACAGTACCAACATCTTTATAAAACACATTTTCACCTTCCATTTGGCATTACATAATCAAATCATCATCAACCGTCTGATGGTGTGGAATTTTTTTCTTGTAGTTTATTTAACATCAGCAATTGGCTTCGAAGAATGTGCAAATTAAAAAAAAATGCTTTACGATATTTCCCAAGTCTGCATTTACAGGTCACATGATAACGTGAAATGTTGGAGAAGAAAATTCCACACTCTGAATGGCATTTTTATGTAGCGAGCGCCAACAAATCAGATTTCTTTCAAAACCTGTTGGTGATGTTTATTAGGACATCCGCCACCCTTGGTAACATAGTACGTTGTTTTTCTTACTCCGAATATAATAATACATAAAAGGAATATGTGGACTATTTTTGTGTGCTTCCTGGACTATTACATTTAATAAAACAATACATAGGGAAATGGCTGTTCTTGTTTTCACACCATTGATAGCATATTGTCTGCACTATACACTGTACTCAAACTAAACAAAAACAAATTATTTGTTAAGCAACAAATACAATTTAAAAGTTATTTTGTCCCTAAATCAGTTTCAACGTTGGGAAGGACAATGTATCAACAAAAGTGGAGGTGGGCTCTTAAAATATATTATAATTGTAAATATTTACCGACCTCCAAAAGACCTCAGTGAAAATTATAAACATTTTTTTAGCGAATTCACACCAATTATCTCATCCTTTGATTACTCAAAATCCGACATCATTATTGCCGGTGATTTCAATATATACCTTCTTAAAATTAACGAAAGAGAGGTTTTTGGTGATTTTTTTGATTTATTAATATCTTAAGTCTCATACCCCCACATTACACTCCCTAAATTTTTTTTTAAATAATAATGGAACAATAATAGATAACTTGGTTTTGAAAATTAACCGATCCTGCAATAACACCAAAATCAGGTATTTTAACGAAACAATTATCGGATCATCAACCTTATTTTACCTTTCTAAACTAAGTTTCCCACAATATATATCCAAAAAGGTTTACTTTTATCACAACACATTACAATAGTTACGTAAATGTCATATTGCATTTTTTTACCCCTGTTGCCCTCGAATTGATATATATAGATATATATATATATAAAATGCGAACTTATGCATATATACCATAACAGTTTCATAGTATACTTTTAGTTAATGAAGAATTATTGTTAAACCTTAAATCCAGGTTTAGTTAAATTTTGAATCATGAAATGTTATGCACAATATCCAAATGACCACACCAATATGATTTGAAAAAAACCACTCCACTTCATTCTTTTTTGTAGTTCAGCTGCAACACGTCTGGACAACGGAATATGCCGACCACAAGGAGCCAACAAATGGTATGGTTATTTTCAGTGGAATATGTGTACAAGCATGCCATACTAAACAATAGAGGGAAGTATATTTGCATATATATACACCAGCTGTATATATTATCTGTATAAATATAAAATAATTTACAATGATTTTGTAACGCAATCAGCAGTTGATCATATACTAATTGAATATTTAAAATGTCCAACGTGTTTTCATGAAGTGGTGGAAATATTTAAAGTTACATATTTAAATTATACCAAAATAACTTTACTTATTTTTATAATTAATAATGTAATTTACTGATTTTTTTAGTTGAAGGTGAGCCTTCAGTTAAACCAGCAAAAAGCAAAGGTATGTTGTCAGGTGTTTTTAGTGTAGGACATTTGGCTTGAAATTAGTATTTATGTATATCAGAACCAAAGCTATGAATGCAATTTTCAGATTTCATCTTTTTAGTGCCTTTTATTTGATATGTATTAGAAACCATGCTGTTCATGATTTTCCACTGACTTAGTGAAACTGATCATCATAATGAACACTTTATAGCCTCAGTATTTACAAACATTAAACACATAAAGTCTGCAAACTTGTGCTGTTTGTTCCTTAACTTAACACTCATCATCACACCCCAAGTGCTTTTATCACTTTGATAATAAACTAATTACCCATTGTTATAAATTAGTTCTGTATAGATTGATTTCATCAAATATTGTTACATTTCATGCCTAGCTGCTCCAATATTTGAAGTAAGCACCTACCGTGAAGTTCATCGAGCTGGACATGTATTATTTTCTTGTAGTTGTGAAATGAAATCAACACAACAGTTATATTGCCAATTGAAATGATGTCAACAATGCCAACAGTGAAAACCAATGATACATTGATTGGTTAATTATAATTAATAACAGCCAAAAACATAATAATATGAACACTTATCCTCCACAAGTTAGGTAGAATGACAGCATCGTATGATATTGGCTACCGGGAAGAATCATGCGGAAGAAAACATCATTTAAATGGAACTGAGCGGTGTGCAGAATTCAATGTGTATATTGTGCTTTAAAGAAGTTGAATCAGTTGCTGCTGATGTAGTTGCCACTATGTCAGATATTTAGTATGATTATATTTATATATATATATAATATGCAATGTCGTACATTCTTACTCTACTTTTTCTTCATTGTACCTTTCTTATAAAGTTATATTCCTTATCAAATAGGCTGATAAAAGTGTATATATACATCTTGTTTTTGATGTGCTAGGATGACAAAGTGAAGGTAGCTATCGACTGGCTGGAGGATTTGGAGCAGCCTTTGCCAGTGGAAAACATGACACTGGTCAGTGATACCAATGATATGTCATGGTATTTCATGGTTTTTCAGAAACCTTTGAAGTAGAAGGCATAAATTAAAAGCATAAGGTTTGAGTGTCAAGAGTCACACCACAAACCATTGAAGTATGGATGCATGTCAACATAATTTGGTTCATGTTTGAAAAGTATAAACAAAAAAGGGAATTATAAGAGTAATTTAACAGAAAATATATGAATTCCTGGATTTTGTTATCCCATTATATGGAATGTTATTTTATGAATCCGTCATGAAATCAGTATTGCCATTTAGGCTTACGATCACAAATTAATTAGTTTTATATTTAGTAAGATATGGTTAAACAAAGTTCATAACTACTGTATATAGTCATCAAACAAGATCACTGCTGGTAATTTTCCTAATGTGTATACTTATTTGTAAATGACAGAATGAATATGTAAACAATATATTTATTGCAGAGTTATCTTCAGAATTTTCCGAGGATGACTACGATCTATTTGACAGTGAACCAGATCTTGTAAGTATTAAATCAAATTAATAAGCGTAATGCACTTGCTAGACATCAATTGGCAAAATGACTTCAAGCCAGATATAATTATTCTATTTTATTTTAATGCAGTGGGAATAAGTAATAATTTAGCCAATTTATTTTATTTTAGTGAACGGATGATCTTGCTATCCACGATTCTGTTTACTAGAGTCCACTGTAATGGTGTAGTTACAACATAAATAACTACATGAATCACTACTCAATTCAAGTGAGTTTAGATGCAAGCACAATCATAGTGTATTATACAGCAACATAAACATGGACATACATATCATTGAAAATACATTATTTTGTATGGATTAAACACATTATTAACATTATATAACTACCTTACTAGCTTTCGAAATATGAAATTGGATTTACAATCTAACTAAACCATATCACAGATGTTACAAATCAAACTTTATTGTCAATATTTTTCAGATTCGCTTCATGATGTAGTTGTTCCAGATTTGAGCATGCACTGTGTTTAAATGCAGGGGATTGCAGTGTAAGTGATTGTATCGTTTGATAAATGGTTTCACATGTCATGGAACTTTACAATGTTGGTGAAACGTAAGCTATCTCTTAATATTATCTTTGCAGTTCTCATATCTGTAAACCTTTATTGAAATGTTCCTACAGCATTGATTCGTGTTGATACACATATTTGAGAATTAAATTTGCATAGTTTTATTTCAGTGTTGTTGCAAGTTTGAATCCTGTTGGTTTCTTTTTTTATCAGTTTTAATATTCTTAAGACTTTTGTAGGTGTTGTTGACAGCATGAAATGTGTTGGTGTTTTACCTTGGTCTGTTTTAATGTTCTTGAGACTTTTATTGGAGTTGTATTGATATTTTTATTGTTCGTGTCCAAAAACAGGTTTGTATATTATAATATTCGTTACCCCTTACTTAAGTGTGCAGCAAGTTCGATTCTTGTTGGTGTTGTGAATAACACTCCTTGTTTGGCACACTTAGTAATTGGGCACACCTGATTATTAGTACATTCGCTGAAGATATCTTTATTTTTAAGAAACGTAGGTAAAATATACTACAATACAACAATTCAAATAATTTAAAATTATTCATTATTAACCTGACCTTTTCCCTCCAAAATATCAAATATTCATTTTTTCTTTGCACACTTATACAAACTGGAAATACTGTTGTATTCTTCAATGAAATATTTATATATTCAGCAGCTGTCGTCAGGTGTATGGTCATGTTTATTATTGTTTTTCAACCATGGTGATACATTAGCTGACCTGCAGGTGAAGAGTAAGCGATCTCAGTTTATAAACCTGTATTTCAATGTTCCTACAGCATTGATTCGTGTGATTTAACATTTGCAAAGTTTTACAGCATGTTTTAATATAGCATTTATTACCTCGTTGAATTTGCATCACAACACGAGCGGTTGACCGTTGGTCTCTTAATGTAATGTATAGTATAACATTTACAATATGTTGCACACTGTTCCAGGCTGCAAATGTTGAGGAGCACTATCTTGCTGGGCAATACAAGTTGGCATACTTTCATGGAACATTTTGTCCCCGTTCTCATACCAGTGGACTGCATGGAATCAATAGAGATAGTGATATCGTACCGGACAGAAATCGGGGTCCCAGCAGACAACCAATTTGTTTTCTCGAACAGAAGTATACATGTTCAGATGTAAGTAAAGAAATGGTAATATTAGTAACTAATTATTTCTATGTTTTAGACGTTACCATGTCACCTACTAAATATAACTTAGCTATAAGGTAAGTTCTTATATAGCATTGTATTTGCTCGCTTGCACTTCCACTCCTTTGCAGACCTATTAAGAGTAAGACATTCTAACCTTAGTGTAGTATAGTCCAGGAGTAATTATCAGTGTACGTGTAGTGGAGAAAAACGAGAGGGAGAGACAGTGGAATGTTTTAAATGGATGGCTCCCGTGCTAGCAACATTATATTCTTAATGGGAGTTTACCATAACCTTACCTATTATCTAAATTATCATAGGATGTCATATAGCTTATTTGTTTGGTTTACTCATTTATATATTTTAATTATTATTTTAAATCATGTACCTTCCACTCCGATTTGTATGCATTATTCAGTTGTACATGTACTACGTTTTTTGTAGCATTCGAAAGCCACTGCTCTGGGTAGCATGCTGTCAAGACAGTGTGTAGTCAGGCTGGGGTGTCTCAAACAGCTACTGGGAACCGCCACCGCATCTCGACACTATATGCAGCAATGTGTATGTCAAAAGACGACAGGTAGTGTTTCTACAAGCACATGGGACATGCTGAGGCAGTAAACCGCGACAATCATCAGTGTCCAGCTGGTATTCAGGAGATCCGGGTTATGGGCCGGATGTTGGCACATCTGGATTCTGGTAATTATCAAAATAAGTTTTACAATGAATATAAAAAATGTACATTAAAAACAGTATTTATCTTAGACTTTGAAATTATATTATTTACAGCTGTTTTGAAATATCCAGTACTATATTACAATGCTGTAAATTAATTCTAGGTAAATTACAATTATTTGTATTCCAGGGACCAATGCTCGATGTTCTTAAGTTTACAATAACCATGTTTGTTACCTTTCGACATATGTTTTAGCGGCAGTTTACACCAGCAGCACTTAGGAAGTTGAAGTGCCCCCAGCAAAGAAAAGAGGTACCTATGATTTTGTAATGGTTTACACAACCACTCTACATTTACGAAAAAGGTGCAAATTAAAATAATCCTATCAAAAACTAACCTAAAACGGGGGAAGTCTGTTCTTAGGTTTTCATTAATGAATAATATACTATTCTTAAGTTTATGATAACTATTTTTTAGTAAGCTGGTAACGATGTTCGCAAGGAAGGTAAACAAGACATCCAGTTTCAAAGCAAGCTTGTTTGGCAATGTTGCCCACAGGGGGCAGACTTTCTCCCTTTAATAACATGTATACAACTTTTCTTGTTTACATGCTGCTACGATATCATTTTCAGCGAAGAGCGTCCGTTGGGATGCGAAAGACAATGTATTGCTTGAACAAGGCTTCCCTGCCTTTTTCAACGGTGCTGCAGACGAAAGTGGTACAAAGGGCAGTTTACCAAGTAAGTGTACATGTCTGGCAAGTTATACGTAAATTTACAATCATAACACACATGCTGAACTGTTCTAGTGTGGAAATTGCAATAGTGTGTTTGTCTAGTAGTGCTTGTGTTCAAAATTACATTCCATGCCGCCACCAATATGCTGTCTTTAGATGTAGATACGCCTAGCTGTCACAAGAATCCTACCTTTTCTCACAGTGCGGCATTTATTCAGTTTCCAACAGATCCAAGGACCCAGTAACAGGACATTGCAGTGTTGGGAAACTCAGCTAGTTTTAATATAGAACTGTCCAAATATTTATTTTTTATTCTTGTTTCAGGCAAAACGGACATCATGGAATTCCTGGATTCGTCTATGCCAGCATGCTTAAAGCATCTAGACAATCAGTCAGCTTACTTAAAGACAAGGATGGAGTTATTCAATAGGCAAAAAGAAAACAACAGAATGTAAAGAAATATTTCACCTCGATGAAATGAAATCAAAGGTGTCTCCTCAATTGATGCTTGAGATGGTTTCCAAATAATGTGTTGTATTCCACTTGTGTAAACTTCTTCTAGCAGTTTTTGACTTTAATGCACACACTGATCAAAGGCTCTGTTTGTTCTCTCTACTCGTACTTTCTATCTATTCCTGACAATTTTACTCTAATTCCAGCTCGTTCTTGAGGCCCTAGTTGTTTCTCTTTATTTTTTCAACTAGGTGGGTATTGATTCCACACCAGAAGTCCTCGTGTGGAATCTTACAGCTGACTATCAGTGGTCCTTCTTTTTAAGTGCAATTTAACCCTCTTTCTTATCTGTATTTGTACAAATTTAATTATGTCAGCGTACTTGCTGGCATATGTTGTAAGAGTAGTGATGATGATGATGTTGGAAGATTGTATAAGACGATGTGAGGTTAGGATAACGCTATAATCAGTAAGTAAATGTAAAAGAAAGATCTCTGTTCACACCTTATTTTGACTCATTGTACTCAAGCTCTACAAGGAATCACAATTACTAAGAAAACTCTGAAAAGTAAATTATGTGAAGCTGCTTTAATGGTTGTTGTTGAGAGGAACGAATACCTCACTAATGAGATGTTTAATTGTTGCATATACTTATCAATATGTGAACGTTACTGAAAGAATTATATATACTTATCTTAATAGAGTATAACAATGACAGCGTGGTTTTCCCACATATTATGTTCTTACATCATGTTGAATGTTAACAAAACTTAAATTAGTATGTGTAGGTTTTATTGTTTGTATATGATATATATTAATTACTATGGTGATATCTCTTTAGCTGTCACTAGTGGTTTATATAGGACCACAGAGAGGGGCCAAAGGAGCCACACTTAATCAACCACTTATTTTCCAAGCTCAACATTAATGCGGCAATGGGTTACATAAGAAACAAGAAAATTCCAAAGGGGAGCTATGACCCAGTGACCTACCTAGATACACCTTTGGTAGCTATTATAATAATTGTGTGATATATATCTAGTCTAGAATTTTCATTTGAATCGTTTAACCCATCTTATTATTGATTGTTCGTTTTACTCTTGTGGCATTTTTACACAAGTTAAATATGGTTTAAATGAACGCTTCATTTTGCCACACTATTTGTCATAACAGTCACCAGCATGTGAATAACACTGTGTCATGAGTTTATATGGGGTATATAGTATTCATTGTCTTCTTGTGCCAGTTATAGACATGGAAATTGCAGTGCCAGGTTTGTACCGTTTGCAAATTGTTGATTAGCTATGGTTTTGTAACATATGTATAACTTCGTCAAGTAATGCAATATGCACTGACAATATACGTCTCCACTGTATGCCATACCTGATGGAGATTTTGGTCATTATAATCTATTATACCTCTTATAATATTCCAGAAAAAGTGATTGTATTTAATTTATAGCATTCACTGTTTTTTGTTCTTTTTTTGTTATGA
Organism: Paraescarpia echinospica; assembly: GCA_020002185.1. Lineage (NCBI taxonomy): Eukaryota > Metazoa > Annelida > Polychaeta > Sabellida > Siboglinidae > Paraescarpia > Paraescarpia echinospica. The sequence continues at coordinate 2,353,649 of CM034543.1, forward strand.
GGTGTTAACAATTAATTATGTATCTAACATTCAGATACAGCTCGGCAAGCTACTTCATTATTTCAAGAACATTTCCACATATGAATACTGGGTGCATTCCAGTTCATGCATATCCGTGCACAAATTCACAATATTTAAATGAAAACAGTACAATAGTTGAATGCCGGCTAGCAATATTTCAGAAAAGCAGATTACACACACGAGCATCTGCTGCTCGACTCTTGACTAGTAAATATATGATCATATTAGAGCGCTTTATACTTCACATGTCTGTGTCTTTTGAAAGAGAATTAAAAAGCCATTGCAACTTGATCATTTTATAAAGCACATCATATATTCATATTTTGGAGACATCGCAAATGATTTGCATAGCCACAGAGCTGCGGTAAATTTAAATTAATTTTATCACATTTAATTGTTTTTTTAAGTCCAGTTGCCATTTTTTATTCCCAGTCTATTTACGTGTGTCACTAGTATAATTTTTTATCATTCTCATTTAGGCTAATAATGCATCTAAAATGTTGTGGCTTGCTTGAAAAGAATATTTAATAAAACAATTCACTTGGTATCATTAGAAATACATGAATTATTTGTGACTGTTTTAAGACATACACTTTCGTATTTCTCAATTTTATAAAATAAATAAATACAAATATATAATATAGATGCTGAATGTTATTACAATTGTAAAAAAGCATAAATACATTTTAAAACTAAAAGAAACACTAACCAACCTAAAAAACCGACGAGATTTGATCGTAAAACCTGATCACTCGATGTCAAACGCCTTACCGACTATGCTACAGAGCCGCAACGACTTCACTATGAAAATGGAACTTCATGTCTAACCTGTATCGTCACCGTATGCGTGTGGATACTATATATTCAAAACTGGATAATTTGTTCCATTTTAACATTTGTCTAATTAAATACTCGCGTTCTTAATGCTTTTTGCCTATTTTCATGCACTGCTTGATCCTGCACTGATACAACTGACACGTTTTGGCCATAGGCATAGCCATAGAGCGATTTACACAGCGTTAATGGAACGCATGGTTTTTGACCATGTCCATGTCGTCTTTTACAATATTTGGATTCATCTGGTCTGTTTTCGTAAATAGTTCACTCAAAACAACTATTCTAATGGTCTGTTTAAACAGGTTTAACGGAATATGTGTAGAGATTGAGCACATAGATATCATATATAATATTTTGTTAAAATGGCTTAACACACTAGCTACGACGTCTAGGACTCACGATTTGCGCTCCAACCAATGGCACATTAACCTATGCCATGGCTACAGTATAGGTCATACATCTTGACATGATTTATAAGAGAAGGTATATATGTACTACACATATTAGGTAAAGATCCGTCGTTTGTTTATTAATATGCATTATATCAATATCGACATCCACTGGACATTGACGCTGTAAAACTAAGATTCAAGACTCAAGTCAAGTCTCAGCCTCAGGCTCGCGGCGTCTGGACCACGTGGTCTGGACCCTTGGCCTTACAAGTCGTGTGCGGGCGCCAGCCCAGCTCCAGTCCACCGGAAATCATGCGCTGTTTATAGTTTAGTCCTTTTAAGGACTTTGTGTGAATTATCCAACAAGCTTGCAAACATATAACTCGTGTATCAATATATGTATTAACGTACTCAATACTCTATTGGGATATCCCACATCGGCGCCATACTGACGCAAACAGGTATATTTAAATACATGTAACTTCCTGTAACACGCCGCTCTCCCGAAACAGCATATAGGCATAGTTTTTAAGGAGACCGCATTTTTTGTATATATGTTATTCATTAAAAATTACAACAAACTTTTAGTATGTGGTATAAATTAGAGTTACAAACAATGTTCCAATTTGATATAGTTGGAAAATCAGTTAAATAAAAATATAAGCCTGGGCCCGTATTCTCGAAGAAACAGATTTCGTACGTAAGAAGTTGCGCAAATATGGCGGATTATTTCTTAGCTGCGAAATTTCGCAAGTTGGTATTCTCGATACGCTTACGAATTTTCGCAGCTAAGAAATTCGGAACTTGCGTAGGAAAATGTCGCGAGGGTTTGCTTGCGTTGCAATGGATACGGTCACTGATGTTTTGCTATGTTTTACCGTTTTAACGCTGCTCATGTGTTCCTGGCTGTGCATGAAAAAGAATAAAGTACACAACTGTTCAACGGAACCCAGTGACTAAACAATATAGCTAATATGCAAAACATAATGTAGCATTGCCATTGAGATATGTTGATGCATAGGTACTAATTAATGGGCTTAACGCCAGCGAAGCATTTGAACGGAAATGATAGACACAAAACGCAAGCAAGGGGAAGAATTAACGCCAAGGCCAAGCCATTCAATGTTTACATTACAGAATTAGGAATTTGGCGCTTCGTCTACGTATCCTCACTACACTGTTACATAGTACAGTTAGAAGACACCACCTGCGTATGTGTATGATGTCGATTACTATTCAGACGACGCGCCGCTGAAGGTGATACTTAGTTTGATCACTCGGTGTTTCTATCGCTCTGCTAGCGCACATTCCATGACCATGGGCATGGCATGGCGCTAGTCTGTCACTATCTTGACTAAGACTAAGTCAATCAAACTCAAGCTTCAAAGTTGTAACTTCGTAAGACGTAACCAGAAACAAGGGACATGAACAAGGAGGCATATGTCTTCCAGTTCCAGATCAGGATTTGTGGTTTGTTGTAACTTGTAATGTAGTGAGTAGATGGTTTAACATAGTAGTGACGTGTGGCTGTGCAGTTGTGTTAAATATTCATTAAGCAGGTCCCTAGTACTTGGCCTAGGGCGTGTATTTGTTAACTAATTACGTGCTACATCAGTGTATTAAGCCTAAATACTATTGAAATTAAAGTGGAGATTTTTCGGTAAATGTATAAGCTCTTTGTGGATTTATTATTTTGTGCCAATGCATATTTAAGCACAAAGCATCATAGGATAACACTTTTATACATGCACTCCCGCTACTATTGTTTAAATTTGTGCCCCCATAGACTACCCACTCTGGATCCGCCCCTGAATATGGACTATGTTAGATGATGTGTCTATGTATAGGGCTAAGGTAGTGAGGAATAAAGATTACCAAAAAACAGCATTTGATGTACCCAATGCATAATAACATAACAAATCAATGCAATACTCACTATTGCTACAAAACAACTACAATGACATTTTCTGTACTTACAGCACACATCCAGCTTCATCTACCAAATAACCATGATACCACCCACAAAGGCTGAACACCAGTGGGAATGAAAGGTAAATTACAATATGTGGTTATGGTTATGATGAAATATACACAATAATGTACTCTATCAGTGGTGTTCTTGTGTGGTACAGCCTAGTTTTTTTACATGTTATAACATTTTATAAATACTTGGTAATATCTACTTTGCCCGTGAATTGTATGGACACTAAAGAGTACAACTATGTATAATATGTCTACATTTATTATATATGTTTTAGGTATCACCAGTAGCACAGTAATATATGGTGTGTCTCATACAGTTGTATTTACAAATGAACATACTATGAACACCAGGAAAACCACCATAAATTCACATTACATCAATTATACATCAAATACATTAAATACTAACTCGTGTGCGAACACCTCATTATACCGACAAGTTTCTTGTTTTCCTTTGACATCTGGAATTATTATAATACTTTTCATTAATATCCATTGTTTGCATAAATTGTTAACAGTGGTATTTATTTTTCTAAATAAATTATACAGTGTATAAAGGATTTCTATGATGCAGATAAATCGCTTTGGAGACTATATAATAATCAATGACCTGGTATACTAAGATCTACTGGTAAAAGCAGTATGTTAGCAATCTTCTTTATACTGATTCAGTTGTTTCATTTTATAAAACAGTACAAGGTCAAGATAAATGTTATGTCTTCTGTTGGTAAGTCGGTTTGGTGAGAAAAGAAATTGGATTATTGGCACCTGGAAAATAGGATGTGCCAAAAATTTACCGTAATGTTTTATATATTGTTATATTTGAGATTTAGTATATATGCACTGTTTCAAGATCAAACTTATTTCAGCAATACAGGTGTACTCACACATTATATTTAGAAATGTTATGTTATTTTGTAGACACAAAAGTAGGTGTATTCAAACATATCATCGTAGTATCTATATATGTATATATTTAGTTTTATATACATATAAAATTTATATACATAATTATCATTTACATTATAATAGTTACATATTTGGTTTGGATAGCAGGAATTTAGAAAACCCAACATATGTGTTGATATGCAAAATACTGCACCAGCAGCAAAACAGTGACACAAGCACTACAATGCATGTAAACACCAACCCGACACTTAATGATTATACAAAAACCCACCATAATGCATTGACATGCAAAGAAACTGCCACAGCAGCAAACAGTGACATCAGCACTATAACACATGTTAACGCACATACCTAACAAAGTAGGAATGTAGAAAAAACTTAACATAATGTGTTGACCTGAAAAAAACTGCCCCAGCAGCAAACAGTGACATACAACGCATGGCAGTAATCATATTGTAGTGCGTAGAGAAATTGTTAATGGGTCCATGTGATCCTGCTGGTCAAAATCCCTATATGTTGTAAATATTCACTATGTTATATATATATATATATATATATTTTGTTTTTACATATTAATTTTTTCCATTTTCATTATTCTTTTTATCTCTTAACTTATTAGCTTGCATTACTTATTTATATATTTCACTTATTATTTTTAAAGGTGTACATTTTATTCCATTAGCATGTATTACTTAAATGTATATGTACTGTGGGTTTTTGTAACCGAAATAAAACATGCATTCAATGCATGTAAACACGGACCCTACAAAGCAATGTGGCGCCACCAGGCGAACATATACATGACAACAAGGCGATCCCGGCGAAACCACCGGGAACTACAACTGCCGCAAAGGTACCATATTGGGGGTAGATGCCAACCGACCGCTGATATAATTCCCCCAATATGCAGCACCACAACATCTGCGCGACAAGCAACACTTCGGGACATGACTGCCGGCGCCATTACGGTGGCGACACGAGCCCCGCGAATGCCCTCATACGAGACTTCACAGGGTCGGCTATTCACCTCAAAGTCGTTAAACCGACCGGTCGGTGTCGGGCTTGTCGACAACGAATGCGTTAACCAAATAAACATAACTATGCCTTAAAACTAACTTACAAGGGGAATTCACTGACATGGTAATGGCCAGTGACGAAACCCGTAAGAAAAAATCAAAATGGCGGATAACAAGGAAAATACTTAGCTGTAAGAACACGGCCGAACAGCGTCAGCAACTTGCGCCCACGAAGTACAGCTGACGCTCCTTGAAGACGACTCGCAGGCATAAATGACCGCAAATTCAAAGCAATATCGCTCTAACGACCAAAATGTTTGATGGGACCACTCTGTCTGCTTTCACAAAACGAAGAGCTCATTGCAATCTGCCACCCAGCGCCATTACCGCGCGGTGATTGGTTCCTTGTGCCAAAAGAGCACCAAAGACAAAGTGGGGTAATTAGCATCAGACCTTAGGCCAATCATCACTCGTCCTGCGTTGTTGCCAGCACAAAAATACATATGCAGCACTGTGCCGTGGCTTCATATTCTCATATAGTCTTCAAAGCGATTGATCTGCATCAAAGAAATCCTTTATACACTGTAAAATTTATTTTGAAAAATACACACCACTGTTAACAATTTATGCAAACAATGGATATTAATGAAAAGTATTATAATAATTCCAGATGTCATAGGAAAACAAGAAACTTGTCGGTATAATGAGGTGTTTGTACATGAATTAGTATTTAAGGTATTTGATGTATAATTGATGTAATGTAAATTGATGGTGGTTTTCCTGGTGTTCATAGTATGTTCAAGTTTCAATGTATCTTTGAGACATTGCGAAGAGAAGAAATGTGCCACATCCACGCAGAGCATTGCAGAACATGATGTTAATGCAATCAAATGTTGATGTCACTGCAGCACCAATATCTGGAGCAGCACAGGCTACGCATGATTCGCAGATTGTTTAGCCACTTTACATTTTTCTTTTCTGCAGCTACATTGCATTCTTGGTGCTACACAATGTCCAGTTGTATCTTTTCGTATCTTTTAATTTCAAGATGCAGCAGTCATTCCAGTCCATCAATTTTCTTTCTGAAAACACATATGTAGCACATCATAAATATGTTAGGTTTCATTTTTAAATACAACCGTATTAGACACACCATATTTACTGTGCTACTGGCGATATCTAACACATATATAATAAATATAGACTTATTATTCATAGTTTTATTCTTTAGTGTTCATACAATACACGGGCAAAGTATATACTACCCAGTATTTATAAAAATGTTATAACATGTAAAAAAAAACTAGGCTGTTCCAGACAACAACACCACTGATAGAGTACACTATTGTGTATATTTCATCATAACCATATCCACATATTGTAACTTACCTTTCATTCCCACTGGTTTTCAGCCTTTGTGGGTGGTATCATGGTTATTTGGTAAATGATGTTGGATGTGTGCTGTATGTACAGAAAATGTCATTGTAGTTGTTTTGTAGCAATAGTGTGTATTGCATTGATTTGTTATGTCATTATGCTCTGGGTACATGAAATACTGTTCTTTGAAAATCTTTATTCCTCACTACCTTAGCCCTATACATAGACACATCATCTAACATAGTCAGTATTCAGGGGCAGATAGTCTATAGGGGCACACATTTTAACAATAGTAGTGGCAGTGCATGTATAAATGTCAACAAGTTTTATCCTATGATGCTTTGTGCTTAAATATGCATTGGCACAAAATAATAAATCCACAAAGAGCTTATACATTTACCGAAAAATCTCCACTTTAATTTCAATAGTATTTAGGCTTAATACACCGATGTAGCACGTAATTAGTTAACAAATACACGCCCTAGACCAAGTACTAGGGGCCTGCTAAATGAACATTTAACACAACTGCACAGCCACACGTCACTACTATGTTAACTCATCTACTCACTACATTACAAGTTATAACAAACCACAAATCTGGAACTATAAGACACATATGCCTCCTTGGTCACGCCAATTGTTTCTGGTTACGTCTTACGAAGTTACAACTTTGAAGTTTGAGTTTGACTGACTTAGTCTTAGTCAAGTTAGTGCCATGCCATGCCCATGGTCATGGAATGTGCGCTAGTAGAGCGATAGAAACACCGAGTGAACAAACTAAGTCTCACCTTCACCGGCGCGTCGTCTGAATAGTAATCGACATAATACATTTACGCAGGTGGTGTCTTCTAACTGTACTATGTAACAGTGTAGTGCGGATACGTAGACGAAGCGTCACATTCCCAATTCTGTAATGTAAACACTGACTGGCTTGGCTTGGCCTTGGCGTTAATTCTTCCCCTTACTTGCGTTTTGTGTCTGTCATTTCCGTTCAAATGCTTCGCTGGCGTTAAACCCATTAATTAGTACGTATGCATCAACATATATCAATGGCAATGCTACATTATGTTTGCATATTAGCTATATTGATTAGTCACCAGGTTCCCTAGGTTTGAACAGAACTTGTGTACGTTCGTATTCTTTTTCATGCACAGCCAGGAACACATGAGCAGCGTTAAAACGGTAAAACATAGCAAAACATCAGTGACCGTATCCGTTGCAACGCAAACAAACCCTCGCGAGACTTTCGTACGCAAGTTCCGAATTCCGAACTTGCGAAATTTCGCAGCTAAGACATAATCCGCCATATTTGCGCAACTTCTTACGTACGAAATCTGTTTCTTCGAGAATACGGGCCCAGGGCCCGTATTCTCGAACGACTTACGAATTTCTTAGCGCCATGTTTACATAAAAATGACGTCAAAAGAGCGTAAGTTACGATTTTTTCGCAAGTGCTATTCTCGAAACATTTACAATAGGAACATTCGCAAATATGGCGTATATTTCATCACAAAGTTATGCCAACGCAAGAGGTCGCGTAATTTTTTCGTAACTTTTGTGGTATTGCTTTCAGATGGAGATTTCTCAATTATTTGCTGTTACAACGTCGTAAAAACACATTAGTAAATTGTGTGTGATCCAATGACACTGATGTGTGTTTGTCAATTTTTATTGACCGCTGAAATTGCATAAATACCGTCTTTGAAAGCGGCACCGCGCCTAAACTGCTAGTCAATGCAAAATTCTACAATAAAAAGTAAACAAGCGGGACCAGCCAACAAACGGGACCGATTAGTAATTCATCGCAGTAAGTTATAAATTGACTGCGTGCTACACAATTACAATTTGTGTAGGCATGTTTAAGTACACTTGAAACCACAATTTCTATTTCAAATTAACACGGTATTCCAGACATTAATTCGATGGCATGAACATGTATATATTAATGTAAAAACAAATGTGTAAAAAGGACACTATTTCTTGATATAAACATATTTCATTTTATCATTTATTATGGCCAAGGGACTTTTGCCAAATAATTTTAATGTTTAATATATATATTATGTTGTTTCACCACATCTGCATACTAATTAATGGGTAAGTAAGCTTGGCTGCCTCTTTAGCGTATATATGCTGCTTGAGAAATGATACATTAAGTGCATCAATAATATGATAACCCGTGCTAGATTGCATCATTTATTCGAACATTGACAATACCATCCAAACAAATATGTAAATATTATAATGTGATAATTATATATATATATACATTATATTATATATATATATAACACTATCTACCGCATTGCCTGTACAGTGCCTCATAATACCGCATTACCTGTACATTTGTAATGACGACTATTACACAAATTTTCACGATCGAATATGCATAAATTATGCACAGTATGAATTCAGTTAACTATTTATATAAATCTAGGTGCTTGTTTTTGGTTTCAATTGCATATTTATAATTATACTAATTTTGATGTACAGGTAATGTTGTTTTAACTAAAACCATATTACCTGTACATCTGTATATGTACAGGCAATGCGGTGATTTCATGTATATAAACTTACAGCCAATGAGCGGTCACTGGCTGACCTTTTATGACCTACGACACAGTTTTTCATGACAATAAATGGCGCCGGTGTTTTGTGTAGAGTTGCGCGAAACTGTATTTGTTTATATTTGATTCCTTGTCATAGTCGACTGCATTTTACCCCGGCATCAAACTGCTATGCTAGTTACACAACTTTACTGCTTATTGAGTGTAATATGTGTGACGTAAGCGACTGCGTTACCGACACTGACAGTTCTAACGAAGCCCATCGGCGTCGAACTCGACGAAGGTCGACAATATTAATATAATTCACGATCAACAAATCCCATAGCCCTTCTGGAATAACATCATTCTAGAACGAGCTCGTATTGATTCATGTTCGACATTTTTATTCATATATCAATATTATTCTTGGAAAATTGTCAATGGCATATTTATATATATTGTAGGCTACTGCCCTTAGAACACTCACTAGTAGGAATCGGACACACGATTTTTGAAGTAGGCGTCTTTTTCGGCGATTTGGATTTTGTTGGTCTATTTTTGTAAGTACTCCACTCAGAACAACAGTTTGCACAACTTTGACGGATTAGTTATTCAATATTTAGCACATAGAAAACCTTACGGACCAAATGGTCCAGGTTTTTGTTAAAACTGCATAACACAAATTAGGACGCACGATTCAATACCATACATTACTCATGGGTGGGGGGATACACTGCTTTATGACAAATTGGAGCACCCAAACAAGCACTACTTGACTAATCCTAAGTTTGTATATGTTCTACTGATCTTTACGTGTTGAATAAAATGAAAATTATAATTAAAGATATACACAATTGACTAATTGTTATAGGATATATTAATAAACTGTCATCAACATTTAAATGTTTGCTTCGATTTGCTTAAAATCAGGCCTCAAAAATTTGATTAACAAATAATTTGATTAATATTAAGTCAGATTTCATTGCCATATTGTATTACTCGTGGACTATATGTGTGTTATATAAAAACAGTCAACATAAACACTTTTTGTATGTAAATCAATTTATTAAGATACAAAATAATATACATGCATACATCTCATTTATTCAGAACACAACTCCACACAAAAATTAAAGTATTTGTCCCAGTAAAACACGAGTATACATGGCTATATTTAACACACCGGTATGTTTGGCCATGCAGTCTAGAAGACCAAAATGTAATGGCTACTGCAGTATGCATATGAAACAATCTATTGCAGCAACTAGCACCATTTTAATAAAATAACAGACACCTTTACAAAGACATCAAAGACAAACGGAACAGACTTCATTTGGGGGAGGGCCTATCTGTTTCATGAATGCCGGGGGGGGGGGTGATGCATGCATCAATTTGTGTCTGTACTATATTTATTATGTTCTGTGTGTTTCACTGTTATCTATCAGTTTCCGGTCAATGATACTGTTGTTTTGCTATATTTAAAAAAATGTTTTTGTTGTTGAAATCCTTTCATTGCCCAATCGTTTAGGGGGTGTCCGTCTCGTACACCTATGATCATTATCTTTGAACTGTTAAACTTTATTTGTAGAGCAGGACCCCAAAGGGTAATGTGACTGACATGTATAAAATACATAGTTCCAAAATGCAAACAATCAACACAAAACGTGTAACTTACATAATATATAACTACCACCCTAAATAGTGAAATTATTAATTGCATATGTTATCAGATGGTAACAACATAGATCTACTACACAATTGTATTTGTTTGCATCAGCGTGGAAACGACAGTAGTATGCTACATTCAGTCACAGTAACATGCTTATTGCAGATCACTTGCTGAACCAATTGACATTAACAGTTGTATGCCTGTTGCTTTTTAAATAGTATTCTGCTATGAATCTATGCCTATTTTCTGCAAAGAAGGTATGGTCAAACATGTAGTGAAGTTCGCGTCAGGTGCAATACTAATTACATGTTGTGCACTTTATGTTCTATCACTCATCTAGTTTGCCAGGCTTTTGCATTTGAGAACAACATTAGTCAGTCTGTATAACCAAACATTTTATGTAATTCAAGTACTTCTATAACAATAATACCTAATCAGTGTATAAACTCTAGAATGTATATTTAATTATTATCCTACAGCACATTCTTAATGCAAAAGGAAAGGCAATGTTGCATTTATTTTTACTTTCGATAAGATCTTATCAAAAATGGCTTGCATGCCATCAATGTCATTATGGCTTGTATACCATAAATATCAGCATGGCTAGCATGCCACCAATACCACCATGGCATGACTACCCTCAATACCACCATGGTTTGCATACCATTAATACCATCATGGCTTGCACACCACCAATACAACCATGGCTTGCATACCATCAATACCACCATGGCATGCATACCATCAGTACCACCATGGCCTGCACAGCATCAATAAAATCGTGGTTTGCATCAATACAATCATGGCTTGCATATCATCAATATTACCATGGGAAAAATACCATGTGCATAATAATGGGTTGCATACTGTCAATACCATTAAGGGATGCATGCCATCCATACCAGAATGGCATGCATACCATCAAGAGCACCATGGCCTGCATGCCACCCGTGCCATCATTGCTTACATTCCATCAATACCATCTTGTGTTGAATCGTATCTCTACAATCATGCATTTTGATACCACCATGGCATGCATACCATCAATATCATCATGGGTTGCACACTGTCGATACCACCATGGCATGCATGCCATCCATACCATCATGGCTTGCATACCATCAATATCGCCATGGATTGCATACCATCAATACCATCATGGTTTGCATACCACTATGGCTTGCATACCATCAATATCATCATGGTTTGACTACAAATATGTTGTCTTTATTATGGTCCAACTCTGCTTTGTTTGAAGGCTTCTATCTCTGTTTTCCTGTTGAAAGAAATGTTGGTGCAACAATTGAACAAAAACAAGTTGTTAGAGAAAATCAACAGCACACAGTGTCATCTTGTATGGTTTACTTAAATTGCATCACTGCAAACATTTAAATACATAGTATTGTTTAATTAGTCAAACCATCACTCAGTGTAATCATCCAATATATATTTTAAGAGTAACACAATACAATTGTGAAGCAGATGTACATAATAAGATCCATTCAAGCATCATCAAACTTTACGGTGCAGTATCCTTATCACCCGGATCAATGCAAACTGTTGGTAGAATGTTTTTCCTGTCTGATATCCATGAAATAAATGTGTGTTAAATATTAAAAATACTAGCATGAAACTTTATTGTAGTGGTTATTTTATTAACTTTAAAATATGCAAATGTAAACATTGCATTTTCTTCACTTTACTATAATAAACATGTCTAGATAAGAGAAAAACGTCTGGGGCCACAGCACTATTAGCCTTCCTGTTGTGTTGCAATAACACTGTACCTTGTAATTTGAACTTGTAACTGGTGATGTTTGAAATTTGTGGTAAATGAATGCAATATATCTAGCAGGTTGAGTGCTAGCATGTATTGGTAGTGAAACGATGTATATTTGGAAGAGTGTAGTTGGCGTAGCGATTTTTCGCCATTTTTATTTATATGTCACGTGCGTGCAGGGAATCATGTCTATTTTTGTAAATATTGATGGGCACCGAGCATGGATGTGTTGTAAAAGAGCTGGTGGTATTTGACATTGATGAAATTTTGTCAGTATATAATTTCTGAAATTTCAGATTTTTGAATAGTAGTTTCCTTATAATCTAACAAAACATTAACAAGGCTGTCAGTGGAAAAGTTAACAGTGGTCTGTGCCCTTCTTTGTTGTATACAAGTACAATAACTAACCAGGTAATCGTCCTTCATCAGTCATACTATTTTCAACGTATGATGAGGTTAGCATGGTCTCCTCCTAACTCCATCATGTGTATGGCCGAAGCTGGAAGGGAAAACAACATTTTAAAATATGACCTGTAGGAAGCATCTTACAATTAAAATTAATTCAATGTATTTATTGTATTGGTGGTATTTTAGGCGTTTTTGCATGTCTATGCTGCCATTTTAGTTTATAAATGTCCTTAAATCCATATTACTTATGTTACATAATATTCCATATATGTCATAATAGTTATTATCAGATTAAAGTGTAAAATAAAAAAAACAAAGCCTGTTGTGGGATAAAATTGGTTGTCCAAATATGGACTTTCAGCTTTTTTCACAATGCAACATGTTTATGAGGTTTTAGGTGGTCAATATTTGACATTTCAGATGAGTACACAGTTGAAGATGCTCTGTAATGTCACACGTTAGTCAATTTAAGTCATGTGCAATTTGGGCATTTCATAAACAGATTAACTGTCAACTGAAGACATTATAATCACCTCTCTACTGCTCCGGTTGCAGTTCATTTGTGGCAATCGAAGACATCCCAAAGCCTACAAATGTTATGTGCACACATTCAAACACATGATTGACATTTATACATTTTATACAATACAAAGTTACCTTATTATTTAGATTCTACCTCACAGAAAAATGTACATAGATTAAAGATGCCCGGGAAAAGACACTTGAAAAGTAAATTTACAAAATATTATCAAAATGTGTGCCTTCACATTGATTTGTTGAAGTAAAATATAAAAGTATGCATTGACATTTGTTCAATTTATTGTTGCTGCTATCTTTTCGGGTTCATATTTTAGTGGCTTGAACAGAAGCAGCTATGTGGCCATGGGGAATCCGGAAAATTCAATAAACAAAACAGACACAATCCCACAATGTTAAAAGTGCACAAATCCTGCGACAAAATGAAATGTGTGCAGGTCTGGGATCAATTACATTACAATGCAATATATTGCAATTACATAGCTTCCTTCCTATTATTATTACATGCTGAAGAAAATGCATTGTGTATAGAAGACTTCCCTTCCAGCTTCGGCCATACACATGGTGGAGTTAGGAGGAGACCATGCTAACCACATCATACATTGAAAATAGTTATGATTGATTTTAATGCAACATTCTACAATGAACTATTAATTTTGGTGCAAGCCAACTTACTCTAAAATAAGGCAGAACACAAGAAATGCAGCCTATAACACTGCATAACTAAATTAAATATGATTATAGCATGTAATGTTACAACAGTTCCCTGAGTAAACCACTGGTGCAATTCTCTTGACTGTAGTTGTAAATCACTGTGTTGTATTTGCTTTAAAAGGTGTATGCCTACCAATGTTGTTTAAGACTTCAATAAACACTTAATTTCAGTATGGTTGTATGAATAAGCAGCTGGAATAGATAGTGAATGATGTACAATAAATACCAACCATGTTTTGTAGACATGGTCTTAAAGTTTTCGTTATCAGCCCCCAAATGACACCACCAAAGCGTATCTTCAAGTTCAATGGGAGATTTCTTCTGAAATGTCAGGAGCACCAATCATAATGATGTTTATACGGTATTATATCAAGCAGAGAACACCAGTCATAGTGGTGTTTATAAGTTATTATATTAAGCAGACAACATTGTTTTTATAAAATGCATATACTGTATAAAATGCATATACTGTATAATATAGGTTGCTCTTGCCATATGACAGACAATAGCTGCTGAATAGCAGGTGTTACAAATAGTCTGATATTAATAAATTTGATAAAACTTTACCTTATTTTTTAGATTCTGCAAACAGAAAAATGTACGTAGGTTACAGATGCCCGAGAAAAGACACAAAGCAAATTTAGAAAATGTTATCAACACCTTATTAAACAATACCTGTGTATACAAATTGATTTATTGACATAAAATATAACAATATTCATATTTTTTATGTTGTCAATCTACAGTGGCTGCTATCTTTTTTAATTACTTCTGTAAAATTTTAGTGGCATGAATAGAGGCTATGTAGCCATGGGGAATCTGGGACAAAATCCAATTTAGGATAAATTCTTATGGACGAAACTAAATTCTTTTGGACGAAACACCACACGAGAGAGTTGAGAATTCTACAACACAGAAGGAGCAGAGTTGTGACACGGAGACTGAAGAAAGGAGACTGAGAGGAAGGAAGGTGACCGGTGTGAAGGAACAAGACATTGAGAAAACAGAGGAACGGAGGAAAAGTGTTCTGCAGAGGAAAATAAAACGGGCCAGTGGGGACAGATCAGCAGGTAGTCAGACTGTAGAGAACGAGGAGAGACACGACAGCGATACAGGTGGTGAAGAAGTAGATACCACAGAGGCAGTTGGTAAGACTGTGAGACAGAAGACTGATGGAAGAAGAGTGTTCAGCAAAAAACAGAAAACATGACAGGCGTGAAGGTGACAGGGGAGAAAGTGACCGTAGGGAAGGAAGTAGCCGGGGAAAAGAGACGGGAGAGGAGAGAAGAAAATGTGATGGGAGGAAAGAAGGGATGAAAGGAAGTGAGAGTAAATGTGCTAGAAGAGAAGATGACAGGAGGAAAGGGGACAAGAGAAAACGCGACAGGAAAGAAGGGAATGGAAGAGAATGTGACAGGAGAGAAGAAGACGACAAGAGGAAAAGACAACAACCAGACATATGCAAACCGGAGGAGCTACTCCGAGGCAGTGATTGAGGGGGCAAGGAGAAAAGAGAGAGTGTTTATGGGCGATTCAATTCTGAGAAAAACAGACAAGACTATATGCGAGGGGAAGGACGTTGTTGTATGTCTACCGGGGGCTAGGATAGAGCATGTGACCGAAAGGGTAGAGAAGGTATTGGGGCATGGCAAGGGAGGGTCTATACTAGTACACGTTGGGACAAACAATGCAGACAAGGAGGGAACAACTGGGATAGTTCAGAAGTACAGACATCTAGTGAGGAAGCTAAAGAAGACAAGAGTGGAACAGGTTATTCTCTCAGGAATTTTGCCAGTAATGGGAGGAAGGGGGGCAAGATACAGAAACTGTAAGAGGATGGCGATCAACGCACTAGTTGAGCAGATGTGTGAGGAAGAGGGCGTGGGATTCATAGATTTATGGGGGTACTTTGTTGGGAGAGAAGATATGTACATGAGAGATGGCCTCCATCTAAGTGGAAAGGGGGCAGCAGTATTCTCAGAGAATCTGCTGCGATCTGTTGACAGTGGGACAGGTTGCATCTATTTAAACTAAATTCGCAGGGGGGACTCGCAGAGAAGCCTGAAACTGGAGGCATAGATAAAGGCAGCAAAAATAATTCAGCAAAGAACAGTCTGGAAAACTGTTCTGAAGCCGGGTATAAATGTGTTTGTTTAAATGCAAGGAGTATAGTAAACAAAAGAAATGAACTAAACATTATGGTAGAAGATATTGACCCTCACATAATAGGTATAACCGAATCATGGGCAACCACCGATATATCAGATGCCGAATTGGGACTGACAGGATATGTAATGTTTAGGAAAGATAGAATAGGAAGAAGGGGAGGTGGAGTTATTTTATATATTAAAGAATCTATCCAGGCTTATGAAATAAAATTAGACAGAGAAGCAGATTGCGAAGAAGCTGTTTGGTGTAACATAGTTACAGGAAACTCAACGTTAACGGTTGGATTAGTTTATCGAAGTCCAAACATAAACATAGAAGAGAATGAAAAAATACAAAACGCTATTAGGGAAGTTAGCAAACGGGACTGTGTTATTATGGGGGATTTTAACCATGGGCATATAAAATGGAAATCTCTACAGAGTATGGGTAGTGAGGACCACAAGTTTTTAGTTTTAGTACAAGATAGTTTCCTTTCTAAACATGTGCTAGAACCAACCAGGGGAGAGAATGTGTTAGACATAATTTTGTCCTGACAGAATGAATTAGTTGACAATGTCAGGATAGTTGAGCCACTGGGGAATTGTGATCACAACCAGATACATTTTACAATCAAAATAAAATCAGAAAGGAATAGTAAAAAGCAGTACAGGAGAAATTTCTACAAAGGAAGATATAAGGAAATGAGGAAATATTTAGCAAAGATAGACTGGAATAATACACTGAAGAATAAGACAGCAACAGAATGCTGGAATATCTTAAAGAATGAAATAGAGTGCATCGTAGATAAATTTGTTCCCTTCAAAAAACAAGGGAAACGGACCAGAAAGAAATACTTATCGAAAGAAGCCATTAGAAAAATTAAGTATAAACAAATGATGTGGAAGTCATATAGACGTACTGGAAATGACGAAGACTACAGCATTTATAAAGAAGCACTAAACCAAGCTACAGCTGAAATTAGAAATTCAAAGAGAAGCTATGAACATAAATTAGCTTGTAATATAAAACATGACAGCAAGAGTTTTTATGCGTATGTTCGAAGCAAACAGAAAGTTCAGGATAAGGTCGGTCCTCTAGAAGATAGTGCTGGAAATATAATATCAGAAGGATTCTTAATGGCAGAAGACCTGAAATGAGTATTTAGTTCAGTGTTTACCAGAGAAGACACTAGTTCACTGCCAGTACCAGAGGCTAAGTTCAAGGGGGCAGAATCAGACTATTTAAGACAGTTAATTGTAACCCCAGAAATGGTAGCTAAGAAAATTAGGGCTATAAAGGAAAATAAATCACCTGGAGTGGATGGTATTCCACCCAAACTACTAGTGGAAATTGTAGAACAAATTAGCATACCGCTTGCAACAGTTTTCAACTTGTCATTAGAAGAGGGAGTGGTTCCTTTAGAATGGAAAGAAGCAAACATTATACCGTTATTTAAAAAAGGTTCGAGAAACAAGTCAAATAATTATAGACCAGTTAGTTTAACATCGGTGATTTGTAAATTATTAGAAAGACTAATTAAAGATCACATGGTGGATTTTCTTGTTAAACATAACTTGATAAACCCATCTCAACATGGGTTTCTAAAAGCGAGGTCATGCTTAACAAATATGTTATGTTTTTTGGAAGATATCACTAAGTGGGTAGATGATGGATCACCAGTAGATATCATCTACTTAGTCTAGTGAATGGTGAAGGGAGAGCTCTGCAGATGTTGCGAACAAAAAATTGTTTTGGCAAACTCAGCTATGGATAATCATGTTAAAATATATGTGATTCAAAATATAACATGGAACATTTTCATGATAAATTACATAAATAAAAACCAATATTACTAATAATTAAAGTGATAAATTAAACACTACAAATACAACAGGAATAAATCATGTCAGCTTGCACAAGCGACCGGACTTTCATCTTCGACCTAAGTTTAACGTTTCCCAATAAATGTCCATGTTAGATTTTATGAAGTAGCATATATATATATATACATAATCACTGAAATGCAGTCCATCATCATTTCAAAAAAATTGATAAATTAAACGGTTAACTTACATGGCCTCAATAAACAGTTACCCAGACAGGTTGGCTGTTGACATCTTACCCAGCTTCCTGGCTTTCTGTAAAATTTGAACTCTGAATTGCTCTAAAATTAGAGAACATTTAAATAATTATGAAGATGATCCCTCATGTGGGTAAGATGACAACAGCCAACCTGTCTGGGTAAATGTTTATTGAGGCTATGTAAGTTAGCCATTTAATTTTTCAGAAATAAAAATTGTATCTACTCAAAGAAGCATAAATTGTATTTTTTACAATAATCAAACACTTTAAATATAGCATGAATAGTGACCAATATTTGACACGTCAGCTTTTAAGCTAACACGTAGTCGCTATCAAAGGAGCCACCTTCCTTTTATATGCTATTTATTAGTTTGACCAGCAGTAATCTTGAACACTGATATTAACATAAAAATATAAAAAACAAAATGTACATTTTAAAAATATTCCATACTATAAGCAGGTCTCAATAAGTTCAGATAGCACAGTAACGCTACTCACTAGATACCTTCTTTGTCTTTTGCTCGGAGGGATGTTACAATCATCGGCCTTACCTAAAACACGAGAGAGGCATAAATAGAGGAAGCAATCTACATGTACAGTTAATGTACTAACTAAGCAATGCCGTTTGTTTTCCAGAATCCAACTTAATGCTTTGAACATTCAGAAGTCCAAAAAATAAATTTACTAGACACACCATTGTTTTGGACTTGGAGACATCACACAGTTCAGTTAATTACAAATAACACAATGTTTTAATTGATTTTATCACCTTGAATTAGACTTGATAAAAAAGTTCGATGACGATGCAGGATTAATATATCTTAAAGGGAATAAAAACATATGTTGCTTGAATTCATGTTATATTACATCCTGCTATCTATTTCCACGTCCACCAAGCAAAAAAATTCAATGAATTAGAAATTCCACATTTTATGCTGTACATCCGGGAAAAATTTCCAAAAAGGGATATTTTTGGCGCGCTTTTCGGGATGCCGAGATGTGACGTCACTTATGACTCAAACTCGCATCAGGCCGACCCTTTCCATGCATTCAGAGCATGTTTACAAGTATAGTTTTTGGGTCGAAACGAGCGTCATAATGAGTTATTGTGCAATTTTCCGACGTAATACAAACACTAGTCATCATAGAGGAACAAGCAGTTATCTTACGGTTCCACATGAATCCAATATTATTCAAAACAACGTATCTGTATCTGTATCTGTATTTTGACTGGCAAAATGTCCTATGGACACATCACGCCAGTGCGCATGGTGGCTCTTATGGATTAATTTTTTACATGTTGGGCTAGGCTAATCTGGAATGAATTCAGTGACGTACTTGATACAATGCTTGGAGGTAGAGAATTCCACTCTTTTATTGTGACTGGGAAAAAGCTGTTTCCAAATATGTTTGTCGAGTGCCTGATTTGTACTAACTGTTTATTATGTTTACGTGAGCATCTGGTGTTGCGTTTGGTGTATTGATCTAGTGGGATATCTATGAGGTTATGTTCCATTTTATATAATATGCTAAGTCTTTGGGTTTTTCTTCGTGATTGGAGGGTGTCCCACTGGAGATCTTTAAGGAGTTGTGTTACCGTTCCAGGCTCTCTAGAATAGTTGTTCTTACAAAATCTGGCGGCTTGTCTCTGGGTTCTTTCTATGAGTTTGATATTTCTTAGGCAATGTGGATCCCATGATGCTGACGCATATTCAAGTATGGGGCGGACAAGGGTTGTGTAGGCTATGGACTTGATTTGGGTTGGGCATTTATTTAAATTTCTTCTAATCATTCCCAATGTCTGTTGTGCTTTTTTTGTGACCGAGTTGCTTTGTATTGTCCAATTTAATGTATTTGATATATGTATGCCAAGATAACAGTGTGATTCAACAGATTTAAGTTGTTGTCCGCAGAATGTGTAGAGATTTGGTGTCGGTTTTCTTGAGGCTATTGTCATTGTATAACATTTAGTGGGGTTGAATTTCATAAGCCACGTGTGTTGCCATTTCTCAAGTTTGAGCAGATCGTTTTGGAGGACAGATGTGTCTTGGTCAGTTTTAATCGGTGAATATAACAGGCAGTCGTCTGCAAAAAGGCGAACAGTTGAGGAAAGATTGTCTGGCAGGTCATTTATGTAAAGTAGGAAAAGTAGGGGCCCCAGTACTGTGCCCTGTGGTACCCCAGAAATGACTTGAGTTGATGTTGACTTAGATCCATTTATAACGACCTGTTGAGTTCTTCCTGTAAGGAAGCTATTTATCCATGATGATATTGGGCCTGTGATGCCATAGTGTTTGAGTTTGTGGATTAATCTTTTATGTGGAACTTTATCGAATGCTTTGGTGAAGTCAAGGATGGCCATGTCTACAGATTTCTTCTCATCAAGTGATTTGCTTATGTCATGGATTGTTTGAATTAATTGTGTTTCAGTTGATCTTTTGGCACGGAAGCCATGTTGGTGGTCAGTTAGAATGTGGTGCTGTTCAAGATGTTTCATAATGTGACTATGTATGATGTGTTCAAGAAGTTTAGAAACCACAGGTGTTAAGGATATTGGTCTGTAGTTAGATGTTTCTGCTCTACTTCCTTTCTTAAAAATTGCTGTTACATTGGCTTCTTTCCAGGTATTGGGGACTTGTCCAGAGTCAACAGATGATTGGAAAATGTCATGTATTACTGGTGCTAGATGAGAGGCATATCTGTTTAAGAACCATGGTGGAATGCCATCTGGTCCTTGCGATTTAGAAATGTTAATTTTGGAAAGTTGATCAAGTACTCCTTTAAGTGTAATTGTTAGTTTGGGGATTTCTCCATGTGGACTTCTGGCCATATCTGGTAGGGTGTAATTTCCTTCGTGTGTGAAGACACTTTGGAACTGATTGTTTAAGGCTTCTGCTTTATGTTTGTCGTCGCTAATGATGTTACCAGCAATGTTAAGGTCCCCAATACCCTGGTTATCCTGTCTAAGTTTAGAAATGAAGCTCCAAAATGATTTAGGTTTCTCTGTTATTGTTGTTGTCAGGAATTGACTTATGTAGGATAGTCTAGCAGAACGAAGGTGTTTATGCATGTTTCTCCTGATGTCACAGAATTCTTTCCAGTCTTCTGGATTTCTAGTTCTTTTTGCTTTGTTATATAGCTGTTTCTTTATTTTGCACATTTTCTTTAAATCTTTATTGAACCAGGGAAGATTGTGTCTTGAAGTAGTAAGTCGGTGCGGTACATATTGGTTCATAATGTTGATGATTTTCGTGGAAACAAGATTCCACTTGTCATTGACAGTCATGTTTTGGTTTTGAGAGAAGTATTCATGTGTAAAGTTTTCAAGAGATTTCTGGATGTTAATATTGTCGGCTTTATTTCTAATGAAGACTTTACGTTTTGGACGATGTTTGCGTTTGGGCGAAATGTTTACATCAATAATGACTGTGCTATGGTCTGCTATTCCGTCTACTACATTTATCTTCTTTATTAACCCAGGTCTATTGGTGAAGACAAGATCTAAAATATTGTTGGCATTTCCCTGTCTGTGCGTGGGTTCCTTGACATGTTGGATCAGACCATGTTCCTCTGTAAGAGAGAGTAATTTATTGGCAGCAGCTGTACTGTATCCATTGTTAGTTGTGACTTGGTGAATTTCCCAATTGATGTTAGGGAGGTTGAAATCGCCAGTAATGATGACATTATGTGTGTTGATCTTGTTACCTAATTTAGAAAGGGCTAGGTCTAGTTCTTCGATTTGAGTTCCATGAGAGTCATTTGGGGGACGATAGAGGGTACACATGATTATTGGTTTCATTCCTGTTATCTGGGTTTCAGTCCAAATGCTCTCACTGTTAGTGTCTAGGTCTGGTAGGTGGCTTGTTATGAGGTCATCTTTTGATATTTGAAATACCCCCCCTCCAGTAGTGTCTGTTTCTCTGTCCTTTCTAAAGACGTTAAAGTTGCTTGGGAATATTTCTCCATTTTTTATTGAGGGATCTAACCATGATTCAGTGCCACAGATGATGTCTGGGTTATGCAGATTGTTTAGTGCTTCGATGTCTGAGGCTTTCTTTTTAACGCTTTGGCAGTTTATGAGGATGCATCTGAAGTTTGGTCTCTTTTTTGGTCTATATGCTTTCTTGCTATTAGTTGTATTGTTGTTGGTGGTTTCGTTTAGGTTATGACAGTTACTGTCCAGTGGATAAAAGGGATTTGCCGTTGGGATTTCTGTATCTCTGAAGAAAGAATTTGTGAAGTTGAAGTTGTTGCATTCGGGGCAGGCCCACGAACATGAGGAATTTATTAATCGTTTGTATTCATTGTCATCTATTGCACAGCATTGTGAGTGGATCCAGTTTAGGCAGTGGTCGCACTGAATTGCTTTATGGTCATTTAGGACATCTCCATGGCAAATGCCACACGGTGCTGAGCAATTTGAACAGTGCCATGGTACATTTTGGTTTCTGTAAGTGTTGTTAAATTCTTGTCTGGATATCCTGGCGCATTTGATGTGTGTGGATTTATTACAATCATTACAAGTTAGGATGAGTGCATTAGACCTTAGTGATTTCTTACATGAGTGACATTTAGAGGGGCCTGGATTTAGTTGAACATCTCCTGAGAGCATGATGCATAGAAGAATGGAGAATTTTGTTGTTGTCCTGGGTTTATACGGTAGAGGAGTGATCAGTAATCCAGTGGAGGTGCTGGATTTGAGACATTTCAATTGGGCTATGGTTTTCCATATGGGACTATAAATGTAGTAGGACGTGACAGAATGGATGTCTTGTCTAGCTTTGGCGTTGACATAGGTCTCGTTTGTGTTGCTCTGGAAACTCTCCAATTTTTTTAAATTGGGATCATTTAAAAACCTAAAAGTTATCTGCAGACATAAAATCATGAACAGGGTACATCTAAAAGTGCATCTTGTAGAGGTATGTCGTACGGAGCCTGCCATGTCACCAACTCGAGTGGTAGTGGTTTAGAGTTGATAAAACGGTCAAGTAGTTATTAAGAAACACACCCACACTTAAAACGTGTACTGAGATAATACTAAAAAATAAAAGATAAATAATTATAAAATATCTGTCCGTCTAAACGGTTTAGTGACTAGTTGTTGTTGTTGCTGTTTTTTGACAGCCTACAATCCGGATTTGTAATAGTATGATACGTAAGCTTTATGTGAAAGTATATATTTACATGTGTGTATGTTGAACCAGCTCACACTGGTTCATGAGTCAAACTGAAAACCCAACTAAGTAAATATAAAATAATTATAAAATATCTGTCCGTGTAAACGGTTTAGTGACTAGTTGTTGCTGTTTTTCGACAGCCTACAATCCGGATTTGTAATAGTATGATACGTAAGTTTTATGTGAAAGTATATATTTACATGTGTGTATGTTGAACCAGCTCACACTGGTTCATGAGTCAAACTGAAAACCCAACTAACACGACACTTCCGTGTGTGCAGTCTGACTATGGAATGGTCTATGCACTCACTTATTGGTATACAGTTTATTGTGTTTACTGTTTATTTCA
Organism: Paraescarpia echinospica; assembly: GCA_020002185.1. Lineage (NCBI taxonomy): Eukaryota > Metazoa > Annelida > Polychaeta > Sabellida > Siboglinidae > Paraescarpia > Paraescarpia echinospica. The sequence continues at coordinate 2,377,594 of CM034543.1, forward strand.
GCTTGATTTCTGATAGTATATAAACAGAACTAGTAATGATAATAACATAGGTTTTACTTTGTCACTAGGAGAATGCACCGATTTATGATTTGATTTGGGGGTGGTTTGGGTTTCGCGCGCTTTATACCCGTTGTTTACTAGTTCGCCATCTTGTTTTGTAGGTTTTAGGCTGGTTGTTAGGGAAGCTAATTTGTCAAAAACTTGGTTTAGGTATGTCAGATTGCAACTACAACCGTGGGATTGTATTCCGATGTAGTTATACGAGTGCCTTATTCATTTATGAACGAGAGAAACGTTTGGAAATCGTAAATAATATCGGTAAATATTGGAGCGATAAAACGGATTCGACTACACCTGACGCATGCGCATGATCTTCTCGTATGCGAATGGGCCTACAAGTCGACTAGGTTTCGCCGAGTGTGGGCTCGTTTTCAGAATAATTATATCGAATGCAACCAACGGGAGATAATTTACACCAATAAACATACATAGCAAACATATATTGTATCCAGCTACATAAAGTAATGTGTATAATCTCATAATATCACTAGAATATCGATATATGAAGGAGTTGTACAATTTACCATAACAACTTAAATCAGTTAGAGAGCTTCCGCTGGTCCCGATGGCTCAGTTGGTAAACGCGTAGGTTACTTGTCATTTATTTTACAATCGGGCGACGTCGGTTCAATCCTGACAGCATGCAAACTATTGATTTTCTTTACACTTTTTTGTTTATGTTTTCACGAAGTAATATAAACCAAATCATTTAGTATATAGTATGATGCACTGTTTGTAAATAATTTTTATTTTTGTAGTAATTATTTATTCGCCACAAAAATGAAAATATGGTCATTATATAACAATGTTTCTAAATTTTATTTATCCAAACAAATATAATGTAATGGATATATAATTTATTAATTGTAAATATATTGTACAGTAATATATTGTATTTATATATGTGAAAAAGATTGTGATCTGTCTGGATTAAATACAATTTAGAAACATCGTTATATATAATGACCATATTTTCATTTTTGTGGCGAATAAATAATTACTAAAAAAATTTTTTTTTTACAAACTGCATCATAGTATACTAAATAATTTGGTTTATATTACTTCGTGAAAACATAAACATAAAAAGTGTAAAGAAAATCAATAGTTTGTATGCTGTCAGGATTGAACCGGCGTCGCCCGATTGTAAAACAAATGCCAAGCAACCAACGCGTTTACCAAGTGAGCTGTCAGGGCAGGCAGAAATTCGCTGACCGATTTCAGTTGTTATGATAAATTGTACAACTCCTTCACACATCGATATTCTAGTGATATTATGAGATTTTACACGTTACTTTCTGTAGCTGGATACGATATATGTTTGCTATGTATGTATATTGGTGTACATTTTCTCCCGTTGGTTGCATTCGATATAATTATTCTGAAAACGAGCCCAAGCTCGGCGAAACCTAGTCGACTTGTACTACAAGTTGTAGACCCATTCGCATTCATTGTTTTGAATAAAATTTAATTCATGTGGAACCGTAAGATAACTGCTTGTTCCTCTATGATGACTAGTGTTTGTATTACATCGAATTATTGCATAACAACTCATTCTAACGCTCGTTTCGACCCCAACATTATCCATGTAAACATGCTCTGAATGCATAGAAAGGGTCGGCCTGTTGCGAGTGTGAGTCATGTGTGACGTTGAGATACCACGTGATCGCCTAGCTCATTAAATTTGTATTTTCCGCGGGAATCGCTACACAGACGGGTTTAAAATCGAATTTATGCTACAAATGTATTTTTCTGTATTTTTTTAATGTTCTCGAATGTTACATGCAATATCAAACTTTCTGTACACATGGAAAACGGATTTTAGCTAATGCCTTGTTTTTATTTCCTTTAAAGTTAATTTAATAGACAATACTCAATAGTACTATAAGTGATACATTTTGAACAAAGTCAAAGCAGCAATTATTCCTAACAGGGATTACTTATTTAAATTGTTCTAATTTACATGATATTCAGAACAAGTGAAATATTTCAATTCATACAATATCCAACACCATACTCCGTACAAGGTACAGCGAAACTGCTTCCAAAAAGATGCCTCTGCAACGTCAACATTTCACACATCCTTTCATAAACTTTATAAAGTTAAACACAATATATATGCCGAATGTCAGTGTTGCGAGTGTTGTATTTTAAACAAGTGCCGCTAATTCGTGCATCGGAAAATTTCGTAAAACTGCCACAATACCGCATTGTTACGGAATTTCGCTATGCACGAACTTGACACTCGAGTTTAGTATGTAAATTACAAGCTGTACCTCACTACCTGTGCCACTGTGACGTCTGTGTCTGTGGGTGGTTTTCTCGGCACGCGCCACTTCTTTGATAAAATCCGCAACTTTCTCAACTCTACTTCTTCGCTCGGGTGCATATTCTGTCGCGCTACCATTTTTGCTATCTGTCTATAGTAGTTTGGTCAAATTCTACAGAGAATTATCCACGATAAAGCTAAATCAATATTTGAAGTGAGAGCTTTGACAGCAAGACGCTTCCGCCATTTTCCTCACGCATGACCTAGATTCTGACGCATGCGCACAATTCGCGTATGAAATATACACAGACGACACTCTGGACGCGGTAATTTTTAACCAAAACACAAAATACGTAATATTCTGTTTTATTCGCGCAACGTTTCATTGATAGTAGTAGTTTGCAAACCATGCGATCTAATCTCAAATATACACTCGATTAAAGCTAGCATAACACCATATATGATAAACGTATATGTACAGGCAATGTTCGACACAAAAAGTATACGCTCACAAATTTCCAGTTCGTGTAAATATAAAATTGTACGCTACAACACACAATAAACTGCAGAATTCCCCAAAATAACACGCACTTAATGTATGTGACTAACAAAAAGTCAGTATCTGCACCACAGAAATGTGTGTGGAAGGTTAAAATATTGCCTGTACATGTATATGTACAGGTAATATAAATGTACAGGCAATGCGGTGATTTTTGGCACTGAATTAGGTATATCAGAACCCGCTAGGTGGCGTATTGCCTTCTAGCGGCCAAAACTGATCCATTTCTTGTGCATGAAAATGACGCCGGCGCGGCGCCGCGTCAGAGATCACATGGTCGCAGAAAATACGTCGCTGCTGCTATGCAAATGATGTCACCATGACGTTTGAGCATGGAATCGACCAATGGATAACTCTGTTACATATGGAGATACTTCTTTTTCGTTTTGAGCGCGGCGTTTTGTGTGTGTAGGTAAGTGAAGTTTAATGTTTTCTATGCTTGCTAAATGCGTAAATAAAATGTAAAGATTACGTAATGAAATAGCGATATTAATGTAGATTTAAATATTAGCTTTAAAATGATATATGTTGCATAGTCGATAAATTTGTACCTTTCAAACAACAAGGGAAACGGTCTAAAAAGAAGCACTTATCGAAAGAAGCCATTAGAAAAATTAAGTATAAACAAATGATGTGGAAGTCATAGATGTACTGGAAATGATGAAGACTACAACATTTATAAAGAAGCACTTAATCAAGCTACAGCTGAAATGAGAAATTCAAAGAGAAGCTATGAAAAAAAATTAGCTAGCAATATAAAACATGACAGTAAGAGTTTTTATGCGTATATTCGAAGCAAACAGAAAGTTCAGGATAAGGTCGGTCCTCTAGAAGATAGTGCTGGAAATACAATATCAGAGGGATTCTTAATGGCAGAAGACCTGAATGAGTATTTTAGTTCAGTGTTTACCAGGGAAGATATTAGTTCACTGCCAGTACCAGAGGCTAAGTTTCAAGGGGGCAGATTCAGACTATTTAGGACAGTTAGTTGTAACCTCGGAAATGGTAGCTAAGAAAATAAGGGCTATGAAGGATAATAAATCACCTGGAGTGGATGGGATTCCGCCCAAACTACTATTGGAAATTGTAGAACAAATTAGCGTACCACTTGCAACAGTTTTCAATTTGTCATTAGAAGAGGGAGTGGTTCCATTAGAATGGAAAGAGGCAAACATTATACCGTTATTTAAAAAAGGTTCGAGAAACAAGTCAGAGAACTATAGACCAGTGAGTTTAACATCAGTGATTTGCAAATTATTAGAAAGACTAATTAAAGATCACATGGTGGATTTCCTTGTTAAACATAACTTGATAAACCCATCTCAACATGGGTTTTTAAAAGCGAGGTCATGCTTAACAAATATGTTATGTTTTTTGGAAGACATCACTAGGCGGGTAGATGAGGGATCACCAGTAGATATCATCTATTTAGATTTTCAAAAAGCTTTCGACAAAGTACCACATCAAAGATTACTCCTTAAGCTAAAGGCCCATGGCATAGGAAATGGTATAATAAACTGGATAGAAAAATGGCTGAATGACAGAAGACAGCGTGTAGTAGTTGATGGGGAGGCTTCAAACTGGAAATCGGTATTGAGTGGGGTACCACAGGGATCAGTATTAGGACCTATATTATTCTTAATATATATCAACGACTTGGATGATGAAATAACAAGCAAGGTGTTGAAATTTGCGGATGATACAAAGGTGTTTAGAAGGATTAAAAGTGATGGAGATAGACAGCATTTACAAGATGATCTTGACAGGTTGATCAAATGGTCTGAAAAGTGGCAAATGCTGTTCAATTTTGGGAAATGTAAATGCCTTCACACAGGTCATGGGAATGAAGAGGTAAAATATAAAATGGGGGGTACTGTTCTAAGTACTACTGTAAAAGAAAAGGACTTAGGGTTAACCATTAGTGCTGATATGAAGGTGTCAGAGCAGTGCGGAATTGCAGCGTCAAAGGGAAATCAAATCCTTGGATTAATTAGGCGAAATATAGCGTATAAGAAAAAAGAATTAATAGTACCGCTGTACAAAACAATAGTGAGACCTCATTTAGAATATTGTATACAAGCATGGAGGCCATATCGCAAGAAGGACATAGATATGCTAGAAAGAGTACAGAGGAGAGCGACTAAAATGATACCAAATCTGAGGGATCTTAGTTACGAAATACGCCTAAAAGAATGTGGTTTAACAACACTAGAGACCAGGAGATTGAGAGGAGATCACATAGAAGTGTTTAAAATATTGAATGGTTATGAAAATATTGATAGAAACATTTTTTTCTCAGTTAAGAAAGATAGAAGGACCAGAGGACATGAAGCTACATTAGTAAAGGAGCAGTGTAGATTAGATATAAGAAAGTTCTCATTCTCACAAAGGACTGTAAATGAATGGAACAGATTATCTCCTGATTGTGTTGGTGCTAGTAACGTGAATATGTTTAAAAATAAAATCGACACACCTTAAAAGGGCGGGATACATGTAGATAACAACTATTGGACTCTCGATAAGCCAAAAGGCTTCCTTGTCCACCTGCCATCCAGAGTAATTTTCTGGATGGCAATCTTGTTAAATCTTGTTAAATAAGTGTACGTGCCTGCCGAGCAACACACCGACGTGGGCAACTTTGGCGTTCTAGGCGTACATTTTCAACAGTTGACGCCGTATCACGCTGGCATCAGTAGGCGCTTTTGCAGCATTAATTAAATCCATATCCATCGCAACCATCACATATAATTGGTGTTATTGTTCACTTGTAACAGTGACAAGATCTATATATAATGAATATTTACCGTTTTTAGTTTGATATTAACATGCCAAAATTAAATGTTTAAAGAAAAATGTGTTCAAGCTGACTGAATCTGTGTCTGTTAGTGACGCTTTCCATAGCATCGTTATTTAAATCCCAAACCATCTCAATCTATAACACGAATTGCTTTTACTTTTGTACTTAAAGTTATAACTAATTATTATGTAATTAACTTTTTAATATTATATTAACAAATTTATTTTGTTATGTCTTTAGTTATGACATTTTTTTTCATACTACACCACATCATTTCCATCAAGACAAGTGATTCAGTGTGACTTTCATGTTTCAGTGTTGGAAGATCAAACGGGTAGTCTTGATATAAGTTGTAGTTTATATTGTTTCAAATTAAATTTGTAGGACTAATTAATAGTCTAATTAATAATATTATATTTTATTATTAATTAATAATAAGTGAAATATAGTTAATTTTTTTAATTAAGTGATTGTTTTTTTCTAATTAATATGTCACAAATAAAACAGTTGCAATTGTTGAAATAATTTAAATTGTAGTTGAATAGTTATGAATGGTGTTTATCTTTAAGTGTTCAAGACAGTTGTAAGATGATGGAAATTAATTTGTGCAGTTGTTGCTTGAATTTATTAACAATTTCTTTCATTCTTAAGATTGGTATGCCCATTTCCTAATTAATTGTAGGTAAATCATGCCATTAATCCCCGTAAATAGGTCAAATAAGAAATTAGGTTAACTAATTAGGTCATCAACAAATTATGGATTTTAAGAGGTAGCAGTCATAATATATTACAGTCACTGTATAAACTGACTGACAGAGTTCAACCTATAACAGGCCTTTTCCTACCCGATTTATGTAATTAATAACGGTAAATAGGTTAATTATTAAATATAGGTCAGTTAATAAGGTCATTAAATAACTAATATCATAGTATGCTATAACAATATAATATATTAACAATCTTCAATCCTCTAATAGTTTAGTAGGCATTTCCTAATTGATTACATTCAAATAATGCAAATAATCACAGTAATTAGGTCAAATATACAATGAAAGTCAATTAATTAGGTCAAGGTCAAATCATATCAATATGATTTTTTTGGGTCACACAACTTCTTATTTCGCATAAATATCTTCAATATACACAATTTTATGGCCGTTTTCCTATATAATAAAATGCAGTACATCAAGCTTCTGGGGCCAGTTTGTGCACAAGAAATGGACTGAAATTCAATACCAAAACGTGTTGTTTTTCTGAAACAAAAAGTGGAATTACGTCGGAAATAATGAAGATATCACAAACATTCAAAAACTATCATAAACTTTATAACAAACTCTATCTTGTGGAACCATTTAATTGACAAAATAGCGTATTTGAATTTTTACCTGATGTACCTAACTGAATGTACAGGTAATGCGGTATATAGACTTATATGTATATATATATATATATATCAATAGTAAATAGATAAGGATAGTAATAATACGAATACTAATTAAAACGGCAAGTTAAGAGAGAATAATAATAAATAATAATACTTAAAGGTAGATATTAAAGTCCAGAGTTCGCCACTGTCCACACATATAATTTAAAGAGAAAAAGCACGTTTAAAAAGAATTGTCTTCAGTTGCTTCTTGGACACGATGAGGCAGTCTGTAGCTCGCATGGCAAGGGGCAGATTGTTCCAGAGGCGTGGCGCTGCGCGTGAAATATTTTATTCTTCCTTCTCCGTCCGTACTGTCCGAAAACTGTTTCTGCACCCAGTTTTCTCGCTTGTTTTCGAAACTTCGAGTGGCATAGCTACCATCGCTTCCTTCCCCATGTAGTTCCACCCGTGCTGCGTTGTGGCTTCTTGCTGATGAATTTTGTCCGAAATTTTCTCTATCGTGCATGTGGGCTGAGCGTGGTGAGAATAATAATAATGATAATAAGGTAACTACTACTAATAATAATGATTATTATTATTAATTATTATTCCTCTGTTACTCGATTTTCGCTCTGTCTCTTTTCAGTAGAGGTGAGACACTCTATGTGGATATTTTTATGGTTTGATGATAAATGCAACGTGACAGTATACTGTTTGTAATATAGTACAATACTTGATTATAATGTAATTATATGTATCCATACAGCTCATTTTGACGCTATGTTAAAAGTATTAGTAATATTATTATATTGCTTAACTATTTTATTATTATTATAAAAGTGGGTAATATATAATTCCCCATTTGTAAAATAACATAATACCATATATATATATATATAATTAATATATATATATACCTATAATTAATATATATATATACCTATAATTAATATATATATATATATATATAATTAATATATATATATATATCTTGCATTTGCAGTCATGAGATGGATGGAGGTTGGAGAAGCAGAAGCCAGAATGGTGGAGGAAATGTACAAGGAGACAACAGCGGTAGTGAGAGTCGAAGGAGAAACATCAGAACAATTTGGAGTGGAAGTAGGACTCAGACAGGGAAGTGCCTTGAGTCACATGCTTTTCATTATGGTGATGAGCCTGATCAGTGAAAAGATATCGGAGCAGGAAGAACTTAAGAAGATACTGTATGCAGACGACAAAGAGGAACTACAGAAAGCTTTGCAAGAATGGAGTGACACCTTCAGAAAACACGGCCTCCGAATGAATCTGGAGAAGACTGAATTAATGTGGATAGGTGAACATGAGGTAGATCTACGTGTAGTTATTGACGGAAAGACCATTAAACAAGTGAACAGCTTTGTATACCTGGACGGTACAGTGTGTGAGGATGGAAGGAGTATTAAAGAAATACAGAGGAGGGTGCAAGCAGGAGCAGCAGCATGGAAGAGGGTAGAAGGCATTATGTGGGACAGAAAACTGAAGAAACAACTGAAAGGAAAAGTGTTAGAAGCCTGCGTTGTACCAGCCTGTATATATAGGTTGGGAACACTGCCACTGACAGAGAGACAGGAGGAGAAACTACAGGTGGCAGAAAACAACTGGGTCAGAAGAATATGTAGAGTAACACGAGAGGATAGAAGGAAGATGAAGGAATTGAGAGAGGAGATTGGAATGAAAAAACATCTAAAGAGGAAAGTAGCCGGTAACAGAATGAGATGGGCAGGACATGTACATAGAATGGGTGAAGACAGACTGGCGAAAAGAGCGTGGAAAGTAGAAGAGGGTGGCAGACGAAGGAGAGGAAGACCAAGGCTGAGATGGAACGACAGCATAAAACGAGACCTAGGGAGGGCTGGCGTGAACAGCCATGAATGGATAGCAATTGCGGACGAGAGAGAGAGGTGGAAAGAACTGACAAGAAATGTAGAAGAAGCTACCAAGTGACGTGGACCCCACCCCGCAAGGGAGCAAGGGGAAGAAGAAGAGATATATATATATATATATATATACTAAACATGTTCGTATTTCAAACTACCGAGGTATGTAGGATTCGCTTATGCCATTTCAACGATCTGCCACGCCAGTCCTCGCCATTCGATCATAACACATTACAAATGCAGGTGTGTGTCCTGTATCAACAGCATATTGGCGAAAACTGGCCACTTTTAGCACAGCGAGCCACTCAGTGGCCCGTTTTGTGCACACTTAAAGTTGTGCATGTTTTTTTATAAAAAAAAATATAATACACACATACCAGAGTATACACATTTGGCTTGTGTATACCATAGTTTCCATTGTTTTCAACACGCACAAACGGAAGTAATAATTTTATATTTAAAAAACAAAAAGTGTGAAAAACAATATTTTTGAATTCACCATTTTGAATTTGTTTTTCGCGCTTCCAACCAAAGTTTACCAATTCCCATTTGTTACTTAGCAGTGCACCCAAATTTAGCTGTATAAAGTATAATAACACCAAATGGCTGGTGGCACGTTTTGGCTTGGGGCCGCGTTTTGCACGTTGTTTCCCTATGTACTTGGTACAGGGTCGCGCCTCAATGTGACTGCACCAAACTAAGCTCGTGGACATTTAATTTTTTAACTACGCTACGATCACGCAGTTTTTATGAAAGTCTCCGCTTTAAATTGCACTACACTATTTTAACAAATATTGAATGACCTTTTAGCATTTTAGTAACTTATACACACTGTGTATCTGTACAATGAAATTGCACCTGTGTCACAGCAGTGCTGCTGGTCGACCAGGCATTTACCGGATTTGACGCTTATGTTGCATCACCACGCTTGAACAATCGGAGGACTCGTATACGAATGTTCGTACGTGTGCATGTTCGTAAGTACGTATGTATGTAGATGTATATGTGCATGTATACATGTATGTATGTATATATAGGTATGTATGTACGTATGTATGGGTGTATGTATGTATGTACGTACGTATGTATGTATGTATGTTTATATGTGTGTCTGTATGTGTGTGTATGAATGTGTATTTACGTACGTACATAGTCATGTGTGTATGTAGGCATTTTCAGCGATTAATCTACTCCTCTTCGGAAGAAAAGTAACTCCTTTAATTGTTTTCAACATTCCCCGTTAGGTTCTTCTTGTTTTAGGATTCGTACAGTAAGCTAGACGGACGTAAATCGATTGTTTACGTATATTTCTGCGATTGTTCCGGTGAGGACCGATCTGATGGGGCCGTTTTACGTCACCTTTAACAAGATTGCCATCCAGAAAATTAACTCAAGATGGCAGGTGGACAAGGAAGCCTTTTGGCTTATCGAGAGCCCAATACTTTTTTTTATCTACGTGTATCCCGCCCTTTTGAGGTATGTGTCGATTTTATTTTTAAACATATTCACGCTACTAGCACAAACACAATCGGGAAATAATATCTTCCAATCATTTACAGTCCTTTGTGAGATTGAGAACTTTCTTATATATAATCTACACCGCTCCTTTACTAATGTAACTTCATGTCCTCTGGTTCTTCTATCTTTCTTAACTGAGAAAGCATTATTTCTATCAATATTTTCATAACCATTCAATATTTTAAACACTTCTATCTGATCTCCTCTCATTCTCCTGGTCTCTAGTGTTGTTAAACCACATTTTTTAGGCGCATTTCGTAACTAATATCCCTCAGTTTTGGTGTAATTTTAGTTGCTCTCCTCTGCACTCTTTCCAGCATATCGATTTCCTTCCACGCTTGAATACAATATTCTAAATGAGGCCTAACTATTGTTTTGTACAGCGGTATTATTAGCTCGCCATTTTTCAGACGATTTTATCAATCTGTCAAGATCATCTTGTAAATGCTGTCTATCTTCATCACGTTAAATCCTTCTAAAAAATGATGTATCATCCGCAAATTTCAACACCTTGCTTGTTATATCATCGTCCAAATCGTTGATATATATTAAGAATAATATAAGTCCAGTACTGATCCCTGTGGTACCCCACTCAAAACTGATTTCCAGTTTGAAGCCTCCCCAATCAACTACTATACGTAGTCTTTTGTCAATCAGCCATTTTTCTATCCAGTTTTTTTTATACCATTTCCTATGCCATGGGCCTTTAGTTTAAGCAGTAATCTTTGATGTGGCACTTTGTCAAAAGCTTTCTGAAAGTCTAAGTAGATGATATCAACTGGTGATCCGTCGTCTACCCACTTAGTGATGTCTTCCAAAAACATAACATATTTGTTAAGCATGACCTCGCTTTTAGAAACCCATGTTGAGATGAGTTTATCAAGTTATGTTTAACAAGAAAATCCACCATGTGATCTTTAATTAGTCTTTCTAATAATTTGCAAATCACCGACGTTAAACTCACTGGTCTGTAGTTCTCTGACTTGTTTCTGGAATCTTTTTAAAATAATAGTATAATGTTTGCCTCTTTCCATTCTAAAGGAACCACTCCCTCTTCTAATGACACATTGAAAACTGTAGCAAGCGGTACGCTAATTTGTTCTACAATTTCTGCGTTATGACACACACAGTATGCCGTGTAGGCTTTGCTACGTTAGTGCCACCAAGTCAGGACATTCGGTTGATGATAACTGTTTTGTCTAAATGCATATGCCACTCATCACAATCACAACGCCAACAAGGTGGCTCCTCGATAGCGACTACCATAGTCTTAGACGAGACTCCTGACCCTACATTTTGTTATTTACCATACAATATACCATGTTTACCATCAGGTTATATAGTTGTATTGTTTTAATTTGTTGACATGGATGTATTCTATGTATTATTTGAAACGTCTGGGTCAAATAAAACAAATTCTTCTTGAACAAACATTTCCTGCTAGTCCAATTCTTGTGCGAATGTGAATAGCTATATGTTCTCCTTTGAAATATCACGCAGCATACAAGCAGCCAATACTATTGGATTTGTGTAGCAATCTACTGATAATCGAGCATGCGTATGTATGCGGGTAGGTTAACGTTTTCCTCTCAGACGGCTTGAACCACGCGCGCCAAACTTTCAGGGATTAATCTACGACCCATAGAATAGGACGCAAGACCTCTATCTCTTCAAAATACCCCATATTTATGTCAATATTATCACATTTATGGGGTAAATCAGTTGTTCGGAACGCAAATTATGCAATGTGTGCATAACACGTAAAACGTAATCAAACAATCGTAAGAAGCACGCGCGCGTGACAAATACTTCGAGGAAAAGGCCCCTGCCCGATTTGGCAACATGAAGTAGACACTGACACAATACTGTTTATGTCTATACGTATGCCAATAGCGTAACAGTACGAATATTATTTGACAATTCTTCACTATCACGACTAACGCCTATCGATGGACGTGAAATTCACATTCTCTCATACCTTCGTAATCTTGAACAAACAACGAGTATCTGCGGACGTTGTTTATGTAACGAACCTGTGTTTTTGTTTTCTAACATTTGGTAAATATTACTGTCAAGACTGTCATCTACCAAGGCATCCCGTGACGGGCATTTGTAGTTAGCTATAACTATAACACTCATAGTGGGGCGGCATAGCATACCAATTGTGCATTTTGGTACTAAAGCACCGAACTTTGCCAATATACAGCTGTAAAGATAAATAATATTATATTCGGATATTGGGCCACTAAAAATGCACCTATTTATGATATCATTAAAACAGACAGGATTTATGATTAGTTATACATTTTTATATTAATTATAACTTACTGTGAATACTGACATTTAGTGTCATTACAATAAGTTTTTGTGCATACAAACTCAATTTATATGATTGTTTTCTTTATTTCTTACGTTTACTTTTTTATACGACGCTCTGTGATCAATTATTATGAAAGTGATCTACTCTGAACATTAAACAAGTAGTATCTGCCATCTAAAACCTAACCGTATGCTGTTAGGTCACTATTTAATGTCATTATTAATGAAATTTAAAAAAGAAGACTTAAAACAACAAGGACACATTTTAGTTGGTGCGTGTATGAACACCTATGTAACAGTACTTGGAAAATGTGATGTAATGTTGTCATATTGAAATAATTTCTCATCCGTTCTTACCTTGTTAATAACCGAAACATTCCCGCCTCGCAAACGCACCTAGCTGTGCACTGAAGTTTAGCCTTGTTGCACTTGTGGCACTTGCAGTACTTTTGACGCCGCTTCTTGCAGCCACACGAAGTCAGTTCATAGCACACTAGTGACACTTCGGGCAGATTCGTCCGGTGCGGCTCATATAGACCACTGTCCGTCTTGACCCAGTCCCAGCTAGTGGGGGATGAGAGCACAGGCATCGGTAGCATTGCCTGTCCCCATATATGACCACCTTGATAGACAGCACTCTTCACATGTTGCTCCAAAGCACCCTGCATTAGTGGAATTCTTTACACCGAATTTGTTTTCGCAAACCAATTCTTTCTGGTTTTGCTCACATCAGTGGAAGTGCTTGTTCGACCATAATAACAGTATCACATGACATGCATATTTTCCACTGGGATGTCGCTTAAGCACAGGCCAAATTAAGCAGTTCATCGGTAAGCTCAGCTAGTGAGTTCCAGGTTGACCATTCTGTAATCTTACCATGTCCAGAAAATAACGATACAGTGTCACGCCGTATTAGTGCATGGAACATTAAAAGAGTGCCAGATTTATTTGGTCCGAGGACGGCAGATAGTTGTTGTGCAAGTATGTAACAAAAATATCTTCCTGTTCCGAATGCCAGCAACAATTCGACATTAGCTGGTAGAGTTTACGCAACCATTATTCGCATCAGTGTCGACAGTACGTATGATGGTTTGGTGATGACCAAGTTTTGCTGCATGTCCCACATGCAAACACATACGGGTGTCTGCCTCTTCATGGCTGCATGGGGCCAGTGAGTTGACATCATGCGATGGCGGTGAGGAGAGTACTTGCTCTCCATCGGTGACCACAAGCTGCTTTCCACACTCATCAAATGACTGGACGAGTATATTAAAGAGGGAGGTAAACAGCTCAGTCTTGTTACAGTCCACACGTAGGAAGTTATTCCGGTTTCCCGGTATAGGTGCAGACCCCACAACGCGTCTACGCTTTACCTGGACATGTTTTGCTCGGGTTGTATCTTTCTGAGAATCCGCTATGTAATTGTCCTACACCAGATCCAGGCGTGATGCATTTCGAAGTCGCGCAGAAACATATGGGCATATATTCTTCAAACGTTTTGGCTGTGGCTCTCTTCAACATCTTGGACGATTGCTGCTCCATCAAGAACAACAGCAGTAGCAGCAGGCGGCGCAAGTAGTTCTTCCAGGCATGTCAGAAGGTCACTCGTGGTGCCGAGGAGTAGTTTTCCCGCTTCAGATAGTGCAGGAGGGCATGCATGGTTTTCTTGCCGAAAGAATTGATCTAAATTGCCACCCTTGTCTGACAACCAATGTACAACCTTGAGAAAATGTATCTTCATTGAGGTGAGTTGTTGCTTCTCTTTCTTCGCCACATTGGATCTGCAGCTGCTGAATAGCGGTAGCCTGTTGCGAATTCTTGTATTATATATTGGTTTGGTCCTATCAACGATGCATCATTTCGTGAAGACATCGAATTGGTATTTGGCAATCTTTTCCAGGTTATTGAACATCTCAGTTACAGCCCTGTCTGATCTCCTTACTATTAAGGACAAACATGTCCTTGTTTTCCTGTACAGGCATATTGCCAACCTCATCGATCACCCTCACGAGTAAGCGAACATCTCTCACAAATGGTTTCTGTACACTCGGTGTTTGTCACATACAGTCTTCAGAGCTGCCATCTCTATGTTTAGTCCACCGAAGATCACTACGAATTGGTCTTCGCCATACTTGTCTGGCCATTTCCACTGCATTTGTTCAGCAATGGTATATGGTGGCTGATCAAACGTCAGTACAAGTGTTTGGTTCTTGTTTAGATGCTCAACTGCATTCCTGACCATAATCCTGATCATTGCATTGTGAGGGCACTGTGATGAACTAGAGGCAGCAGTGCCGTGGATGAGATTACTCGATCTCCAGATGGCTGCAGATTTGCGTGGAAAGCAACCCAAGATGTATTTTGTGGGATCCCTTCAGTGGTAACGTCAAAATGCCACATCTCTTCTCATAGCCTGTGTTGCGCAAACTTGTTTCTGCTTATGGTTGTCACACTTGGTGGAAAGACAGATGATTCTTTGATGCTAATGTAACTGGAGGCACGTCGGTGTAGTAATGAGGCAGACGCCCAACTGTCTTCGAGCCAGCGTCGTCTCTGAGAACAGGAATGCCACGACCAATGCCTTCGTCTACAGTGGTTGAAACATACTGATGCCAGTTCCATGGAAAGAATCTTTAGACGCAGTAGTAGCAGCAGTTGTGAATACATTGCCTCGCGTAGATAGTGGACAGACTACATCTTCCAAATGGTACTGTTGGCACACTATGTCTCTTATCTATGCTGATATACGTAGCACACGGTCATAGAAGATGCTGAGACCAAGATGCAATAGCCTGTCCACCAGTTCTCGCTTGCATGTTTGTGTGTGCATCATCAACCCTATGTACGTTGGCATAGGTGTCTCCTGTGCTGTGCTGTGCTATGCCTCACAGCTGTGATCCCATCGGCTCGTTTGTGCTTCACACTGTTCAACTTCAGTAGCTGGACGATGGGAAATGAGGCAGGTGAGGAAGGTTCTGAACTTTCTTGACACTGATCCTTAATATTTGGGCCTTCTAGTACCAAGTTTACTAGGGCAAACAACATGCCAGATATCGGATGCACTTGACAGTCTTCTTGGTATGATCCATTAATGGGTTTTGGTTCATCAAACATGTGTTTTCTGACAATCTTTGCAGCTTGTGATGAATCACTGCCTCGCTGTCACTATCCTGTTCATAAGCCTTGGCCACGGCATCGCCAACGTCATTACTAACAACTAACAACAAATCGCCTCCCTTTCTGTGAGCCCGTAAATCCGGAAATGCAGCCAGTAGTTGAACTTCCTGCTTGATTACAGACGAAAAAAGTGCATTATATTTTTGAGAAATGATTTTTTTACAATGTTTACTTGCTCTGACATAAGTGCTTTTGAGTAGTCAGATTTCTAGATGTGATTGTAGCAGCTGTTGACAGTAAAATGGTGTCTTTTTAGTTGATTTTACTAAGCGGAAGGGTATCTGGCAGCAATTTGGCTAGTTGACACTTTAGCCGGATTACTGCCTGCATGCATTTGTAAATATTGACGGGTGTCATACATACAGGCATTTTGCAAGAGCTAGAGATATTAGATTTTGACTAAAATCGACCAGCATGTCAATGAGATGATAATAACAGCAGGTGGGAAGTTTAAGAAACTTTATAGGTCACGTTTTCTTATAATCACACAAAACATTAACATGGTCGCCAATGGGAAAACTGACAGTGTGCTGAGCCCTTCAGTCGCGTCCCTTACAGTGAGTCCGTAAATCCGGAAATGCAGCCAGTAGTTTATGTTTCAGTCGCGTCCCTTACAGTGAGCCCGTAAATCCGGAAATGCAGCCAGTAGTTTATGTTTCAGTCGCATCCCTTACTGTGAGCCCGTAAATCCGGAAATGCAACCAGTAGTTTATGTTTCAGTCGCGTCCTGCGGATTCTGGTATCATGTTTAATCCCCAAATTCGCAATCTTGGACATGTAAAGATAAACAATATCGGACACTTTGAAAGCTGGTGCGGTGTTTCCCTCCTGGCGAGTCTCCTCGGTGTATATCACCAGCTCTGCGAACACTACACTGAGTATCGGCTGCATCATTTCGTGAGTAATTTTTTGTTATTTAGTTTTAAGAGTGATTAAATGCAAAAATAGATTCCTTCGCCTCTATGCATCTTGATCAGGAGCGGGTCTACCAGGACGAAATTGCCTTTTAAGAAAAGGTGTCCTTTTTCAAATCGGATAAAGAGCACATAAACTACGGCGTATCACTCATTTTTGTATTTTTCTGGTGGGGGGGGGCAACTCCCCCTGCCCCCCGCTAGCTACGGCCCTGACACTGTAGTGAACTCAATATCGAAAATAAACTGTCAGATATAGAAGAAGCCACGTTGGCTGTCTACAACGGTTTTCGTTGAATTCATCGACCGACAATGATAAATGTACCACTAGGTTTTGATCACGGTCTGCATAAATTGTATTTTGCCGTAAGTGGGATGTTCGTATTTTGCATAGTAAAACAGCTCCTTGGCATGTATGCCACCGTGCTGTTTAATATTACCATTTCATTTAGCGTTCATTGTTTTGTAAAAAAAACCAATCAGAACCTATGCCATTTGTCACCAAAATATTCCGGTGGGCAAACATAGGTAAAGTAATGAATTCATCCGTCTCATGACACATCCATTGAACACGTCATCGTCGACACTCTGATACGTCCGGTTAAAAAGCAAACATCTTGAAAATAAGGATAATTAAACTTTTTTTACACGTGGCTGAACTCACATGATGGTAAATGTGTCATAGTGGTGTTGATGCTCTGATTGTATCGTTGGCTAAGAGCCACATGGAAGACATGACACGTTGCATTCAGGACGTCTTGGAACTCGCTGCTGGTAAGCAGATCTAGTTTAAAGTGTGTGTGTGCGTGCGTGTCTGCGTGCCTGTGTGTGTGTGTGACTGTGACTGGCCTGACATAAAAGAAAGCAATTAATTAGGTCCAGGCAATTATTTGAACAGTCTCAAGTGTCCAGTCAATGTCAGTCAGTGACTGATCTGAGTGAACGGGGTAATGAAGCAGTCGGTGACCAGTGCTACAGTTGTATTACGTAAGAGTACTGAGTGCAGGATTGGGTTCAGTTAAACAAAATCAAATAAGTTATAGTTACTTTTCATCTATGATTTCCATTATTAAAATGTTCACATCAACTGTAAGTACACCACGAAGTACTCAGTTATATTAATATTCACAGATGCATTAATGGAACCAACCAAAACTTGTATTAATGAAATGACATCCACATGTAGGGTAAATCATGACATCGATTTGAAGAAGAGTCACGTTCTCAATTTGAATGAAATTGATAACAATCATAAAAGCAAATTAAATTAGAATTGAAGTCGCTAAGTGAGGTGCAGATATTATTTATAATTAAGTTTATGCATGGTGATGACGTTGACGCCACAGGTTTCCGAGTCAGAAACATCTAGTTAATATATCCACAGTTGCAAGTAACGTAATCAAACGTTTTGTTGATTTAATTAAGTCAGGACATTCACAATGAAATTATAATGCCTTTGTTACTCCAACAAGAGACATTGCTAAGAATTGTTCAAATCTTCTGATGAAAACTCAAGTCAGACAGCCTAAAGACTTGCAAAGTGCAAAGCGCTTTGAGCATTCCTGAGGACTGGATACAGCGCTATGTAAGAACTTATCTTTATTGCATATTCTGGCGCCAGCTTGCAGTGGTACCTTACAACATGGCTAAGGAACAAAGGGGATATTGACATAGTAACGGTAAGTTCATATATATATAGCGCAGTATCCAGTCCTTAGGACTGCTCAAAGCGATTGGTACTTTACTCCCTGGCAGACCTGTTCAATCAAACGCCATCTCGACTTCTCTGGGGAGCATTCAGCCACGCTGTAATTAATGCGCGAAGATTATTCGTACACAAATATTCACCATTGTCTTTAGCATGGTACTCATCCATGCAGCTGAGTGAACTGGAACAACGTATTATGGTCTTTGCCATGACCGTCCAATAACATAAACATGCCGTTTTCATAAAAATCTGAAGAAACATTTGTGAAAGATATCGATATTGTAACTGTCTACCACTTATTTGTGTCATATTATGGAAATAAATTGTCAGAAAATTTCGTTTTAGTGAAATACTTTCAGTTTCCATACGAAAACAGTGTCCCGCGAAAAATTGCTAACATCGTTAAGGATGCAAACGGTTATATAGCTCAATTAGCGTAAGTCGGTAACGATAGTGTGAACGCATTTGTCCGTTCGACACGGCAGTACAGGATTCGAACCCAAAATGAGAAAATGAACAAAATCTGGCATTACATTATTCAAATTAAATTCTCAAAATGTTCTTTCGAGTTTTAGACACATTTGTACAATGTAATTATGCTGTGTTAGCTTGCTTGCCGTGTTACTGGCATTTTGTTCCAGTTAGCTCCATTACGGCATTAGCAGATAGTGACTGTTTTTTGTCTTGTATTAAATTTAATTGCTAAGTGAGTTTTAGTTAATTGGTAACTTAAATGAGGTTGATTGAAATTAATTGTTAATGGAACGAAAATTAAGTGTTAAACAAAAATGGGAGGTTAATTTAATTTAATTTAATTGACCTGAGAAATATGGGAAGTTAGTTTAACTTAGCTTAATTGGAAAATATCTGAGTTAATTGTAATTTAATTAATTAACTTTCTAAGTTAATTGCCCTATGCTTGAGATTCTACCAAAAATAGTTTGTTTACCTGAAATAAATTAAAGGTCTACTATTCGTATGATGCACCGAATACAGGTGATACCGGTTCGACGTTGTTAACAATAAAAATAGTCTTGTTTTTGTTCTTTTCTCCACAAACGGAACTCATATCGTTAACGCTAATCGTGTCGGCAACGAATCAGCAGGCACACCAATGAAAGTAAAACCACGAAAGAAGACGATCAAATGTACGAACATCCCTACCTGACAGTTACCTAGTAGTTCGTTGTCAAGCTTGTAGAGAGATTACACTATTTGACCTATGACACATTACCCATGATACCTTGTGGCATTCGTGAAACCATTATTGTCAAAGATAACATCATAAATAATGTAACATAAATGATAACGGCGGCGATTCAGTATTGTAAGTATTGTTGTCGAAAGTGGAAATTCAGCAGTACTTTTGTAAGTACTGTCGTCAACGGCGGTTATTCGTTGCAATGTTATTATCGAAGGCAGCTATTTGTGAGTAGCCTACTCTTCTGTCTTTTGGCAGTTTTGCATTTGTCGTCACTCGAATCAAGTCAAGAGTGACAAGTCTCAAGTCAAGACAAGTACAAAGGCTGCACACCACATCATGATACATCCTTGATCTTGATTATTATTACAGCAAGATTTGTAACTATCAAAGTTTTCAAGCTCGATTTGTTATATATACCCACGACCGGAAATGTTGTGTCATTCGGGTTATTAAAATCTCGCGTTAGAGTCAGAATCAGAATAATTGATTCGACCATAAAATACATATTTATATACAGCAAAGAAATGTATAGTCAGGGAGACTCTCATTAAGACATAATGCATGCCGTTGACATAAAACTTAAAAGCGATCCTGTTGTTAAGTGTATAATGTTAATACAAAGTTATAATATAATAATTATTGTATTAAATATGATTTTTAATAAGTAATAAGCATTAATTTACAGTGTTTAACACTATCTAACTCACTAACATTAACTAACTACTAACACTAACTAACATCAAACAAGCAAAATAATACACTAGAATAATAATATACAAATAACGCTAATGTTAAAAAAAATTCTCACCTGTTCAAACGAGCCTTTTATTCTTGAACTTTCACTGTTGTTTAATGTTGTTGATCGATTAGACTTTTCTAATGATTATTTATTCTATGCTATGTTTTTATGACCTTAAATTTCTACTGCTGTTTTTTTAATGTTTTTATAAGTTTCTTAATGCTAATTTGATTGAACATTTGGAACCATCTTTTATGATCTAGGATTTTTAGTGCTATGTTTTTTTATGTTTATACAATCTCCACTTCGTTTTACTTTTTTGTCTCAGCGCCTTTGAACAGGGTAACCGGCGCTTTATAAATGCTTTAATTATTATTCAATATTTAAACGTCATTAAACTGTTTATTAAAAAACCCATCTAAATAGTTAGCCAATAGTACCAAATAATACTAATTAACTGATCTAATAGTCCTATTAATACTAATTAAAGAAACACAAATACATAACCGTACAAATATTTTTAAAATACTAAGAGTATAAAGTGCAATTGCCTTTTGTTGCAAAACTCTGTCATGGTGATTCGTTCTGTGTAGTCAACTAAACAGCACACAAAGTTTACAAACCGTTTAAGTTGGAGGGTTTATCTTATTTTCAGTTAGTACAAATATAACAGTTTGAGATAAAACATTCAGTTTCCTAATTCCTTATGAAGTATTTTTACAGTATATTGAAAAGCTTTAGAGATAATTGGTATAAATCTTATTTCTAAGTTCATATGGTACATTGTTAACAGTTTGTTTGCACACATTTGATAGAATACATGTTACAGATTTGGCTACGCAGTGGGATAGGGTATGATGGATATGGTGTATAGGTCAATTTGGACAGCTTATATTTGATTGAATTGACTTGTCCATCACGTGACCTTTCGCGTAGCAACGGTGTCGCGCTTACATTTATCCGGGCATTAAATAATATCCGGGTGACGTTTCTGCGCGTGCGGGTATCTAGGGGACTGTATTTAGCACCAGCTACGACTGTCACGCTTTCATTTATCCGGGCGTTATGTATGTTTATATGTATATATCTATATACATACATAAATTATAAAATGTTTGCTTCTCACAGACATAAACAATTTCTGTCGTAAAACAATTTCCTCTCCACGCACACGTGACGTGACTTACTCATATACTTGGTCATAAATCTGAAACAGCAAATTATAATGATGTACTCTAACTATAACGCTCGTATTACGACAACAAACGAAACATATTTAAGTACTGGATATTATTCATCACTACGTGATCTACTGATGCCAAATAGTATGCCTTACATGTGCACATAAACATTACCCGGATAAAATTTAACGCCCGGATAATTGTAAGCGCGACAACGGAATCAGTGAAGGCTCAAGCTTTAAAAATTGCTGCTGAACATATGCCCCTGTAGGACATTACATAGTATATCTTTTGAAATTCTGGCATATACATGTTATATTGCAAAATGTAAGCGACCACTGCACACAGGGTCTACCAGCGCCCAGGTCTCGGTGCCTGTGAAATGCACGTTATAGAAACGTTGTCGGTGAGGCAAAAACGGAAGCCTCAGCATTATCATGTTTGTGACGTAGACAAACGTAAAACAAAATTATTGAATAATTATTTATTTAATGCGTTAGTATTTATGTAATAAATGACAGGTATTAAAGGCATACGGTTACTATACATTTTTTTTAACGGCCTGCCATGAATGGACATGAAAGTTAAGTCTTCTTGTGATTCTTAGTTGTTTTTTGTAACAGGAAAAATATAAGTGTTACATTTCTTCTTGCCCTTTTTGACAATTGTAAACTTCTATAATTTAATAATTCGCTACTTTTTATGATGGTCTTTGCTGTTGTTGTTGTTGTTGTTGAAATAAATATACATTAATTGTAGGGAGAAATGGGTTATGATAACAATATAGCAATGTCCTATTATTCCACGTTCAACACAGCCTTCCTGCTACAAATTAGTACGCCTGCTAATTCCGGGTAGACGAACTGACTCGCTCCCTTTAAAGGGACGCAATTAGTTTACCGGGTATTAGCTGGAGTTGTCATTTCAAACACTGGTCTGCTGTGTTGACGTGGGAAAGAGAGCGTGGTTGAACATCAAAGGGTATAGCGGTTAACTCAGCCCGACTCGGCCGAGTTGCCAATTAAGCTTGTTTTGAAACTGGGTGTTTTGTTGACTAAATATGAACATTCACCCGTGGTCGTGCCTTCAAATTGCAACCTTTTTTATGGGCTTACTAAATACAATTTGGCGGGCAGTATAACTTCAACATGATCTTAAGAACGTTATGTTAATTAATATACATTAAAAACTAGGAACAGAGTATGTCTTTTTAATGTATGTCTTCCCGCCACAAGATATATGGTGCATCCATATTAGGTAATCATATATGATTATTTAATAGCGTTTGCACGCCGGTAGTTATTCTAGTAAACTACTGGCGTTGCATCCTTGTAAGGTAATCATATTAATATGTGATTGTTTAATAGCGTTTGCACGTCGGTAGTTGTAGACGAATCAAGAGAATTCGACAGCGAGATGGCAGCAACGTTGGCCGAAGAGCATGAACGGCTGCTGCCGATGATGCTGACATCTTTTTGGCTGACGACAATCTTACTGTCGGTCGGAGCGTTGGCCAACGCCTATCTCGTCTGGTTGACAGCGCGTTGTCGCTTTCCCGTTCACTGGGAGACGTTCCGACTCGTCGTGCGCTACTCGAGTATCGTCGACTTGTCTCTGTGCGCCATCCTCGCCTCGGTCGTTCTTTGGCCGTACCTGCTGATCCACACCAGAAGTGACGTGACGTTGACGGCGAAGTGTGCACGGTACGATCGCGAGAGCATGCAGTTCAGCGGCGCGATTCTCGTCGGCTGCGGCGTTGTTGTAGCGGCGCGCCAGACTGTCACCCTGCTGACGTTTCACGACGAGGAGACGCTGCTGCGCCGTAACCGGGTGCGCACTGTGAGGCTGCTGCGTGACGTCGCTATCGTCGGCGTTGTCTTGTTCGTTACATCGGAGCTGTGTAAGCGTTTCGTGCCCGTCTTTCAGTTTTCGCTGTGTTACGTCGTCGGAAAGTTGACGTCTCGCGCCGTCTTCTTACTTCTCGTTCCGATCGTCGTCAATGTCATTCTGGGAGCCGTAATCGTGACGCGAGCGGACGTTGAGCGGCCACGGTCCAGCAGAGAGACGTCTGACACGGCGAAACTCACGGAACCATCATCGGAAGTCGATCGCGCTCCGGAGGAAGTGATCGACTCCAGGTGGAATCGCGGCGTCATCGTCACGCACGTGGCGGCCGTCACGTGGTTCACGATGTCGCTAGCCATGGCGGCGGCCGGAGTGTTGACTGAGCCGGTCACTGCCGACACGCTCTACGTGCTGACCAGCTGTACCAGTTTGACCAGTGCATGGAGCCTCTACGCCGTCGTTAGATACTGGACGGTGCCGTGATCACCGTCCGTCGCACAGCTCGTCCACGTGACTCGCTCACCTAATACTGCGTTTGTAATTAGATTTTTCGCTCGTGGCGTTGCAGAAACAGCTTTCAAACAATCGAACCTGTCTAATATTCACCGTTTGCGAAAATGTGTCTATTGGTTTTGATGGAATCAACGGAGGAACCACGGCGTTTGTTTTGAAATCCAGTCGAAATATAGCCAGAAATGGCAAAAGTGGACCGGTTCTACACAATGTACGTTATAACATAGGGATATTAATTCTTTCGCAAGTTACCCGATCTAACGGCGAATTTTTATTTACACACTATTTTATTAAACCAACAGCATATATTGCTCAATTAATATATTTCTCGATCTCTCGAAGACCTTTCATATCATTCACAATAGTATTTTATTAAAGAAATTAGGATACTACGATATGGATGGTAGTTGAAATTGAAGAAAGCAATAAGACATTCTACCAGTAAAAATCGGAGTTTCACAAGGTTCAGCTTTAGGACTGTCATTGTTTACTACATAAATGATTTACTGCACGACAGTAATATATTTAAACTTTTGTTATGTATGTTGATGATGCAACATAGAAACATAGAAAAGAATCCAAATAAACATTCCAAGACTATTAGTACATTAAATTAATTGAAACATGTACTATCTAGACAAATATTGAAAATGTTTTCAATTATAGTATTATGGCATGGGAGTACAAAGGTAGTAGAATAATGAGAATTAAAAAGGGCAGTTCTAATAATAACATTGAACAGGTATAATTCACTTACAGAAATGGTAAGTTCTTATATAGCGCGGTATCAAAACGGTTTACACTAGAAGGTGCGTTATACATGCAGATGTACGTAGGAGTCGAATTTGTGAATATTCGTGATCTCATCGTTGTTTCGTCAAAGAATGATTTTATTCCAATTTTGTTTTATTATCGTGTTAAAATTATACAAGCCGAAAGGACCATTTGTATATATTACAGTACGATGAATGCCTAACAATGTGCACGTGTTATATGCAGCAACATATTAAAAACGTGACATATAGACACCACGTACGATTATTATGATTAAAAAATATCAAATTACGTATGAGGTAAACACGAATATATATACGAGTGTTTTTAACAAAGGTATATCACAAGGTTCTTTCTCAATTTGATTATTTTCACTATGTATATATACGTACGTAAGTGTGTATGTGTGTTTGAATAAGCGCATGTTTTATGAGAAACAATATGCGCTTTATCATCAATACTGTTTAATAGAACATTTCAATTCTATTGTGTGTGCATTAAGATTAGATTTGGCAAATCAAATTAATTTGGTCAAACTAAAAAAAGTTGATTATATCTTTTTGTGTACAGACGCACGCACGTACACACACACACACACACACACACACACACACACACACACACACACACACACACACGTGCGCTAGGCAAACCACGTTTATTTGATTATTTAACTAAACGTTTGCATATAATGGCATATTCCGTGTCTTAGAACTAACACCCGTATATTCTCCTAACACAAACATACATACGCGCGCAGTACACGCGCGCGCGCACACACATTATTTTTCCACATTATGTTCAATCTAGGAAATATGATGAAACTATCTTTTTATTAATCCGAAATGTACGATATGTGCAGCTACATTTATCGGACGATTTCATGAAATTCCCTTGGTGAAAACAACGCCATTTGCAGAACCATACAATCATTTAAAAGTGCTTCAATTTAGATATGTTTAATAGCTAAACAGTTTCTGTCATGTTTCCATTTAAATTAAATTTCCCTGCACTTAGAGAGATCAATTGAACTGGCAGTCCACCAAGAGAGTAACGTTGCACTGTTTACCTGCATTAGTTCTGCTTACCACGCTAGAGGATTTTTGCAATAACACGACGTTCAAAGGAAATAATGGCAACATTGGCTGAGGTGAACCACCTATATCATACTGCGCTTCTGTTGACCGCATTTCCAACTCACCATCGTGAGTTCTTCACTGACATTTGTTGGACATTTTGTTGTAATTTATTACTTTTAATATTACAACTATTGGTCGGTCGGTCGGTCGGTTGCCGATGCCATGCTATCATAATCCGTATGAATAGTATGTACATTTTATTAAGCCTGCACAACACTATTTTCTCCAGTCACGGAATCGCATAAATGATTTCCCGCACGACAGTAATATATTTAAACTTTTGTTATGTATGTTGATGATGCAACATAGAAACATAGAAAAGAATCAAAATAAACATTCCAAGACTTAGTATATTAAATTAATTGAAACATGTACTATCTAGACAAATATTGAAAATGTTTTCAATTATAGTATTATGGCATGGGGGTACAAAGGTAGTAGAATAATGAGAATTAAAAAGGGCAGATCTAATAATAACATTGAACAGGTATAATTCACTTACAGAAATGGTAAGTTCTTATATAGCGCGGTATCAAAACGGTTTACACTAGAAGGTGCGTTATACATACAGATGTACGTAGGAGTCGAATTTGTGAATATTCGTGATCGCATCGTTGTTTCGTCAAAGAATGATTTTATTCCAATTTTGTTTTATTATCGTGTTAAAATTATACAAGCCGAAAGGACCATTTGTATATATTACAGTACGATGAATGCCTAACAATGTGCACGTGTTATATGCAGCAACATATTAAAAACGTGACATATAGAAACCACGTACGATTATTATGATTAAAAAATATCAAATTACGTATGAGGTAAACACGAATATATATACGAGTGTTTTTAACAAAGGTATATCACAAGGTTCTTTCTCAATTTGATTATTTTCACTATGTATATATACGTACGTAAGTGTGTATGTGTGTTTGAATAAGCGCATGTTTTATGAGAAACAATATGCGCTTTATCATCAATACTGTTTAATAGAACATTTCAATTCTGTTGTGTGTGCATTAAGATTAGATTTGGTAAATCAAATTAATTTGGTCAAACTAAAAAAAGTTGATTATATCTTTTTGTGTACAGACGCACGCACGCACGTACACACACACACACACGTACACACACACACACACACACACACACACACACACACACACACACACACACACACACACGTGCGCTAGGCAAACGACGTTTATTTGATTATTTAACTAAACGTTTGCATATAATGGCATATTCCGTGTCTTAGAACTAACACCCGTATATTCTCCTAACACAAACATACATACGCGCGCAGTACACGCGCGCGCGCACACACATTATTTTTCCACATTATGTTCAATCTAGGAAATATGATGAAACTATCTTTTTATTAATCCGAAATGTACGATATGTGCAGCTACATTTATCGGACGATTTCATGAAATTCCCTTGGTGAAAACAACGCCACTTGCAGAACCATACAATCATTTAAAAGTGCTTCAATTTAGATATATGTTTAATAGCTAAACAGTGTCTGTCATGTTTCCATTTAAATTTAATTTCCCTGCACTTAGAGAGATCAATTGAACTGGCAGTCCACCATGAGAGTAACGTTGCACTGTTTACCTGCATTAGTTCTGCTTACCACGCTAGAGGATTTTTGCAATAACACGACGTTCAAAGGAAATAATGGCAACATTGGCTGAGGTTGACCGCATTTCCAACTCACCATCGTGAGTTCTTCACTGACATTTGTTGGACATTTTGTTTTAATTTATTACTTTTAATATTACAACTATTGGCCGGTCGGTCGGTCGGTCGGTCGGTTGCCGATGCCATGCTATCATAATCCGTATGAATAGTATATACATTTTATTAAGCCTGCACAACACTATTTTCTCCAGTCACGGAATCGCATAGTAAAGCAGTTGATATATGCACTTACACGAGAGTGAATTGTTTGCATTTAATAGATATGCAAGCACTTGTTATTCATTAGTCTGAAACGGTGCTTGCGTAAAAAAACAGCAAACAATCCATAATCTTTCTTGTGTATTCACATATTGCAGTGGTAAGCGTAATTTACTTTTATATATGCTTCAGACAACTGAATGAAATACTTAACCCATTAGGTTGAGTAGCGTGTGTGCGTGTGTGTTCAGACCTGCACCCAGCTTTTCACAACGGGGTGTTAACATTTCTTCAATACCGACTCCAGGATTGCCACAAGTTCGTGTGGGGTTATATTTTTTCACAGTGCAAGGAGAGCCATTTGTTCACATTGGGGGAGGGGGGCTCATAATGCAGAAGCTTAGGTTTCAAGGGCGGTGATGTGGGTGTGAAGTTGGTGGACCGTGTCGGTTTATCAGATATTGTTTTCATCTTATACACAGACGCCACATTAGCATCACCAGCAAGCCCGTAGCCAGGTTGGTGGTTGTTGTTTTTTGTGTGTGTAGGGGTGGGCCTTTTTAGACAAAGTGGGACTCGTGTGGTCCGTGGAGATTTGTTTCATTTTGTCAAAATCATAAGTAAGTTAGTAATTAAAGAACTTTTATAACACACGTACCGTAAATAGAAGATTATAAAAAAATTATGTTGCTAATTAAATTTTAGGTGTCTACAACACACTGACTCCAGGAAACGCTGTGTGTATTTGGCAATATATGTAACACAAAATGGACTTAATCATTGAGAAGAAAGGCACACATTCTTGCCTTCTTATCTGAGATAAGGCTCCCTTTCTGAGCTCTATAAACATGCAATTAGCAACCACAGGATTTCGGCAGCAATACAGCCACACAATTAGTCGTTTCTCATCAGCACACGCACTCACAAATAGGTGCTGTTAAACTTTATTTTGTATTTTTTAAATATAATTATTTATCGAAATACGTGTTCCAGCGCAATAATTGAAAACTATGATTTCTGTCAAACCAGATGAATTTATCTACGGGTTTGCAGGTTGTAAGAAATACACTCGCTACACATCTTACGTTGTTTATTGTAGAGAAGAGCCTCTTTGACCGTCGGTAGTTACCTTAATCAGCATAATAAAAAATAAAAATATGCACCCCTCATTTACTTTTTAACAGAGTTCTGATGAGAAACCTGGAATTATTTCTATATGGCTGAATTAGTTGTTTCATTGTTCATAAATGTTGAATCATCGTCACCCGTTTTATCCACCAGTATTTTGTCTGCATCTGACACCTCTGAGTGACTACAACTAGGAGTCATTTACCTTTGGTGGTAAATTGGCTTCTTGTGCAGTTGTTATCCTATGAGTTTACATAGCAGGGGTTGCTGGGATAGTGTGAAGTCCTGCTGCATGGATAATTGGATGCAATGACATTTTGATACACATTCCTTCAGTCACTGCCCTTTCCATACATGGTATTGGGGACAAACCCCGTAGCCAGGCCTCCCATTCGTTCACTGTCGATTATCCCTTTAACATATCTACGAATCAGGCTTCCTTTGCATGCAAGGCTCCACGATCAAACCTCGTGTGGCTATCGCCAGAAAGAGATGGTTTCACTCGCGTGTAAGTTTAACTAGATCATTCCTATCTCACTTTTTCAAATCCAAAAATTAAAGTTCATTCCGGCGCAACATCTCTCGTAAATAATAATACCAGTGTTTTACACTTACACATTATAACCTGTTACCTGATAAAATGTTTAACAATATGTAATAGTCTTTTTCCAAAGCAGCTCGACCCACGCCTGGTTAAATTTTATTTTGATTTTAATTTGGTCTCTTTGAAACTTTCCGTGGTATGTATAGGGATACTTGACCCCGTGCGCCAATTTATTCTACACGCACGCACGCACGCACGCACGCACGCACGCACATACACACACACATATATATACATAAATAATTATATACATATATATACATACATACGTGAATATAATATATATATAATTATAATATATATATATATATCTACGTTAAGTTCTGTCGCGTAGCGCCATTGCCTCGCACTTCAACAGTGCAAAGGAAATGTTTCTGGATTAATCCGGAATGCGACTGCACGGCGCAATAGACAGTGAAGGAAAACATTCAAGGCACTTGGAAAGACCAATGCCATACTATCAACGATGTAAGTATATTTATATATATATCGGCGATTCCTGATTAATCCAGAAACATTTCCTTTGCACTGTTGAAGTGCGAGGCATTGGCGGTACGCGACAGAACGTAACGCCAATCCCGACGCACAGCCCGCCACGCGGTGCCACTGCTAAACGAGACCGCTTCAAAAGTAAGAAGATAGTCTGGCTCAGAGTCGCGTTTAGGCTGCCCACTTGTTGACAGCCATGAGAGCTGCCACCTAGGGAATATGCATGATTAAAAGGTGCTAAACTACGAAACAAGTTTAATGTCGGTTTAGTTTTTGTGTAACATGTTTCAATATAAGTTTAGTGTTGAATAGTTTTTATAGTGTAGTATTATCTGATAAAAGTGCTATCGTACAAGTCACCATACTACATGAACTTCTGGTAATTCCAACAAAGTTATTAGAGTGCAAGTCTTTCTTGACTACATGAACTTCTGGTAATTCCAACAAAGTTATTAGAGTGCAAGTCTTTCTTGACAACATGAACTTCTGGTAATTCCAACAAAGTTATTAGAGTGCAAGTCTTTCTTGACTACATGAACTTCTGGTAATTCCAACAAAGTTATTAGAGTGCAAGTCTTTCTTGACTACATGAACTTCTGGTAATTCCAACAAAGTTATTAGAGTGCAAGTCTTTCTTGACTACATGAACTTCTGGTAATTCCAACAAAGTTATTAGAGTGCAAGTCTTTCTTGACTACATGAACTTCTGGTAATTCCAACAAAGTTATTAGAGTGCAAGTCTTTCTTGACAACATGAACTTCTGGTAATTCCAACAAAGTTATTAGAGTGCAAGTCTTTCTTGACTACATGAACTTCTGGTTATTCCAACAAAGTTATTAGAGTGCAAGTCTTTCTTGACTACATGAACTTCTGGTAATTCCAACAAAGTTATTAGAGTGCAAGGCTTTCTTGACTACATGAACTTCTGGTAATTCCAACAAAGTTATTAGAGTGCAAGTCTTTCTTGACTACATGAACTTCTGGTAATTCCAACAAAGTTATTAGAGTGCAAGTCTTTCTTGACAACACGAACTTCTAGTAATTCCAACAAACGCCACGACCGAAACGATACCACAATTTTTTTATTGGAGCACGTACAAACTATCAAGACAACCATATGTCAATATATAGAGTAACCACGACACTGCCTTAAATAGAGTTACTAAAACAAGTAAAATGATCACTAAAACTGTTATACAGATCAATAGAAAGATATTCCTAAAACGAATTTAAGTACATTGATCTACACAAGTTTTATTTTTTATTTATACAGTAAGAGAATGAAGATAGTATATACTAAGAAATTAATCAAATATACAATATCTAACGAATGCACAAAAAATGTCCTCATCGGTGAATTATAAAAAAAAACTTGTTTATGAACGTGAAATTTAAGTGTTTCGAACACTTGTAGTGATGTTGCTGTCCTGAGCGAATGTGGCAAATTGTTGCACAGAACCGCATAGCAAACTGTGAAACGTCGATCACCGCCATCCATGATTACAATCCGGCAGTAGGCCAGAAGATCTTGCAGTAGGATCCGAACAAAGTTATTTTGCAGTTTCTATACCTTTGGGTTATCCTTATAGGGAATCCGAGTGATGCCACTCTGGCACTCTTGAGCATTTTTAAAATATGCAAATTTCTGTCGCCAAAACAAAATATACTGTTTTCGTCAATATCTCAGTAACTTCTAACACCAGCACAACAAATGAGGTCTGTGCCTATGTTTTGAAGGTATGTGGTACCGTTCAGGATGTTTCCAAAAAGGATACAATACTCCACCTCACCCAAAAATGCAAATTAAATGCCGCCATTTACAAAATATTGAATTTTACACATATCACAATATATGCTTGATGGCAAAACAGATGATGTGTCTACCTGAGTTTTTACGATATACAATATCGACAAGGACATTCAGATAGTAGTTTTGCCAACCAGTTTCTATTTAATATGCAAATTAGCAGCGTCCATTGAGATGAATTGATGTTTTATCAATAATTTTCGTAACTATTTATGACAGCGTTTCAAATGAGGTGTCTAACCCGATGTTCATAGGGTCAGGAAATGTGATGGTGCCATCCAAAAGTGACTTGTACACTGATATTCGAACATTCGAGGGGCAGTCCAAAATATGTTTACAAGGCACATAGCGTCATTAAAATTGAGGCTAGACTGGTCGGATTTTATTGCAGATAAATTATTACTTTTCGTTGGAAACTTTGTGTCAGGTGCAGCACTTGTGTCGTGACGGCCATCAGTTAAAGAGACTCGACTGGAGCTGAGGAGGTCCGTGCAGTAATTCGTTTTTTGAATGCCAATAATGTGTCTGCAGCGGAAATTCATCGTCAGTTGGTCGAAGTGTACGGGAACGAAGTGATCAGTTGTCAGAGTGTGATAAAGTGGTGTGCAGACTTTAGAACCGGACGATTCACGACAAATGGTTGTGAGAGAAGCGACAGACCCACGACAGCAAACAAGACGTGTTGACACAGCAATTATGGAAAACAGAACAGTTACGTCAACTACAACAAGACTTGAGTCTTTCACATGGAACAGTTTTAAGGATTATTGAGGAATTAGGGTTTCACAAGGTTTGCGCGCGAAGGGTCTCGCAAGCACTATCCGAAGATCGCAAGACCTCAAAGAATAGGTTGTGCCCTGTCATTCCTTGAGCGATATGCCGTTTGTGGCCATGGATTTCTCTTGCGCATTGTCACTGGAGATGAGACATGGGTTCACCATCACACCCCGGAGACGAAACGTGCAAGCATGAAGTGGAAACATCCTGGGCCCCCGCGAACGAAGAAATTCAAGATTGTCAATTCTGTTGGCAAAGTGATGGCTACCGTTTTTTGGGACCATACAGGTCTGTTGTTGGTCGATTTCATGGAACGGGGAACGAAAATCAATGCAGCTTCATACTGTGCAACATTAGAACGTTTAAGAGCTGCCATTAATCGAAAACGCCCTGGGCTGCTGAAGGAAGGTGTTTTGCTTCTGCACGATAATGCTCGGCCACACTGTGCTTCACCTCGCGAACTCTTGCAGCACTTCCGGTGGGAAGTCTTGGAACATCCGCCGTACAGCCCAGATTTGGTGCCGAGTGACTACCATCTCTTTCCTGCTCTTGAGGATCATGTTGGTGGCCACATATTTCAAAGTGATGACGACGTGAAGACAGCTGTGAGACGGTGGTTGAACATGCAGGACAGTGAACTCTATGATGAAGGAATCGAAAAACTAGTCCAGCGTTATGACAAATGCCTCAACTGTGGTGGGGACTATATTAAAAAATAAAGAGGTGATCATAGAATAAAATGTGTATTGCTTTTGTTATAAGTTGACATATATACTCCAGAATATGTGCCTTGTAAACTTATTTTTGGACTGCCCCTCGTATATACATCTACCATCGCCATTAACGAAAACCTGTTTTATCACCTTTTGGATGGCCCTATCACATTTCCCGACCCTATGAATATAGTGTTAGGTACCTCATTTGAAACTCTGTCATAAATAGTTCCGAAGATTTTAACAAAACATCAATTTGTCTTAATGGTTGCTGTTAATTTGCACATAAAATGGAAACCGGTATGCAAAACTACTATCTGAATGTCCTCATCGATATTGTATATCCTAAAAACGCAGGTAGACACGTCAACTGTTTTGCTATCAAGCATATACTGTGACATGCGCAAATTCAATATTTAGTAAATGGCGCACCTAATTTGCATACCTTGGATGTAGTGGAGTGTTGTATCCTTTTGGAAACACCCTGAAAGACCTTCAAAACATAGACACATCATTTGTTGTGCTGGTGTCAATAGTTACTGAGATATTGACGAAAACAGAATATCTTGTTATGGCGACACTAATTTCGGACACATCAAGGATATAGAAACCCCAAAAATTTGTGTCCTTACCCTACTGCAACGTTCACCCTCAGAACAGCATTTCACTGCCGGATCATTAAGTTTAGACAAAACAATTCCAATTATATATAGATACAAAAATTAAAACCGCGTATTATGCCTAGCCATGCACATGCAGCGACGTGCAATGTATACGGTGATGCACGTGGCATGCTATGACATATTTTATACCGTGGCACGCACCACATTGTAGACACAACTAAGCATTTATAAAATAAATACTTATCTAATGTCTGATGAAGTTTTCAGAATATGGTAAACGTGACAAAACTGGTGACCTTTCTGATAAACCTTTCACATGGCCAATATTTCTACATCTAATGATGACAGTTGTTGTTGTCACCATATTAGCAAATGTGTAACTATACGAAAGGAGTGAGTATGATTTATAATCACGTATCTGATCACCTCATCAGTAGAAACTCACATTTGCTAAGCTACCCGCTAATGTGATGGTCGCCATAAGTTGGGTGATTCCAAATATAACGAATACAACATTCTTAATTAAATAATCTCAACAATCTACATGAATTTGTAGCTTTCGGCATAAGTAAATATACACAAACCGAACAAGCATCTCAAAACCTGTAAATGTCAATGCTAAAATCCACTGATCAATAATTTGTGGCAAAATCAAAGTGTAAGCATATCAAAAAAATAATACATCGCAAAATCAAAATTGCCTTCTAAACGAAGTGCTTGAATCGCTTAAAAACAGTGTTTTACTTACAACGTTAAGACAACAATTATCACTATCACCATAGCCTATGAGCAAACTAGTGTTACGGCAGAGGGGTAGAACAACATTCGGCAAAATAACTGGTGCAATTCAATGGTTATGACCGAAATATACAGAAACAACACCTCTTTAAAAAAATGACATCTTGTGAGTTCGTCCTTATTGACGAGCACTCCCAGTCACGAAACTGACACTTCATAAACAGTAGCAGTGTAGGGACCGTGAAAGGTCAACCGCGACGGGTCGGGACTTCAGTCAGTTGCTGGGTCGGCATGCCACATGCAGCAAGTAAACGCCTCCACTAAATGCTTTTTGGGTAATATTTTGGGTCAAAAAAGTTTTTAGACGTAACTTGAGTGGTTTAGTATGGTGCAGATTGGTCTTCTAAATGGCAAAAAGTCTTCTTTTGCAGTGAAATCCGTATTATAGAAGGTTGGACAGAGTGAGAACCATTATGATGCGATACCAGGCCAATTACATCCAAGGGAACCACACAGTCACAAATCCGGCGCGGAGTAAACAGCACGCACGCACACACACAGGGACCTAGACGAGACCATTAGCTATGTCGTTCTCCTGGTTCTAGTTTTCCTCCTCCATCTCTACGATCTGACTGTCCTCGAGGACTTGGTCCTGCTGTTTCGGCTTGGCCTCTTCCATCTGTATGACCTGATGGACCCTGGAGACCGCCAGACTGCGCTTTTGGTCGAGGTCGAGTTGCTCCAGCTCGGCCTTCGAGAGATGTTCCACTATGCCAGCGCCGTACGAATCGCCTACCACGTTGACAGAGGTACGCAGTCGGTCGCTGAAACAGTCCAACCGTAATGGCGTCTGCAATTCAATTTCATTTCATTATTTCCAGTTGAACAAAGCAGATGTATAAACAACATTTGTGCATATTACAAATGTTTATATACCTTAGAAGTATATGAAGAATTATACATGAGTGTATGAATTAGTGAATGAATGAATGCATGAATCAATTAAAGTTTAATCAACAACATAATACAATTGCACACTATGTTGTGCTGGTGTTGCTGCTGAAGGTACATAGCTGAAGTTATGCGACTTATAACACGCTATGCCCTTCTCGAATTAAAGAACGTAAAACACAATACGAATTATAAGATAAATCACACAATAAGAATCACTATTCATTAATTCTATGAACTTATTACAGTGGTGCTTGTGCTTTTGAGGTTTACAAATATGCAGAAAATAATAAAATTAATTATTTAATAATAATATAGTTATGGTTAATGGACCAGTGGTCTAGATGGAGGCAAGATCAATTTATCGCAAAGAGAGTAGATGCCCTGGAAGTGGAACGCAAAAGGAGATGAGTACAACCAAGGCTGAAAAGGGAGGATTGTGTAGAGAGATGTGAAGGGATTTTTGAGAGGAGCGGAACACGAAAGCGAAAGATAGAGGGGAATGGGGACGGTTGGTGGAGAGAGCAGTGCAAGATCAGTGAAGGGGAAGGTAAAATACATAAATAGAGGACAAGTATTGTGGCAATTAAATATGTGATCTTATTTACATTAACTTATGAAATAAAAGTATTATTATGATATTCTATTGCAGCATGTGACTTACAGAAGCCAGTCGACGGAGATTATGAGACCGATGTCTTCAGTGGGAAGTCCTACAGCGGTGAGCACCATCAGCATAGTGACCAGTCCAGCACTGGGCACACTCGCCGCGCCCACACTCGCCAGGGTGGCCGTCAAACTGAAAGTGAAACACAGCACAAAGGTCAACTTCACAACCATGTCTGCTCCTGCAAGCTGTATATGTTGAAGTTTGTTAGGAGCACTTGTTTAAATAAGTAATTTATTTTTAACTACAAGCAAGAATAGACATTCCAATATGACAACATACACCATTAGCAAGATGTGAACACGAAAATAATGGTGTGGCGGAAACGGATGAACAGAAGTGCAATATTTTTCAATGATTCACCCCCGACAAATATAGGTTTTGGTGATATAAATGCAGTATTTTACAATAAGTATAATAACAATCCAAAACTAAATAACGAAGTGCCTACAAAATAAAATGTTTAGAACTATTTTTAATTTGGACATTTTCAAATCTAATACATAGATAGTTGCATTTATATGAGTGAGTATCACAATCTAGACTAGATTATCACAGAACCCAATTGTGCAAAAGAATAAAAAGTTGTGACGACCAACATAAACAATAGGTAGTATATATCAATATTGAAATTAACGTGGGATGAAGAACACATTTATGAGTTATATTATCGTTTCAAGCAGTGAGAAGCCACAAGTACAGCAAACAACAGTAATCTGACACAAATTCTTCACTACCAAAGTGAAGTGTCATTGGCCCTGTCCCAGCGGTTTCCTTAATAGTGAGGTTCCACCAGTAAGACAACCGCCATACCTGACTGTGATGACCTGGGCAATGCTAAGTTCGATGCCGTTCATCTGCGCTATAAAGATGGCTGCGACGGCCTCGTAAAGCGCCGTGCCGTCCATGTTGACGGTGCAGCCGATGGGCAGCATAAAGCGGGTTACTCGCTGGTCGACGCCGATGTTCTCCTCCAAGCATTGGAACGTAATGGGCAGGGTCGCCGCACTGCACGCACATGTAAGAACAATCTAACTATAATCGAGGAAACATATATATATATATGTATATATATATACATATATATATGTGTATATATATATATATATGTATGCGGGTATGTTAACGTTTTCCTCTTAGACGGCTTGAACCTCGAGCGCCAAACTTTCACGGATTAATCTACGACCCTACGAATAGGACGTCAGACCTATATCTTTTCACAACGGCCCCTGCGTCATAGACTTAGCAACATGAAGAAGACGCTGACACAATAATGCTAATATATATATTCTTATACCTATTGCACAGCAATACGAATATTATTTTACAAAGATACACTATCACGACTAGGGCCTATCGGTGGACATGAACTTTACATTCTCTCTGACCTTCGCCAGTGTGAACAGACGAGTATCTGCGAGTGGGATATGGTGTTTGATCGTTTGGCGTGCAGTTTACCTTCAACGTAGTTAGTATAGTCTTAAGAACATTCTATTAATCAATAAAAGAAAAACTAGCAACAGACTGCCTCATTTTAAGTGTGACCTCTGACTGACCTAGACGCAGTGGCGAGGGCGGTAATCCAGGCGTGTAGGACGCCCTTGAAGAAGACGAGGGGGTTCGTGCGGGTGATGATGTAAAAGATGAGGGGAAGCGTGCCGCAGAAGTGGATGGCGAGGCCCAGGGTTACCGTGAACATGTACAGACCAAGCTGCGCCGCGGTCTCCGCCAGGTTCTGTTCAGTTATGATCTTACCCGCGATGAGGAACAAGATACCAATTGGAGAGTACCTGGAACAAATAATAATAATCACATCATTTAGTTGCTGTCATCATAAGGATAATTAAAGACTATACTTTCATGGTGCAATATTCATTATTTTAAATATCATAACAGCAATATCATAAAAGATGATAAAGTTAGTATCACACACACACACACACACACACACACACACACACACACACACACACACACACACACACACACACACACACACACACACACACACATCATAATATCAATAAATTTACAAGAGCATTATAAAAATAACGTACAATTGTTATAATTTTTTTCTAAATATCAATGACTGTTATAAGATTAATATAATAAATAATCTTATAAATTAAATAATCTATATAAACTAAATAATCGTAGAATAATCTGATTTTAGTTTGACCACTGACCACATGACGGCGTAGACGAGAGTCATGACGATTTCGTTGAGGTTCTGGAAGAGATTTTGCATTGTGCGAGCCTTCTCACCCATATGGCCCATGATCACCCCAAACACAATGCAGAAGCCAAGGATTCCTGAAATACAGCCACCCAATCAAGTACATCTGTTGTCTAACAACTGCTTTTTTCTTAAAACAAAGTTTAACATTGGCAAATGTGCTTTCTCTGTAGCTGCACCAAAATCTGAAATCAACTCATATAACTTTAAAATCATCTGAAACAAGAGGTACCTCTTGTAAAAAAACTCGAGACTTATTTATTTGAAATTGCATTCCCACCCTAACCTTCGACGATCCCTTGCATTAATGATGACTCTTGCTCGTCCCTATTCACGATGTTGCCCAATAGTTTTTGTATGTCGTGTCTCCGAGTTCAGATTCCTGCGGATACAGGCGCTATAGACGTTTATTATTATTAATAATATTATAATTATTACCTTTAGGCTCTGTGATACCTCTACCAACTGTGATAGTATCGCCATCTGGCGCATTAAGTTCCACCAGTTACGGTTAAATAGTTTATCATTATACATATATATGGCCTGGCATTGTTCGAGAAAGATCTGTTAGCCGGGATACGGAAGGCACTTCCGCCCAGATGTACCACGATGTTGACATGAATAATTAAACAGTTCTGTTACAATACACGTTGTCTGATTATTGTTGAGTACAGTAGAGTACCATTCCACCAACTTGAACATATCAACAGAACTGACAGATCCGATACATGATCTATTGTCTAGTAACAAGGTCCGTCAAACTTATCAAAGTGACTGTTGCACACGTGAAACACGTTGTACATTTTTGCTGAAATTCTGGCCTCAAATGTTTTCCTTGTAGCAAAACAGGGAGCAGTTGTATGAACGAGAACTGTGTGCGGGAAAGATTGAGTTAGCAGATGTCATGATGCCCTAGTAATGAAATGGACATTTGGAAACATAATTGGGAAGGCAAAGCTTGACGGAGATCACTCGCATAATAAGTATTCTGACGTCAGTTTGTAGATCTCGCAATCGTTCTAAAGACTGAGTTTGGATATCTGTATATTACTGCCTACATTGCTGGTGACAGTGCTAATGCAATGTGTTAGCATAATGTGCTAGCGCAGTGTGTCATCACAGTATGTTAGCAGACCGATGTGCTCGCATGCTGATGTGTTACACTTTAGAGTTAGTACACGTGTTAGCGCCACGTGTTAGCACAATGCATTAGCACACTGATGTGTTAGCACATTGACCTGTTACTGTGAGCGCGGTGTGTCGGCAGACAGACTTAACTAATAATAATAATATCGTAACTCCTCTTGCGCCTAAATCTTTGGAAACCAACCTCAGAGGTGCATCAAGACAAACCGTTTGGTCAATCTCAAAATCGATAAGCAGTATTCAAGTTGTCAACAAATGGATGGAAGCGCCGGGGAGCTCTGGTGGATGAGCAAATACAAACCTAGAACATTCATGCCGTCTTTGAACTCGAGTTTTCGCACCATCTCTACACGTTCGTTCGTCACTTTCGTTGTTGTGTTATCACCGTGTGAAGGCGGGATGGAAATCTTTTTGGACACGTACGCCATCTGCTCCTGCTGGAAGCATGCTCGGACCAGGTTCTGTGTGAACAGGTTCCTGTGGAGCCGACGAGACAAGGTGGTTGGATACTGGTTATTTGTTTTTGTACAAAAAGATGCCAAATTTGAGTGTTGCATCTCAAACACAATTTTTTCGTTGTGCTAATAAATGTTCTAAAGAAATACTTATGTACACCTACAACTTACATACAATACAGTACAGAGTAATGTGCTTAAATTGTGCCAATTATTCAAAGGAGGCAGGGTTTTCCTAGTTTTTCATTTAATAATCAATATAACATTGAAGTATGTTAAAGGTATACAGCCCGCCAAATTGTGTCTAGTAAGCCGGCAAAAACGTGCACAATTTGGAAGATACGCCCCGGAGCATGTTCAAATAGTAACCAAAACATCCAGTTTAAAAACAAGCCTTACTGGCAATACGGCCAAGTCGGGCTGAGTTAACCGCAATAACCTTTGATGTTCAACGATATCTCATTTCCAACGTTCAACGCACCAGACGTCCTGTTACAAATTACTACGCTGGCTAATTCAGGGTAGAGGGACAGACTGCCCCCCTATAAATTTAAACGATTGTCAAAACGTGCTAAATAAAAACAATAAAAAAGTGATATATGGCGTATGTATATTTCGGAAATTTGTATTTAAAAGATGGACGATCTCAGAATGCAATTATAAACACCTACAAATGACACACAATAAAACACAAAATCGTTCATGAAGATGATACCCCCGCTGCCGTAGAGATAAGGATACTTTCATTAGTCCCAACAGCAATAACAGATAACATAGTATTCAAATATACGTACAAATATTGAAATGTAAAATATACAGTGAAAACTAATATAAATCAACATATCATACATTTTGCAAATAAATTAGAAAGAAAACAATTGTTGCGGGTTGAAAGACGAGTCCTTGTAAGATCAAAACTGATCGCTATCGGCTATCGTATGAGCCACCCCAAAGAAAACAGTTAGAAAGAAAATAATGATCACTATCGTAGAAGCGGCCCCAAAGAAAAATGAAACCAGAGAAAAAAGAAACAAAAAGAAACAAAAACAATTGCTATGTGACGGGAAATTCAGGACTACAGTAACTAAGATCAAAATTTATCATTATCATAGGAGCCACCCAAAGAAAAACAAAAATTATAAAGAAAACAATTGCTGTGGGACCGGGAGACTCCTGCAAAGGTCGAAATGAAAAAAAGGGAAAAGAAAAACAACGTCAGCGTACCTGATGAGATCGAGGACGGCATCAAAGGTGGCGACCTTCTTGAATACGGTTTTTGCGGTGGAGCCCATCCCCGCCTTGATGGACGGGTTGCCGGGGTGAATGGCGAGCACACAGACGATGCCTACGATGACGGCCAGGAGGGTCGTGGTTAAGTAGTAGACCAGGGCACGTGTACCCATGCGACCACTTGCTCGAGGGTCCAGCTGGGAAAGACCTGGAAGACACAAACTGTAGTGACAAGTGACACGGACACAATGATGACACAACATAATGGTGATAAAAAACAATGGTGACACAAAGATAATGGCGATACAAAAACAATGGTGAGAAAAACATTGATGACACAGAAACAATGGTGACACAAAAACAATGGTGAAGGAAAAATAATGGTGACATAAAAACAAGGATGATACTAAAACAAATTGTAGTGACAAGTGGCACAGACACAGTGATGACACAAAATAATGGTGACACAAAAATGATGGTGGCATAATGTGATGTAATGGTAATGAGTGTCACCTGTTGAAATCACTTACCTGCGACCATACTGGAGACAATGAGGGGCAGGATGAGCATTTTTAGCATCCTCATGAGGACTTCCCCTGGAAAGGAGACCAGGACTTTGACATCCGTATTCGGGTCGCCCATGCGCCCGAGAATCCCGACGAGTATGCCCACGAACACCCCGAGTACAGTGAGACCCAGTAAGAGGTTCATCTTGATCCATACCCATACCTGCAAAGGTAGACGCAGTGAGGAGTAAGCACTTCTGGTAGGGGTGAAACAATTAAATTATAATCGAACTAGCGTATGTATGTATGTGCGTGCGTGCGTGCGTGCGTACGTACTTACGTACGTACGTAAGTAAGCGGGTATGTTAAAGTTTTCTCCTAGACGGGTTGAACCATGAGTGCGAAACGTTCAGGGATTAATCTACGACCGCATGAATAGGACATAAGACCTATATATTTTCAAAATACCCCATATATGTCAAGATTATCACCTTTTATGGGATAAATCAGATGTTCGGAACGTAAAACGTAATATGCGCGTAATACGTAACTTAACAATCGCAGGAACCACAGATACGTCGGAAAAACGGCCTGTGCTCGTAGACTTGGCAACATGAAGTAGACCCTGACGCAACAATGCTTATGTATACCCTCATGCCAATAGCATAGCACTACTAAATTTATTTTACAATTCTATACTATCACGACTAGGGCCTATCGATGGACGTGAACTTCACATTCTCTCCAACCTTCGTCATTTGGAACAAACAACGAGTATCTGCGAGTGAGTTGTGGTCCTTATGTAACGATGCTGTGTGTTTTCTAACATTTGGTAAATATTACTATCACGACTGTCAACTAC
This sequence comes from Paraescarpia echinospica, assembly GCA_020002185.1. Taxonomy (NCBI): domain Eukaryota; kingdom Metazoa; phylum Annelida; class Polychaeta; order Sabellida; family Siboglinidae; genus Paraescarpia; species Paraescarpia echinospica. The sequence goes on from CM034543.1 coordinate 2,420,421, forward strand.
CAAGGTATCCCGACAAGTGACGGGCATTTTTGCAAGTACATAGAAATGTCGATGGTTCATGATAGTACACAACCTTGTTTTACACCGTATTCGTTAATTAAGGGATTCTTAGGACACAGCTGGGGATAGTCAAACAGTACCTCTCATGTCAGAATAAACCACTTCGATGAGGCGGTCGGGAACACCACAAACTTGGAGTATCTTCTATAGGGCTTCACGACATACAGAGTCGAAGGCGGCTTTGAAGTCTATGAACGCTATACAAACTGAATGTTTGAATTCTCTAGTCTTTTCAATGAGTTGCTGGATGGCAAAGATCTGGTCTGTGATGCTTCTTCGGCTATAAAACCGGCTTGCTCTGTGCGACGATTATTACGGCGGGCAGGACGGATACTATCGAGAGAGATCATTGCGAACTGTTTGCCGGGGATGATATAGTAGTGTGATGCCACGTTGGTTAGTGCACTCTTCCTTGGAGCCTTTATTTTTCCAAAGTGGTGGGATAATCCCTTTTCTCCAGTTGTCTGGGACTGGTTTCTTCACCCACACAATGTTTATGATATGGATCAACCAGTCAACCAGTCAATATTGAGCTCCTTCGAGCTCTGGTAAGGCGTTGTTTTGTCTTTGTTCCCTCTCAATCCAGCAGATCTACGAGCTTCGATTATTAATAGTGTCGTGTCTGGTTAGTGATCCATGGCTTTTGGCACGATGGGGTTTGCCGTGGGATTTTGTTGCGGCGGAATGCACAGCTGTTTTGAATTTGAAATCGCATAGTTATAGCAGGATCTTGTAGGGTGTTGGTATTGAAACGCTTAGAGGTGGCTGCAGGGCGGCAGGTTTTCGTGCATAGGTGTAGGCAGAAGACCAATAGGCGATGGTCAGTTGAGCCAATTTCGGCACTTTTAAAGACACGGCAAGATGTCATATTCGAGAAACAGCGACGGGATATTATGACGTGATCAAGAGTCTTCCAAGACACACCGTCGTTACTGTACCATGTAAGCTGGTGGATCAGTTTACGGGGAAACCATGAGTTGCCGATGCGAAGGTCTGTTGAGGCACAGAAGTCCAGTAGATGCGAGCCGTTATCGTTGGCGGTCCCCGAGCAAACAGGGCCAAGATTGTCTTGATGAGCGGTGCGATCGGAGCCGATCAAACCGTCGAGATCACCAATTATGAGAGTTATGTCATGGCGGCTAATACGGGATACGGCAAGAGAAAGATCGTCGAACTGGTCTTTAGATACATCATCGGCCGAATCAGTGGTGACTTTGCAGACAACGACTGTCACGTGTCCGTGTTGGTGTCGAAAGCGAGCAGCGATGAAACGTGCTGATATCGCGTTCCAAGATGTGAGAGCGGCTTTGAGAGTTGCGGTCATAGCAAGTGCTACACCATCGTAAAGGTTTCGATATAAAACAAGATTGTGTACTCGCACGCGATTTGTTTAACAGCGTGATCGACCACCTCATGCGCCGTGTCGTCAGCTGATGCAACATTGACATTCAGTTGGGTGATTACAGGTTCACTGATCTCGACTTTGCGGACGACATTACCATCTTAGCTTACTCTCCCAATATCCTACAGCATGCATTAACGATACTTCAGGAAGAATCCAACCTTGTTGGGATGAACATCAGTTGGCCCAAGACCAAACTCATGGCAGCCACCCCCGACTTGACAATCTCTCCTTCCTCTGTAGCTCCAACGAAGAGAATGAATTTGTCGATTCCTTCACATATTTAGGATCTGTGATCACGAATTGTTGGTTGGCGCTGACCCAGAAGACGCCCAAAGACCCGTTGTTCCGTCTCAACCAATTTGTACTCCGAGCATGCGGTATTGACAACAACACCGTTGCCCAGCTAATCGGAGACCGTGCTGGCTGGCGATCTGTTATCCAAGGATTGCCTACGATAACTCCTCGGCTCGGCACGTAAGTCAAGTTAGTCATGATAGTTGTTGTGTCGATGCAGTACTATCGATAGTAAATTTAAACCGAGGCTGTTCCTCCTTTCTTAAAGGGAATAAAACATAGATTGAATTCATGTTATATTACATCCTGCTATCTATTTCCATGTCCACCAAGCAAAAAAAATTCAATGAATTAGAAATTCCACATTTTATGCTGTGCAGCCAGACATTTTCGAATATGCATATTTTTGGCGCGCTTTTCGGGATGCCGAGATGTGACGTCACATATGACCCGTACTCGCATCAGGCCGACACTTTCCATGCATTCAGAGCATGTTTACAAGGATAGCTGTCGGGTCGAAACGAGCGTCAAAATGAGTTACTGTGCGATATACCGATGTAATACAAACACTAGTCATCATAGAGGAACAAGCAGTTATCTTACGGTTCCACATGAATCCAATTTTATTCAAAACAATGAATGCGAATGGACCTACAAGTCGATTATTTTTCGCCGAGCTTGGGCTCGTTTTCAGAATAATTATATCGAATGTAACCAACGGGAGATAATGTACATCAATAAACATACATAGCAAACATATATTGTATCCAGCTACAGAAAGTAACGTGTGTAATCTCATAGTATCACTAGAATATCGAAATATGAAGGAGGAGTTGTACAATTGATCATAACTACTTGAATCAGTCAGTGAATTTCTGTCAGTGCCGCTAGCTCAGTTGATAAACGGGTTAGTTTACTGTCATTTATTTTACAATCGGGCGACGTCGGTTCAATACTGACACCAAACCATTGATTTTCTTTACACTGTTGTTGTTTATGTTTTCACGAAGTAATATAAACCAAATAATTGTTATACTATGATGCACTGTTTGTAAATATATATTTTTTATTTTTGTAGTAATTATTTATTCGCCACAAAAATATGGAAATTATATAACGGTGTTTCTAAATGTTATTTATCCAAACAAATATAATGTAATGCATATATAATTTATTAATTGTATATATATTGTTCGGTAACATATTGTAATTATATATGTGAAAACAAATTGTGATCTGTCTGAATAACTAAAATTTAGAAACATCGTTATAATATAATTACAATATTTTCATTTTTGTGGCGAAAAAATAATTACCCAAACAAATATTTACAAAGAATGTATCATAGTATACAAAATGATTTGGTTTATATTAGTTCGTAAAAACATAAACAAAACAAAGTATAAAGAAAATCAATGGTTTGGTGTCAGGATTGAACAGGCGTCGCCCGATTGCAAAATAAATGACAAGAAACCAACGCGTTTACCAACTGAGCTGGCGGCACCGACAGAAATTCACTGACTGATTTCAGTTGTTATGATAAATTGTACAACTCCACAATTTGTACAACAAGCAATGTTAAACTTTGTGTACACATGGAAAACGGATTTTAGCTAATGCCTTGTTTTTATTTCCTTTAATATAATGTTCTTAAAAATCAAGACAAACCATACTATTCGATAAAAATGAAATAGTCATTACACTCTTTTGAAAGTTTCACAACAATTTTTATTATAAAGATGTCTATGTGTTACTGAAATGTCGAAAAAAGCATACGTCACCGTAATAAATTTTGATCAATGGGGTATAACGTGAATCGGAGAATGAATCACTATGAAAACTATATTTCCTTGTTTAGAAAAATTATTCATATCTGATATCCATCAACTTTATGAAAGATACACTTTCCTACAATAATAATAATTTTTTTAATATAGCTCCAGATCCAATTTTTATTTGTTCGTGGCGCTTTACAGCATGCAAGACAAATAGTTTTATAAAATTGCTAAATAAATACACATTCTCTACAAATAGTATAAAAGCCACTTTAAATAAAAATATAAAATCTATGTATCTTGTCTAATGAACATATAATATAATGATCATATTCTAATTTAATATATATATATTTACATATATAAGTTAATTTAAAAAAATGCATCAATACGTTTGGAATGTTTGTAAAATATTAACTAACATTAGTAAAATATAAATGAATACAGTAATTAAATAAATATACTAAAATAATTATTTTAATTGGTGTTCAATGGGGTTAAAATTCAAGATGGCCTCTGCTAACGTGGTTTGTGGACTCGAAGAGAAAATGTCAGTTTAATGTGAAAATTGCCGGGAGAAGAAGAGTTCGAAGGAGCGACTGGATTTTTATGTAAAAGATCTTCAGACGGTAGGGATGTTTTTTGTTGCCGCTCGTTTTCTGTCGCGCGACAATAGACAGCACGTGTAAGCCACACCTGCATGAGCGATGCCTGGCCAACGAAAGGGCAGCTCTGCCACTGCCGCAGAAGGCAGTGGCATTGACGTGGACATGCTAAAACTAGCATTTGTAGAAATCCTTACAGACAGTGATGTTGCCAAAACTTTGAGAACAAGTTTATATCCGCAGAAGCTTTCTGACAAACTCGATCTACTCACAGCAAAAACTGAACAGTTGTTCAAAATCAATGACCAGAAAGAAAACAAAATATCCGAGCTAGAAAAGAGAGTTGTGTTTATAGAACTTCAAAATTATAGGCTTGAACAATACAGCAGAAGACCAAATCGAAGGAATCCCAGAGGCTGTTGGTACACCAGAACTCGAAAATGAACTCTTGCGTATTCTAAATAACAGATGGTTCCGAAAATCCAGTCCCATGATATTGAACGGGCGCACAGAATTGGACGCCTTGTTCCAGAGGGACACCCGCGCATAGTCGTAGTACTATGTTCTTCTTTGTATTTTTATTTGAACAGGTGTACTGTGTTACAGATGACAGTTTTTGTGAACTAATGTACTCACGCTGTCTTTATTATTAACCATATTTTATTTCCATTATTATAACATTGTAATATTTAGCATTGCAGAAATAGACGAGTGTGCTATAATAATTTAATAAAACGTATCGTCCATATCATGCAAAACTGTAAATCAAATGACCTTTGATTAACTATTTCTCTCATATTTAGGAGGTATACAAAATAAAAGTTTAAGTGACGTGTTAGATATAAATGATACTGAGATTAATGAACTACAAATAATACATCGCTCGTCTTATTATGATTTTAATACGTTTAATGATTTCGCCAAGAAAAACAAAGACCGTTTTAGTATATTAAGCACAAATGTACAATCCTTAAATTCAAAGTTTAGTGAATTAGAGGCATTTATAGAAGAACTAAATCGTATACATTTAAAATTTAATGTAATATGTTTACAAGAGTCATGGAGAGCGGAAGGCGTTGATTTTTCTCAATTTGTGTTGCATGGTTATAATGCTATAACCCTAGGTAAAAGTTGTAGCTGTAAAGGAGGTTTAGTAATATATATTGATAATAAATATAATTAAGAATTAATTATGAACCTTAATATATATGAACACTGGGAAAGATTGATTATTAAAGTAAATGGTGGTGATTTGTCAAAAACATTAACCATTGGGAACGTATATAGACCACAAAGAATACAAAATTAAGAAATAAATGCTTTCATAAATGAATTTTCATCAGCTGTAGCATCACTGGAAAACAATAATCATGAACTAATTATTGCAGGAGATTTTAATGTAAGCTTACTCAAAATAAATGAAAGTGATATTTATAGTAATTTTTGTGATACCTTAACATCACACAGTCTTTACCTCCAAATAACTCTTCCCACTAGATTTACAAGAACACACGGAACCCTGATAGACAACTTTTTCTGTAAATTTGGTCAAGTTGTATTAGAAAGTAAGGCAGGGATATTAATTAAACGATTCTCTGATCATCAACCATACTTCATGATCTTAGACATCACCAAAAAGACAGAACCTCCTCCTAAATATATAAAAATAAATATATTAAGCACAGAGGCAATGCAGAACGTTAGACATGAAATTAAATCATATGACCTTTACAATAAACTTGGTAAAATCCCAACTGCTGATCCAAATTAAAATTATGATGTAATATATAAAGAGATTTATGGTCTAAAAATAAACACATGCCAAGCAAATTAGAAAAATTTAATAAACATAAACATAACAAATCTGCATGGATTACTCAGGGATTGCTCAAGTCAATTAGGTACCGAGATAAACTTTATAAACAATTAAAATTAACTAACCCAAATTCACTAAACTATGAAACAATTAGCATTAACCTCAAAACATCTAATGGAATATTAAAGACAAGCATTCGTGTAGCAAAACAAATTTATTTTGAATCATGTTTTAATCGGTACAAAAAGATATATTAGAAATACTTGGAAAACTATAAATGATTTTCTGTCTAAAAATCTAAAACACAACAAAAATTCCCAACATTTAAAAAAATAGAAAATGATGTAAAATTAACAGATAAAAAACTATTGCTAATAGATTTAATACTTTTTTTTACAAACTTAGCTCACACTATTGCAAATTATATTAATTGTTATGGCAATAAACCTTTAATTATTATGTAAACAAACTTATAGATACGATGTTTAGATTTCATAACATTGATGAAGAAATAGTAATGAAAACGATACAAAGTCTTCCTTCTAAAAACAGTTGTGGATTTGATGGTTTTTTCTTCAAAATTGATAAAAATAATTGAGCCCGCAATAATTAAATCATTAACTATATTAATAAATCAAGTGTTAAACATATGAATTTTTTCTGATAAATTCAAAATTGCCAAAGTTATTACTATATTTAAGGAAGATAATCCAACATTATTCAAAAATTATAGGCCCATTTCTCTACTTCCAACGATTGCCAAAGTAATAGAGAAAATAACTGTTACTCAGTTATCAGCATATTTTAATGATACCAATCTGCTTTTTGACAATCAGTACGGTTTTAGATCTAAACATTCAACTGAATGTGCTGCATTAGAATTTGTAGATATAATTATAACGCAAATGGAAAAAAATTACGTTTCGATTAACATATTTATCGATCTTTCTAAAGCTGTTGACACTATTGACTATTATTAAATAAATTGCGATATTATGGCATTGGCGATGCAGCTTTAATTCTGTTCAAAAAGTATTTAAACAATCGGAAACTGTATGTTGAAATTGAAGAAATAGAGTCTGAAATTCTTCCAATAGCAGTTGGTGTCGCATAAAGGTTCAGTCCTTGGGCCATTGTTATTTATTATATATATAAATGACTTCTCACAAGCTAGTAGCGTATTTAAGTTTACAATGTATGCAGATGACACCATGTTATTTACTACTATAACATCGTTAAGTAATAATATACAATATAACACAATTGAATCTTTAATAAACAGTGAACTCTCCAAAGTTGTTGACTGGCTAAGTATAAATAAACTATCACTAAATAAAACTAAATATAAATATATGATTTTTCATGTCCCCAATAAAGATACACAACCCCTTACTTAAAATAGATAATACATATATTGAAAAAGTGGATGAATTTAATTTCCTAGGGTTAACCCTGGATTCAAATTTAAATTGGAAAATGGAAAAGACGTACAGAACAAAATTATTGGCATATTAAATAAGCTAAAAAAGTGTTACCTTTATAAATAATTTTTTTTTATTAATCGTTAATATTATCACACATAAACTATTGTATTATGGCATGGAAAAACAAAGGAAACAGACTGATGAAAATTCAGCAAAAAAGCTGCTCTTATAATAACGTCAAGTGGATACAATTCTCACACAGACCAACTTTTTAAACAACTTAAGTTGTTAAAAATAGAAGATCAATTAAAATTACAAGAATTAAAATTTTACTTTAAATACGCTCACAAAAATCTACCTGTTTACTTATTAAACTGGCAGATTACATCAAATGTTATCACCATCATGATACTCGGAAATCTAAAAATATACATACTGCCAGAACTAAGCATGAATTTTGCAAAACAATGTCTTAAATATAACTTTCCATGCATTATAAACGACACTCCTGAAATAGTGAAAGAAAAGATATACGCTCATAGCCTGCGATGGTTTGCAATTTACACTAAAAACTTTCTCCTGAAAAAATACAAAGATACATGTACCCTTTTAAATTGTTATTCATGTAACCAAAATCAGTAATGTTAATTGTTAATAAATGAATGAAAAGTTTTGTAATCAAGTACATACACAGTTTTTATTATATCAATCGCTATAAAGAACATTTACTGCCACATATAATTCACATTTAAATTGTATAATTTAGATAGATACATAACTTGAAAGGCCATCATTCATTTTTTTAAATATTTGCGGTGGCTCCTATGATAGCGACAATATGTCTTAATTGGAGCCACTGACCCCCTATTTATCATAAAATGAAAAGGTGATTTTCTGTTAATTAATTACTATACTGGTTTCAAAAATGGTACATACACACATTATTATGTATGCATATATTATTTTATTTGTATCAATATGTATATACCTGATATGTTTATTGTATGAATATTTGTTATATTTTGGGGTCAAAATTAACTTCTTCTTGTTCTTCTTGTTAACAGTTTGTGGAATTAAGCCAATGTAAATACATATCACCTAACTTATATATATGTAGTTATACAATATTATTATAATAAATAAACGTATAAATAGGTTAATACAGAATAAGAGAACTGCATTAATGCAGGGACTATAATGTTGGACTAGAAAGAGAGTCGAAACATGAGTGTTTAGACGTGCCCTGAGAGTAGAGAGAGTGTCAGACATGTTAATGTCATTAGGTACAGCGTTCCACGAAGTGGCCGCGGCGATCGCAAACGACGTGTACAACTTTATATGTAAACACTAACACCTTACAGTCTATTCTGCGTGCTACAGGCAGCCAGTGAAGAATGCACAACAGAAGCATGGCGCTGTCATTCCGACATCTAGACAGTCTTTTATACGACGCAGAGTAGCAGCAAAGGCTGTCGCAATGAGATCAAAGTGACAATACAATGCAACAAAGATAACAATTAGCTATGCTGTTTAAAATATAATTCAATCTGTTTTTTTGACACACCCCCACACACCACACACACAAACTACTGTATACATAAAACAGCAAGCTTTTCTACATGCAGTAAAATCAAATCAGCCAATGCAGCTTGATCAGTAGTGGAGTGGTGTGACAGAATTTCTTGGCGCCATCGACGAGGCGGGCCGCCCAGTTCTGCATTCTCTGCAGTCGATGTATTTGTTTCTGAGGCAATAGTGGAGCATTGCGTCGCGGTCGAAAATAGCTAAGTGCTAGAAAGGTCCTGCCGGCCACACATCGAAGGTGAAGAATGTAGATTATACTACAGACACTGCAAAACTAGCAGAAGAATATTAACAGTACCTCGACGAAAGAGACGACCCCATACTGTCGCTGTGCAGCTCGTTGAAGATAGGAATTCCCACCTGAGTAGTATAGAGGACCTGTACGATCACGTACACGCCACCTTTGGTGACCTATAGGCAAAACTTTACTAATAAAAAACGTTTTCATGACCCCTAAACGTTTTCGGGAACCTACTTATAAAAAACGTGATTGATTACCCTGTCACCTTTGGGCAAAACTTTACTAATAAAAAACGTTTGATGGATTACCCCCTCTAAGTACATTTGAGGTGCCACCTAGCGGTGAGTGTAGATATCATTTTGTTTGTGCCCTAGTGACCAACGCCGTACCTAGCGCGTGCTGACGTAAGCACTATATGACGCAACAATATAACCACGATAAAACCACTGTGTGCAGACTCCCCCCGTCATCGAAAGTTCGGGAACCTACTTATAAAAAACGTGATTGATTACCCCCTCTAAGTACATTTGAGCTACCACCTAGCGGTGAGTGTAGAGATCAGTTTGTTTGTCCCCTAGCGACTAACGCCGTACCTAGCGCGTGCTGACCTAAGCAGATTGTCCCCTAGCGATCAACATCGTACCTAGTGCGCGCTGACCTAAGCAGATTGTCCCCTAGCGATCAACGTCGTACATGCTGAGTAGAATGTACACAAGCACGGATTAGCGCGTGCTGACCTAAGCAGATTGTCCCCTAGCATGAAACCACTGCATAAGCTGAGTAGAATGTACACAAGCACGGACCGCAGAGTAGACCTACCGCAGAGTAGACCTCTCAAAGTAGCCTGATTGTGCGGCTATATAGCGGCGAGGACAGTGTGCTGACCTAAGCAGATTGTCCCCTAGCGATCAACGTTAGTGCGTGCTGACCTAAGCACTATATGACGCGGTTATATAACTGCAATAAAACACCTAGCGGTGAGGACAGTTACCTAGCGCGTGCTGACCTAAGCAGATTGTCAAGCGTGTGCTGACCTAAGCACTATATGACGCAACTATATAACCACGATAAAACCACTGTGTGCAGACTCCCCCCCGTCAGCCCTATGTGGATGCCCCACTGTACCCTATGTTTACAGCAGTGACGTTGCGATAAGCGCTGCTGCCGTTGGAGTGGACTGTGGCCCCGGCACGACAGCATAGCTGGCTAGAGCTGTGCGTTCTAGTGGTGCGATCAAAACGAAACCAATGAGTTGTGCGTTTAAATAAGTAAATAAATCTAGTAGTACGATTAAATCGAAACCAATGCATAAATACACTATCGTTCAGTGAATAGGTTGGTGGCACTGTACGTAGGGCGTTTATGCAGTGGATACAGACGAGTGGAAACGTGAGTAGTAGAGAAAGTATTTATTATAGACTGCTGTGTGCATTGTATATTCATCACGGTGACACTTATTCCAGCGTTCGTCGTCGAATTGGGCTTTGTCGCTGCTGCTGTTGACAGGGCGGTTGTAGGCAGTCGGATCTCTCTATGAAAATAAACCACAATACATGTAGGTGTGTTTAAACAAAGGGCGCCAAAATAAAATGAGAACTATGCATGCATAAAAGCAGGCTTACTGAAATAAACTACAATACATGTACGCGTGTTTAAACAAGGGGCGCCAAAATAAAATGAGAACCATGCATACATGCATGCATGGCGAGGGCGGTCACTCCGTGATGTTGGGGCGACCGTGCATACTGGCTTTGTTGCTGCTGTTGACAGGGCGGCCGTACGTGTAGGCAGTTGGATCTCTCTATGAAATAAACCACAATACATGTACGAAGCAGGCTTACGTGCTTACAACTGTTTAAACAAAGGGTGGCATGTACGCACGCGCACTTGCATGCATGCATAAAAGCAGTGTGTTGACGTGTGAGGAGACGATGTTTTATCCATTGTGACATGCGTAAAAGCAGGCTTACGTGCTTACAACTGTTTAAACAAAGGGTGACAATGCATGAACGCGCACACGCATGCATGCATGCATGCATGCACGCATGCACGCACACATGCATGCATACATAAAAGCAGTCTTACCGATGTGTTGGCGTACGATGAGACGATGATGATGTTGTGTTGTCCATTGTGACAAACCGATGAGACATTGAGAAACGATCACGAGTGTCTGACTGGAAAATGGTGAATGGGCAATGAGCGCGCGCTCGCGCGCAGCGTCAAAAACAGCGGTGGCGCATGACACTACGGCTTATCGTGATCGGAATGTGAACGGAGAACAATGCATTTTCAAAAACAATAAACGAAAAACTGAAAGCATGAAAATAAACGTTGTATATGATCAGTGTGGGGTCAGGAATCGTACGGTGCAGTGATATTAGCGAAATTCGATGTAAAGAGACATTTGTCGATGAATGTTCTAAGATGACCGGAAACTTTTTTCTTAAAACAAATACCTCGGTAGACTAGGCAGTATGTATTAAGTGCGCATGCGCGTAATTTTGTAATCTGTAGCGCGTGACTTATCGCGATTGGAATGTGAACGGAGAACAATGCATTTTCAAAAACAATAAACGAAAAGCTGAAAGCATGAAAATAAACGTTGTATATGTTCAGTGTGGGGTAGGGAATCGTGCGGTGAAGTGATATTAGATAAATTTGATGTACAGACACATTTGACGATGAATGTACTGACGTGACCGGTAATTTTTTTCCGAAAACAAATGCCTCGGATGTGTTAAGTATGCATGCGCGTAATTGAGTAAGATAACGGTATTAGTGTGAAGTGCGCATGCGCGATATGTTGTAGAATAACGGTAGACTAGGCAGTATGTGTTAAGTGCGCATGCGCACTTGACACTAATACCGTTATCTTACTCAATTACGCGCATGCATACTTAACACATCCGAGGCATTTGTTTTCGGAAAAAAATTACCGGTCACGTCAGTACATTCATCGTCAAATGTGTCTGTACATCAAATTTCTCTAATATCACTTCACCGCACGATTCCCTACCCCACACTGAACATATACAACGTTTATTTTCATGCTTTCAGATTTTCGTTTATTGTTTTTGAAAATGCATTGTTCTCCGTTCACATTCCAATCGCGATAAGTCACGCGCTACAGATTACAAAATTACGCGCATGCGCACTTAATACATACTGCCTAGTCTACCGAGGTATTTGTTTTAGGAAAAAAGTTTCCGGTCATCTTAGTACATTCATCGACAAATGTCTCTTTACATCGAATTTCTCTAATATCACTGCACCGTACGATTCCTGACCCCACACTGATCATATACAACGTTTATTTTCATGCTTTCAGTTTTTCGTTTATTGTTTTTGAAAATGCATTGTTCTCCGTTCACATTCCGATCACGATAAGCCGTAGTGTCATGCGCCACCGCTGTTTTTGACGCTGCGCGCGAGCGCGCGCTCATTGCCCATTCACCATTTTCCAGTCAGACACTCGTGATCGTTTCTCAATGTCTCATCGGTTTGTCACAATGGACAACACAACATCATCATCGTCTCATCGTACGCCAACACATCGGTAAGACTGCTTTTATGTATGCATGCATGTGTGCGTGCATGCGTGCATGCATGCATGCATGCGTGTGCATGCATTGTCACCCTTTGTTTAAACAGTTGTAAGCACGTAAGCCTGCTTTTACGCATGTCACAATGGATAAAACATCGTCTCCTCACACGTCAACACACTGCTTTTATGCATGCATGTGCGCGTGCGTACATGCCACCCTTTGTTTAAACAGTTGTAAGCACGTAAGCCTGCTTCGTACATGTATTGTGGTTTATTTCATAGAGATCCAACTGCCTACACGTACGGCCGCCCTGTCAACAGCAGCAACAAAGCCAGTATGCACGGTCGCCCCAACATCACGGAGTGACCGCCCTCGCCATGCATGCATGCGTGCATGTATGCATGGTTCTCATTTTATTTTGGCGCCCCTTGTTTAAACACGCGTACATGTATTGTGGTTTATTTCAGTAAGCCTGCTTTTATGCATGCATAGTTCTCATTTTATTTTGGCGCCCTTTGTTTAAACACACCTACATGTATTGTGGTTTATTTTCATAGAGAGATCCGACTGCCTACAACCGCCCTGTCAACAGCAGCAGCGACAAAGCCCAATTCGACGACGAACGCTGGAATAAGTGTCACCGTGATGAATATACAATGCACACAGCAGTCTATAATAAATACTCTCTCTACTACTCACGTTTCCACTCGTCTGTATCCACTGCATAAACACCCTACGTACAGTGCCACCAACCTATTCACTGAACGATAGTGTATTTATGCATTGGTTTCGATTTAATCGTACTGTCGTGCAGGGGCCAAAGTCCACTCCAACGGCAGCAGCGCTTATCGCAACGTCACTGCTGTAAACATAGGGTACAGTGGGGCATCCACATACGGCTGACGGGGGGAGTCTGCACACAGTGGTTTTATCGTGGTTATATAGTTGCGTCATATAGTGCTTAGGTCAGCACACGCTTGACAATCTGCTTAGGTCAGCACGCGCTAGGTAACTGTCCTCACCACTAGGTGTTTTATTGCGGTTATATAACCGCGTCATAGTGCTTAGGTCAGCACGCACTAACGTTGATCGCTAGGGGACAATCTGCTTAGGTCAGCACACTGTCCTCGCCGCTATATAGCCGCACAATCAGGCTACTTTGAGAGGTCTACTCTGCGGTAGGTCTACTCTGCGGTCCGTGCTTGTGTACATTCTACTCAGCTTATGCAGTGGTTTCATGCTAGGGGACAATCTGCTTAGGTGAGCACGCGCTAATCCGTGCTTGTGTACATTCTACTCAGCAGGTACGACGTTGATCGCTAGGGGACAATCTGCTTAGGTCAGCGCGCACTAGGTACGATGTTGATCGCTAGGGGACAATCTGCTTAGGTCAGCACGCGCTAGGTACGGCGTTGGTCGCTAGGGGACAAACAAACTGATCTCTACACTCACCGCTAGGTGGCAGCAATGCTGTCATGCCGGGGCCATAGTCCACTCCAGAAGCAGCAGTGTTTTATCGTGGTTATATTGTTGCGTCATATAGTGCTTACGTCAGCACGCCCTAGATACGGCGTTGGTCTCTAGGGGACAAACAAAATGATCTCTACACTCACCGCTAGGTGGTAGCTCAAATGTACTTAGAGGGGGTAATCAATCACGTTTTTTATAAGTAGGTTCCCGAACTTTCGATGTCGGGGGGAGTCTGCACACAGTGGTTTTATCGTGGTTATATTGTTGCGTCATATAGTGCTTACGTCAGCACGCCCTAGGTACGGCGTTGGTCGCTAGGGGACAAACAAAATGATCTCTACACTCACCGCTAGGTGGCACCTCAAATGTACTTAGAGGGGGTAATCCATCAAACGTTTTTTATTAGTAAAGTTTTGCCCAAAGGTCACCAAAGGTGACAGGGTAATCAATCACGTTTTTTATAAGTAGGTTCCCGAAAACGTTTAGTGTCAAAAAAGCATTTGATCTGTTTTTTATAAGTAGGTTCCCGAAAACGTTTAGGGGTCATGAAAACGTTTTTTATTATTAAAGTTTTGCCTATAGGTCACCAAATGTGGCGTGTACGTGATCGTACAGGTCCTCTATACTACTCACCTGTAATATCGAACACCCCCAATATCGACCACGACCACGCCTTGTAGCATTGCTTCACACACGTACACGTACAATCGCCGCCATTCCCAGAAGAAAAGACAGCAAATCGGACTTTGAGCCAGCCGCTAGTGGTGCCACAGCTGACATTGACAGCAATTTGATTTCGCAAATGCAAGCTGAGAGAATTGCCAAACAACTGAAAGAGGGTTTGTTTCCACATGATTTATTCCTGAAGATTGACACATTTAACCCTTTCAAGGCCAGATTAATGCAAATATGTGCCTGTTATTGAATCCTATTAAATCAAGAGAATGTGCTGTGAGTGAATCATGTGATATACTCGGGTTGCATGAATGCAAATAAATAAATAAATTTTGATCTGATTCAAATAAAATTTTCACTACATCCGAAGAACTAATTCCTGGTGTAACTAGCCAAGTATGTGACATATTTGTCAATTTATTACCCAAATATGAATTGCTAAAGTTTGACAAAAATAAAATACTTAAATAATTTTCAACAATTATTTTTTTTTAAATATTTTTCATTACTAATTGGCGGTTACATGCTGCGTATGAAATGTTCGTAAATGACTATGCTACAGAATGGAAAACTAATTAAATGTCTTTGGTAAATAAAACTGAAATAATTTAAGTTTTTCAGAGTGCATGTATTTTCAAGATTTTATACAAAATGGCGTTCTTTGTGATCATAGCCGTCATCTTGTCTGAACTATTAAGTTGGTGTTATGTTTAAAATGCGTAATCATAGTGCAAAACATTCCCCTTCGATGGCAGCGTTCGTTATAAACTCGATTCGAAAATCCCATCAAAGTCCGAATTACTGGAGTTCGACATAATGACAATGTCGAGAATTACATCAAAGCTAAAAAACACCACCGGCTTCGTTGAGCGGCGCATTAATACTTCTTTACAACAAAATAGACCGCTCAAAAGTTAGCATTTAATCGTAGAAATCGCCTGCGGACGCGTGTTTTGGAATAATTCCTGGGTGCTTCCATGTTTATGCCCGCAGAAAATGTTAAACTTTAATCTGATTGGCTGAAAATCACCATTAAAATATTCACTGCGTGGCGTAAAAGAGGGACCGGAAATTGTTTGTCGCTGCGTTCGACTACAAAACCGCGTGGTGGTTGGCGCTATTTAGTCACGGAAATCGCCATCATTTCATAATTTGACGCTTCCCAGTGAAACTTCAATATTATTATATGTTAACTGCCGAAATAAATTGCCGTTATTGCATGACACTGTTTCGCGGTACCAGTTTAAATGTGCCCCTGTATTCGGGCGTATTCAGGCGTTCTGGCCGTGAGTGGGAGTCGGGTTGATTCGGGCGTTCTGACGACGAGAGGGTTAATAAACAAATCGTCACTGTCACCAAACAATTGTCTGACAAAATCGACATCTTGAGAAAAGGGTAGTAACTCTGGAGGATGAACTGGATTCGCTCCAGCAGTACACTCGACGACCCAATCTCCGCATCAGTGGCACTTGCGATGACTTGCGTGGTAAAACCTTGTAAGAAAAAATCATCGATACTTATGTAGCATTTCTGCTATTTCTGGATGTTTAAATCTACTTTCCTGAGGTTTAATTTTATAAATGAGGAAGGTCAAGCCAGTAGATAGACATATTGTTAACCAACCGCCTTAGTTACGTAATTACAGCAACTCGGTTGCAGATGCGCTCAGTGAAGCGTGGTATTCTGTTGCTAGTGTTTCTAGGCAAGCAGGTGGTTTCACTGTAATCGTAGGGAGGGTGTTCCACAATGCCTAGTTTGAATAGTATATTGCATTAGCCAATAGAAATGATGGAAACCTGTCATATGATGTGTAATTAGGTCTGCTTATATAAACGTTTGTTGTACGCATTTCGACATCTGGGCCCTGGCGAAGGACTGGGACAGATCCAGGGTTGAACTAGACAGGTTGCCCTGCTGTCAAGAGAATGGCAAGGAAAGTCGTAAAGCGTGGTGGGAATCGTTAACGTGGGTTACGTTCCCAAGCTTTTGTGTGTGTGTGTAATATTCAGTGTCCACAGTGACTATTCGATCGAACTTCGAAGAAACCATGCCGCCACGTCTGCAGTACTTTGAGACAACGTTCTGGTCGGCCCCAACGTATTTGCGTCGATGAGCGATAATCGCGACGCGCTCACCCAGCACGGGCCATCCTCGAACAGCGGTCTCACAGCGATATCGTCAGAAAGCTTGACCGAATGCGACTCGTAGCGGCCGGCGGTAAACGTATTCTGCCAGGCGTCGTCATTCGCGCGAACCCGTTCATCCGACTTCTCGATCGTTTGCGACAAAACAAGACCTCTCTTTCGAATTCGTAGCGGCCGGCGGTAAGCGTCTACTGCCCGGCTTCGTCTTTCAGTTGAACGTATTCAACTGACTTCGCAATCGTTTGCGACCGTGCGATCATTGAACGTACGCGACTCGAGAATTCGCGGCGTAAGACAGCAATCGTCAAGTGCCCGGCATCATCACTCGTGCGGCCGAGATACACCGTTCCAATTGTGTTCTGAGCTCGGCGTGTTGACTTCAACAAACGTTCGTATATATTCGAGATGGGACTAGCCCAGTATAAATGTTTATTTTCTGATTGAACGTATCTATTATTTGCTGTATTATAATTAGTAGTTATCTGTGGGTTTTGAAGTGAGGTATTATTACCCATGAAGTATTCACATATATATAAATATGTGTCATGCGCCACCGCTGTTTTTGACGCTGCGCGCGAGCGCGCGCTCATTGCCCATTCACCATTTTCCAGTCAGACACTCGTGATCGTTTCTCAATGTCTCATCGGTTTGTCACAATGGACAACACAACATCATCATCGTCTCATCGTACGCCAACACATCGGTAAGACTGATTTTATGTATGCATGCATGTGTGCGTGCATGCGTGCGTGTGCGCGTTCATGCATTGTCACCCTTTGTTTAAACAGTTGTAAGCACGTAAGCCTGCTTTTACGCATGTCACAATGGATAAAACATCGTCTCCTCACACGTCAACACACTGCTTTTATGCATGCATGCATACATGTGCGCGTGCGTACATGCCACCCTTTGTTTAAACAGTTGTAAGCACGTAAGCCTGCTTCGTACATGTATTGTGGTTTATTTTATAGAGAGATCCAACTGCCTACACGTACGGCCGCCCTGTCAACAGCAGCAACAAAGCCAGTATGCACGGTGCTTTACATATTACTGTAACGAGAGTCCGCGAGGACTAGCTTATACTGTGTATTTATATTATGGGAGTTATTCTTAGATAACAATTGGCGCCTAGTGTATGGTCGTATAGCGGTATAATCCACCTTAGAAAGGAAGTGGAATTTGATAATCGAAAGATTCAGTGTTATTGTTTATTATGTTCTATTAAGATTTGGTTACGGGATTTCTTTATTTTGTTAATCGAGATATTTACCAAAAGGAAGATATCTTGTAATAAAGTATTACATTTTCCTCGTTCTTTGTTGCTTGTTCACGATCACCGTTCTTTCTCATATGCGTTGACCTTGATATATAAGAACCCTACTAGACTGAGCCATCTAGTGTGCGGAGACCTCGCTAATCCGTGACAACTTACGTATACTTAGTTCCTCCTGTTCCTTTCGGGACATCGGGCGACGAGCTTTCTCCATCTATTACGGTCTTTCGCAACGTCAATACTAACAACAACAAAATGCACGGCACCTCTTCCATCGAGCTCTGGAACGCTGCCATAGAATTGGCCGACCTGTCGACGGGCAGAATAAACCTAGAACTACCATTGTTCGCTTTCGCAGAGAGCACTGTAGAGATGTTGTGTATCGCGCCAGAGGCGGTCTCAAAGATTACAACAAAACCTGCCGTATTGAAAATCTACCTCAACGAAGACCTCACGTCAAAGCGCTTCAAACAAGCATTTGAAACTCGAAAACTTAAAAAGGCAAAAAAGATCAATGACTGTTGGACGGCCAGCGGCAAGATTATTATCAATGACAATCATAACATGATCCGCGAAATCACAAGCTCAAAAGACTTCCTGACATACCTATAGACTTTACCAAACTACTTGTGTCTATCGCATATAGTTACGTGGTATGATGCCATCGTTTCTGTCATGTTTCTCATCCCATGATGTTTGAACTATGTTGTATTCACTGACATTGCAGTCCATGCTATTTTATGTCAGTGGCACGTCTTATTGTTATTATTGAACCACCCTCTAGTGACCATTGGCCAGACTCTGACCAATTACTTTTACAGTGTCTGCCATCTTGTTTTGTGGAAGTGACCACATGTTTTTCTCAGTTGTTCTGCCAGTATTAAATTTTTCTCTAATTATACTCACTGTTTGGTGATATTCATTAGCATATAAGTACACAAAAGTTGGTATCAGCAGGTGGGATTGTTTTCAACTACCTACAAACTGTGTCGACATGCTTCAGTGAGTACATACCTGAACAGGCTCTGAACTGCAGACAATAGCCTACTGTCTGAGTGTCTGTGTACTGACTGTCATCCAAGCATGGCACGCCAGTTTGACCGGTTCGACCCAGAAAGAGAGCAATAATCGTCCTACTTGATGCGTGCGGAGTTCTACTTCGACTCAAACAACATCACAACAGACCCAAAGAAAAAGGCTGCTCTGTGTTCAACCATGTCACCAGAAACATTTGCACTTCTTCAGAATCTACTGACTAAGGAAGTGACAGACGCTTCTTACAAAGAAGTGAAAACGGCGCTTAAACTGCATTTCGAAGAAAATATAACTTTCTTGCTGTGCGTCTCGACTTCTTCCGCACGGTTCAGCAGGAAGGTCAATCCATCACTGATTTCCTGGCCGAACTGCGCACTAAAGCCAAAAAGTGTGACTTCGAAGAGCAGTGCTGTGTAAAGTGCCAGGAAATGCACTACGAGATAGGCTTGTCATGGGCAGTAGGCACACTTTTATACAGCAGGCAATACTGAAAGAAACAGACGCTTCACTGACGAACGTACTACAGTGTGCTAAAATGGCAGAACTACTTAAGCAAGGAGCTGAACAAAATGCACGAACAAACAACAGTCCACCTTCAGCAGGAGGTGCACGCTGTTAGTCAAAGTTACCCGTCTCGCCAGAAGCAACGCTTCCGCGTTAAACAGCGATCTGATCACGGAGAAAAGGGCCGGGCTAACAGTCAACCTAACAGGAGAGGCCAGAAAGCCCGCTATCGATGTGGTTCGCCTGCTCATCACCACAGAGACTGTCCATTCATCGACGCCGTCTGCTACGGGTGCGATCGTAAAGGACACATACTGGCTGTGTGCAGGTCTCCCGGAAAGCCCGTCAGAAAAGAAAAAATGGCTCAACACACGGTCGAAAAAAGTACAGAGACTATCGCAGTTGAGGTGCTCTCCACTTCCACAAGCGTCGATAAACCGCAGTTTTTTTACTGCAGATCTCAAACGTCGACCTACACTTCGAAGTGGATACTAGGGCTGTTGTGTCGCTCGTTGGCCCGGATATCTGGAAGCGCATCGGATCGCAACATTTGACGTCGTCAAAGATCCGACTTTTCGGTTATGGCAAGCAACCGATTCCAATCAAAGGACAATGCAATGTCACTGTGTCCTGCAATGGGGCCAATCGGACTTTGCCACTGATCGTCGTCTGGATCACAGCATTCTAAGTTGATGTGAATGTCTTGCCACTGACTGCAATATAATCGAAAAGTGTGATCGCGACCTACAGAGGGTCCTAGACCAGTACCCAGCTGTCTTCGCGCCCGGATTGGGGCTCTGTACTAAGGTGAAAGCACGGCTTCTACTGAAAGAAGATGCCGTCCCCAAGTTCTACAAACCGGGACCAGTACCAGTCAGTCGCATGGATGCCGTTGACAAAGAACTACATCGGCTCGAGGATTTGGGCATCATAACTCGTGTCGATCACAGTGAATGGGCGACGTCCATTGTCGTCATGCTGAACCCGAACAGAAAAGTGCGCATCTGCGGAGACTATAAAGTGACTGTAAACCATCAGCTACACGTAGATCAGCACCCAATTCCGAGGGTAGACGAACTGTTCGCCAAGCTGCAAGGAGGACAGCACTTTTCAAAGCTTGACATGTCCGACACAAGCAGAGCTAGATGACGCCACTGAGCAACTACTCGTCATAAACACGCACAAAGGACTGTTCCGGTACAATCGATTGTCGTTTGGACCTACACCAGCGCCGGCCATTTTCCAGAAGT
Organism: Paraescarpia echinospica; assembly: GCA_020002185.1. Lineage (NCBI taxonomy): Eukaryota > Metazoa > Annelida > Polychaeta > Sabellida > Siboglinidae > Paraescarpia > Paraescarpia echinospica. Next base: position 2,441,524 of record CM034543.1, read on the forward strand.
TAGTCGACAATCTGGTCTCCGGCATTCCATATGTGACTGCCTACCTGAACGATGTGATCGTCACCGGACGGACGAAGGAAGAACACCTGCAAAACCTAAAGCAGGTCCTCTCTGCGTTGAAAGAGTATGGAATGAAATTGCGACTTGACAAGTGTGAGTTCTTCCGACGGCATGTCACATACTTAGGACATGTGATCTCAGCAGATGGTCAGAAGCCGTCTGAGGAACGCGTTAACGCCATCGTCAAGTTTCCGACGCCCGAGAACATTAAACAGCTGGAAAGATTCATCGGCAAGCTGAACTATTACGGAAAGTTCTTGCCATCATTCTCTTTTATCTGCACCCATCTAAACCGACTGCGCAGACAGGACGTCAAATGGGCCTGGTCCGTTGAGTGCGATCAGGCGTTAAACCGACTGAAGGAGATGCTGGCCCAGAAAACGCGCTTGGTCCACTACGATCCAACTAGACCGACATCTCTGACCGCCGACGCATCGCCTTATGGCATCAGGGCTGTTATTTCTCAGTGTGCACCGAATGGCACTGCCGAACCGATCGCCTTCGCCTCCAAAACGCTGACGTCGGCAGAGATGAATTACAGCCAGGTGGAGAAGGATGCACTGTCAATAATTTTCGGTGTGATGAAATTCCATCAGTACCTGAGTGGTCGCCACTTCCAGCTCACCACAGATCACAAACCTCTGCTGACCATCTTTAGTCCAGAGAAGAGTTTACTAGTGATGACGCTACAGCGACTGCAGCGATGGGCACTGATAATGATGGGCTACGATTACCACATCGTCTACAGACAGTCTGCTGATCACGCCAACGCAGTTGCTCTGTCTCGCCTGCCCACTGGTCCCGATCCGAGCTTCGACAAAGAGGAGAGCATAGTCGAAATCGACAAGGAAATTAACTTGCTCGACATTCAGGTCATTCTCAATTTTTTCCGCTCTCTGTGAAAACCGTCGCTGACTACACCAGAAAGGATCCGATTCTGGCAAAGGTGCTAGACTTCGTTGCAAGTGGGTGGCCATCCACGTGGCCGCATAATCAGGATAAGGACAAAGTTCCTACTTACCTGAACGCCCAGACGGAGATCACACCGAAGGATGGTGTCCTTCTACGCGACTCCCGAGTCATCATTCCGACTGCACTTCGTGCTAGGGTCCTCAACATGCTGCATTTGACGCACATTGAAATAGTGTGCATGAAGTCGCTCGCTCGCATGGATGTGTGGTGGCCTAATATTGAGGTCGACATCGAGGTGGCACATGTCTCATTGTTATTATTGAACCACCCTCTAGTGACCATTGACCAGACTCTGACCAATTACTTTTACAGTGTCTGCCATCTTGTTTTGTGGAAGTGACCACATGTTTTTCTCAGTTGTTCTGCCAATATTAATTTTTTCTCTAATTATACTCACTGTTCATTCATCTTTTTATTTTTTGTTTTGTTTTCTTTTTTTACAAATACAGTGTTTAGTGTAACATTGTGTAACTGATTTTTAGGGTACCTATTAATTAACTTGTTACGCTGTTAGTGTTATGAACAACTGTTATTACTTTATAAGTCATAATCATGTAATATAATATTGTATATTTTTTATTCATGCATACCAAAATGAACAGACTAACACATGGTCTTACGTCGTTCTGACATAAATATTTTGTAATGTAATCTAATTTTGCAGTTTTACACAAACATTGTACACTTAGTGTTTAAATGGTTCATTAATTGCTTGTTAATGGTACATCTCTTTTCCTGTGTGGTTTAATAATGGATGGCATGCCTGGAATTTTGGTTTACTTAAGACGATACCTTTCATTTAAGTAAGCCTAGCACACATTGTTGTTCTAGGGCATATCATTATATAAAAAACACGGCCTCGAATACGGTTCCACTTTGTTGCGAGCAATGTTGTAATTAATGTAACTATGTAATGCTTATATATATTTCGTAGGTGACTCCTTTGCTTATTTTGTAATCTCTCATCTAGTGTATTACTGTACAGTGGTTTAAGATATTATATCTCACTTCGTTGTTGTGAGCATGGCATGGTAGTATCTTTTTATGCAGCCAGCAAAGCTATATACGTTTTATTTGTTTCTGTTTCTTCTTGTTGACTATGCGTACTGTACTGATACATGTCCATCGTCATATTATTTTAGTTTATTTGTTGAATATTGTCTAACAAAACATACAAACAAACAAACACAATGATGCAACTTCTCAAAATTATATTATTCGGTTAGCGATCACCAAGACATTATTGTATTTCATACATCTTAATCTACCAATTAATGACAAAACAGTTTGATCGCATTTTACTTTCACACTTGGGTGGTATTGACAACAATTTTATTAATACATTAGATATTGATAACAATGAACTGCAAGTCATAAAACATTCATCGTATTAAGACATAGATCACTTTAAGATACTTGCTGATGATAAAATGGACATTTTTTAATTCTCAGCTTAAATATTAAATCTATAAATTCTAAATTTGATTAACTAGTTTCATTCGTCAGCTCACTACAGGACATAAATGAAAAAAAATTGTGTAATTTGCCTGCAAGAATGTTGGATATCCAACTTAACCGATTTAACAAATATACAACTACCTGGGTACGCTTGTATTGCTCCAGGAAAGAGTAGCATTAACAACGGTGGCTTAATCACATATATTGACAAAAGACTCCAACATATAGTAAAACTAAACATAAATACGTACAAACACTGGGAGGGACTAATTATTAATGTAACTGGAGGTGGTTTATCAAAACCAGTTACTATTGGCAACATACACAGACCTCCGAGTATAATAAAACATGTCAAGTAATTTAATAATGAATTCATCACGCTTATCTTGTCAATAGAACAATCGAACCCAAACATTTGCATTGCTGGAGACTTCAATCTTAATCTCCTTAAGATAAACGAAATACCAATTTGCAGTGAATTCTTCGATCTGTTGACATCTCACAGTTTATTCCCACAACTTACACTTCCCACAAGATTATCACGCTCAAACGGCAAATTAATTGACAATACATTCTGTAAAGGCAGATTTCTATATCCATAACTACATCTGGTATATTAATAAATAAGATATCCGATCACCTCTCTTGCTTTGTTCTCTCAGAATTTTTTTTAGTGAATCCACCAAACCCAAGATGGATTAAAATTAACACAATAAACGATAAGGCCACTCAAAATACAATAAATGACATTAGTTCGTCTGATTTGTACAACTTATTATATTCGAACTAATTGAAATGGCCAAGGACAATCATATGGTAAGCAAATTAGTTACATTTAATAAATACAAACACAAAAAATTTAAATGGGTTACCACGGGTCTGCTAAAATCCATAAAGTTTCGAGATAAATTATATAAGAGAATGAAACTTACAAATCCTAATTCAAGGGAATACGAAATTATGCGTATTAACTTAAAAACTTATGGTACACTATTAAAGAGAAGCTCACTTGAATCCAAACAACATTATTTTGCGTCCACTTTCGCTAAATATAAATCTTATATCAGAAACACGTGGAGAACTATAAATAAAATTATTAAAAAAAAACCCAATAAGATTTGTTTTCCCGAATCATTCAGTATAAATACTACAGAAACTACAAACACTCTAGATATAGCTAACGCATTTAACACCTTCTTTGCAAATATCGGCAGAAAACAGGTTAATAACAACATATTTAGGTCAAACAGATTTTAGTTTTTACTTTGACAAACATTTTAACTGCAAATTTGTACTTAACAACGTTGACGAACTAATTGTACAAAACCAATAGACAGCAGTGGTAAACTGGATAGAAAAATGGCTGATTGACAGAAGACAACGTGTAGTAGTTGATGGGGAGGCTTCAAACAGGAAATCGGTATTGAGTGGGGTACCACAGGGATCAGTACTAGGACCTATAATTATTCTTAATATATATCAACGATTTGGATGATGAAATAACAAGCAAGGTGTTGAAATTTGGGGATGATACAAAGGTGTTTGAAGGATTAAAAGTGATGTAGATAGACAACATTTACAAGATGATCTTGACAAGTTGATCAAATGGTCTGAAAAGTGGCAAATGCTGTTCAATTTTGGGAAATGTAAATGCGTCCACATAGGACATGGGAACGAAGAGGTAGAATATACAATGGGGGGTACTGTACTACTGTAAAAGAAACGGACTTAGGGTTAACTAGTAGTGCTGATATGAAGGTTTCAGAGCAATGCGGAATTGCAGCTTCAAAGGGAAATCAAATCCTTGGATTAATTAGGCGAAACATAACGTATAAGGAAAAAGAGCTAATAATACCGCTGTACAAAACAATAGTTAGGCCTCATTTAGAATATTGTATTCAAGTGTGGAGGCCATATCGCAGGAAGGACATACATATGCTAGAAAGAGTACAGAGGAGAGCAACTAAAATGATACCAAAACTGAGGGATCTTAGTTATGAAATATGCCTAAAAAATGCGGCTTAACAACACTAGAGCCTAGGAGATTGAGAGGAGATCAGATAGAAGTGTTTAAAATAATGAATGGTTACGAAAATATCGATAGAAATATTTTGTTCTCAGTTAATAAAGATAGAAGGACTAGAGGACATGAAGTTACATTAGCAAAGGAGCAGTGTAGATTAGATATAAGAAAGTTCTCATTTTTACAAAGGACTGTAAATTAATGGAACAGATTATCTGCTGATTATGTGGGTGCTAGTAGCATGAATATGTTTAGAAATAAAATCGACACATACCTCAGAAGGGCGGGATACACATAGATAAAAGGGTCGGACTCTCGATAAGCCAAAGGGCTTCCTTGTCCACCTGCCACCTAGAGTTAATTCTGTGGGTGGCAATCTTGTTAAATCTTGTTAAATCTACTGATCCCTGTGGTACTCCACTCAAAACTGATTTCCAGTTTGAATCCTCCCCATCAACTACTACGCGTTGTTTTCTGTTAATAAGCTATTTTTCTATCCAGTTAATTAAACCATTTCCTATGCCATGGGCCTTTAGTTTAAGCAGTAATCTTTGATGTGGCACTTTGTCGAAAGCTTTCTGAAAATCCAAGTAGATGATATCTACTGGTGATCCCTCGTCTATCCACGTAGTGATATCTTCCAAAAAACAACATATTTGTTAAGCATGACCTCGCTTTTAGAAACCCATGTTGAGATGGGTTTAACAAGTTATTTAACAAGAAAATCCACCATGTGATCTTTAATTAGTCTTTCTAATAATTTGCAAATCACTGACGTTAAACTCACTGGTCTGTAGTTATCTGACTTGTTTCTGGAGCCTTTTTTAAAAAATAACGGTATAATGTTTGCTTCTTTCCATTCTAAAGGAACCACTCTCTCTTCTAATGACAAGTTGAAAAATGTTGCAAGTGGTATGCTAATTTGTTCTACAATTTCCAATAGTAGTTTGGGCGGAATCCCATCCACTCCAGGTGATTTATTATCCTTCATAGCCATACTTTTCTTAGCTACCATTTCCGGGGTTACAATTAACTGTCCTAAATAGTCTGATTCTGCCCTCTTGAACTTAGTCTCTGGTACTGGCAGGGAACTAATATCTTCCCTGGTAAACACTGAACTAAAATTCTCATTCAGGTCTTCTGCCATTTAGAATACCTCTGATATTATATTTCCAGCAATATCTTCTAGAGGACCGACCTTATCCTGAACTTTCTGTTTGCTCCGAACATATGCATAAAAACTCTTGCAGTCTTGTTTTATATTACAAGCTAATTTTTGTTAGTAGCTTCTCTTCGAATTTCGAATTTCAGTTGTCGCTTGGTTTAGTGCTTCTTTATAAATGTTGTAGTCTTCGTCATTTCCAGTACATCTATATGACTTTCACATCGTTTGTTTGTACTTAATTTTTCTAATGGCTTCTTTCGATAAATATTTCTTTCTGGACCGTTTCCCTTGTTATGCCTGCATGTATACGTGCAGCCAACCACAATTACCTCACCCACACCCAAACACCATAAGATACTTCTACCTGCTTACCCCTCACCACATTCTATGAACATACATCTTATAATAAAATAATCCATATTGTTTTCGTTCAACATAAACTGAACTACAATTATACTATGTGTGGCTCCCACGGTAGCGACTTCTTTTCAAGTCTTAGTGGGAGTCTCCATCATCCTCATTGTACACGTTTTTATATTATAATATTATAATTTGTCATATTATTATTGGATGTACAGTTTGGATAAATAAATCCATTTCTGTTCTGTTCTGTTCTGTTCTGTTCTGTTCTGTTGCCTACGTCAAGTCTGCTGGTGACAAACGGATGTATGACATGCTCTATCGGTTCCGTTGTTAGATAACGCCTGATTCGTGCGATGTTGCGTTGATGAAAAATTGCAGATCTGCACACAGCAGTCACGTGTGCCTCCAACCTCATCTCGGCATCAAACTGCACACCAAGATTGCGTACGCTATGAGTCACAGTCACCAAACAATCACCAATGCGCATCATTTGTAGTTCGATATCCTTCAGCTGTTGGACAGATCAGAACACGATCACTTCTGTTTTGAGTCATTCAGTTTGAAGACGTTTGCAGTCAGCCACCTTCTGATCTCCGCTGCACAGTTTTCGATACGCTTGACGGCAGCAACGATTTATGGTCAATAATAGTTGCTTACTGTATCACCATTCACAGGGTCACCATTTTGATTGAACTTCGTCTAAGTCGGCGCCACCTAGAAAGGTTTTGGACATGTTTTCATGGCAATCAGCTATTCCATGATACTATTGCTATATTAATAATCATGCCATGATACTATTGCTATATTAATAATCATGCCACTATCGCAATAGTATTGCAATAGTGATAGTGCTTAATACAGTTTTTGCAATAATATCGCAAGACTATCGCCTACTTCTAACTGCTTTAGGCAGAGAGAGACTAAGGTCATGGGTGTATAGGTTTCAAAAGCGACATGCACAGCATGGTGTCAACATATCAGTTTGGGGTGTGCCCTTGGGCGAGGCACTCATAGGGGTGTAGGGATGACTTACATTGTTTCTCTGGAGGGAGTTGCCTGTCGTTGTCTGGTCCTCGCGGATCGTGACATGATGCTCCTGTGACGCTGTATCCATTTTCTTAGGTTCAGTTGACTGCAACAGGCAAAGTCACGGGAGGAACAGGATGATGGTGAGACAATGCCAGACACACGTCTGTCGTAGAAGGTGTTCTACTGTGAGCTGCCAAACGTGACCCGTGGCGGAAAAAAGATATGATACAAAGATACACTGAAGACATCCCTTCAGAATTGAAATATGGACCCTGGTTGTTGGGAGAGGACAGCGTGTAATCAACCAACGTGGCGCAGCGAAACAAAGGCAGGTGCTGTGAAGTCTCGACATAATGACAGGACACGATGATGAAATTTGGTACGCGAAAGACGAACAACAGTGAATTTGTGTGTGTGCATGTGTGTGAGTGTGTGTGTATGTGTCTGTGTGTATGTGTGAGCATGCGTGCGTGCGGGTACATATACAAAAGGATGCAGACACATTTATTTTTAATTTACACAAATTAATTGGATTGACCAAATCTTAATGTGCATAATTTCAAATGCAATTCTAATTGATGAAAATGCATATCGTCTCTCATTATATACACGCTTATTCAAACACACATGCATACATATATACATACATACTTACATACACACACACATACATACATAATGAAAAGAATCGAAGTGAGAAAGTACTTGGTAATATACCCTTGTTAGAAACACTCGTTGTATATTCTTGTTTACCCGATACGTAGTTTTATATTTTTAATGATAATGATTGTATGTGATTTCTATGTGTCACGTGACTAACTATGTGTATTACCTTTTATTGTTTGAAAGATTTTATGGCTCTCCTGTACACAATATTATACCAAGTAAAGCGTGGGTAAATTAACGTATACCACGAGCGTATAAGGTTTTTTGTCAAGTGTTTTTTATAATATGCAAACTGTTGAATATTTTGTTGCATATAATACATGAACATCGTTCAGGCGTTCATCAGATGTAATATATACAACTGGTCCTTTCGTTTTGTATACTTTTACCATGATAATAAAAAGAAAACTGAAATAAAATAATTCTTTGACGAAACAACAATGACATCAGGAATACTCACAACTTCGACCCCTACACGCATCTGTATTTACAGTCAGAGCATCTGCAACAAAAGTTGTAGTGGTGAAAGCAAATGAGAAATGCTGTACGCAAATCCAACAAATTGCATGTCCTGTACCTGGCCGCCAAAGACAGAAGAATGGGATTATGACTTACATAAAGGCATGATTTGTCCACGAATAAATGTGATGTAGAGGTATGTAGTTGTTATAAAATAAAATAGTAAATACACAACTCTAACGGAATATGGTGGAAACTCATATACAGTAAATGTTTCAAAAATTGCCATTTAGGTGTAGGCCTATTTTCCCTTAGTGGCTCGCGCTACAATAAGCACCTGGTGAACAATCAAACGAGACAATATCCACTCAGCATATGAAACTATTTTTGTTATTTGTTTAAAATATAAGCCTATCAAATCACAGACGTCACTGTTTTGGATTAATTCAAAGGTCTACATGTTTAATAATTATCAATGTTTATATATCATGTGTGTTTTCGATATGTGATAAAAGTGTTTACGCATTTAATTTTTTGTTCCATGGTTTGCCTCCGAGCCGATCATGATCTCTATCCAGATTTGGTATAAAGCTGCCAACCGAATAATATTTCAAAACCATTAATATTCCAGGCGATATTGTGGAACGAGTGCTGCCACCTCATGGCGCTAGGATAATTTAGGCTATTCGAATGGTTGTGCCGAGACGAGAATCGCTCTGTTGAAATGCAACATCACGTCACTTCCGGTGTGGAGCATCAGGTAGGGCCACGTCTCCCAGCGAACGGGGAAGTGACAGCACGCTGTCAGCCAGACGAGGTAGGCGTTGGCCAACCCTCCGACCGACAGCAGGATTGTCGTCAGCCAGAAAGATGTCAGCATCATCGGCAGCAGCCGTTCATACTCTTCGGCCAACGTTGCTGCCATCTAGCCGTCGAACTATCTTGATTCGTCTACACCTACCGGCGTGCAAACGCTATTAAACAATCACATATTAATATAATTACCTAACACGGCTGCACCGCCTGTAGTTTACTAGAATAACTTGTCGAAGACACACCAATTAAATTGCACGGACAAGGCCACTGTGATAGAAAGATTGACGTCATTAATTCCTAAGCTTCCCGTTCGGCGACCGGCGAAGTTTCGGTAATGACATGCGTCGCTCACTAACCCATAGGCATACATATCGGCTAACCGGTTGTTAGTATTTTTAATTATATGTACTCAGCTAATTGTGTTACTTTCAGTTATGAAAGCTGTTTTCGTGGGGAAACTGCCTGCAAAACGGGCTTGATCATCAATATGAATGCATGCTCTGCATGTTTTAAAACATCGCCGGTTTGCTCTGTCGCTGTAATTTGCAAAACATTTTACGTCCGTACGGTGCACTGTATGGCATTAGACATATAACAGTTATTCGAGCATATCAAAGTGTAAGGGGACAATTGTTGGAACCAGCGCTGCACTTCGCATAGGTGTCAACATAAGCTCACGAAAAAAGGCGAAAGTGCTCGAACACCAATTCAAAAGGAAACGACATTTGCATAATAAAAGTAGCACTAGTAATCACATAATAAAAGTTTCAATGTGAAATCGTTCCACCCATGCAAAAAAAAACAAATAAGAAAGATAGGGATATATTGTGACGTAGGCGGCTTGTATGATCAGTACTATTCAGAGCTGTCCTGTCTGATCAATTTTCACGCACCACTTGTGCAGCGTACGGTCACAGAACGACCACATACTCCGTGGTGGTGTCGGCAACTGGATGAGCTAAAACGTCAGGTCCGTCTGCGTGAGCGCACGTGGCGACGTAGCAGGACCAACGACCACCGTCTTTCCTATACTGTGTTACGTGACCAGTACTGCCGGACGTTGGCCTCTAAGAAAGCTGCGTTCTACAGTAAAGAAATTGAATCCGCCTCGAACGACAACAGGGCAATGTTTCGTATTGCGAACCATCTTCTTGGTCGTAAGTGTGTGAACCATCTTCCCACCGACATTGGTGGCCCCGCCGTTGTTGCCAAGCGTTTCGCTTACCACTTCGTTGACAAGATCAACTCGATCCGCAGCCGAATCATGGTTCCGTCAGCTGATGTTGACAACGCACGGCCACGTATGGTTTCTTCGCCGCTGCTAGCGTTTCAATCGGCTACTCTCGAAGAAGTAACGACACTCATCACAAGTGGCAAGACAAAGTCGTCTAAGCTTGATCCACTGCCCTCCGTTATTCTGAAGGCGAATACATCCATCTTGGCGCCGATTCTCGTGAAACTTATCAACCTGTCTTACGAGTCTTCCACTGTTCCTGCCCGGCTGAAGCACGCAGTCATCATGCCTCTTCTTAAACGTTCCGGTCTTCCCGCCGCCGACTACGCGAGCTACCGACCTATTTCGAACCTTCCGTATGCATCCAAGTTACTTGAACACCACGTCTCTGCCCAACTGCGTTTGCATATTCAACACAACGGCATCGGAGATCCTTTTCAGAGCGCCTACCGCCCGTCACACTGCGTTGAGACAGCGATTTTGTGTATCAAAGACGACGTGTTAAGATCACTGGATGCTCGTAAGCTTGTAGTACTTGTTCTACTTGACCTCAGCGCTGCTTTCGACACGATCGACCATGACATTCTTGTTGCTGAACTAGACCGAATCGGCGTGCGAGGCAACGCACTTCGCTGGCTCGCCTCTTACCTAGCCGACCGAACACAATGCGTCAGCGTTGACGGTCATCTTTCATGCGACAGCCGACTACGACATGGAGTTCCACAAGGCTGTGTTTTGGGCCCTCTGTTATTTTCTATATACTGTGCTGGTCTTTCCGACGTATTCGAGAAGCACGGTGTTCGCTACCATGTCTACGCTGATGACACCCAACTCTATGTCGATTTTCCGCGAAACGATTCTGTGTCTGCCGCCGACCGGATATCCCGTTGCGTGACTGACGTGAAAGCATGGCTAGCGTCGCGCTACCTGCTTTTGAACGAGGCGAAGACAGAGGCGATACTGTTTGCAGCACCAAACAACCGTGTTCCACAGCCACCGCCTCTTCGCATCCACATCTACGGTTGCAACGTCAGCACTTCCGCCAACATACGTGACCTTGGAGTACAGCTCGACTCCACGATGTCGATGGCCGCACACATTAGACGTACATGTCGGGCTGCCTACGCCCAACTACGTGGCATAGCGCGAATACGACCATCTCTTCCGCTTTCAGCGTGCAAGTCGCTTGTACACGCGCTAGTCACGTCGCGACTCGACTTCGGAAACGCGGCCCTGTATGGCATTACGGGAACCTTGTTGCACCGACTAGAGATGGTCCAGCGATCAGTTGCGCGTGTTGTCCTCGGCTTACGTCGGCGTGACCAACACAGCACGACGGCGGCACTACGACAGCTGCATTGGCTACCTGTGGCGCAGCGAATTCAGTTTAAACTGCTGACCTTGATGCACGGCGCTGTGTATGCAAACACTCCACAGTACCTTGCCGACCGTATATGTGCATATGTTCCCTGTCGTAGTCTCCGCTCGGCCGACCAGTTTCTCATGGTTGTTCCTAGAGTTAACCTGGACGCGCATTTTCATGTACAGGTCCCACTCTCTGGAACTCACTTCCACTAGAGCTAAGAAGCCAACGTGACTCTGGACGTTTTAGGAGAGACCTGAAAACATTTCTCTTTAATCAGGCTTTTTCGTAATTTATTCTATTTTTAAATAAATACATATACATCTTAATGTTGTATATGGCCTACATAATAATCGAAATGTGTAGTTGTGTTAGCATATGTAACTCATGTATTGAAATATTATAACGACAACGTGTATTCTTACATCATGTTTTAGTTTGTAAACACCCCTGAATCTGCTTTGTAGAGATATGTGGTGTATAAATAAATTTGATTTGATTTGATGATTTGTGACCAATTCTTGGCCTTATATTGCGATACACTAACTATCAAACATATATCACAGGTGCAGTCACTTGCTGCAGTGTCACTGAGTGTATCTGTAGGTCGCCGTCTTGGCACAGCGTAGAAGCTTCGCAGTGCACTGGAAGTCGACTGCGCAGTCATCACTGGGCCTCCATCGTTTCTTCTCCGCATGCTCGACACTCTGCCCCACTCAGCCTCTTGAACCATCTTGAATGAAGTTTCCGTCAACTGCCGATAGCGAAGTCACGCGCTCGCGCGCGCGCGGGAAAAACTTCGTTCGCGATCACAGATTCTTTCATACAACTAGCAGCGCACTATAAATAAATATTTTTTTTCGGAGGCGAAATATACAAAATAGCGGGACATTTTCACAGAAAAGCGGGAAAGCTGGACCGACAATAAAAAGCGGGATTTCCCGCCCGAAAGCGGTACTGTTAACACCTGACTTCGGTGCTCTATACACGCTGTGTAAATTGCTGTTTGTCACGTGGTTAGTACATATAACGTGGCCAGTACGAGATCAGCCAATATATAAAGGTAGCCTAATTTCATTATAATGGCGTCGACAAAATTTGCGTTAGAATAAGACAACATTTTAATGACCCGAATTTGGGAATGACACGAAATGTCTGGTTGTGGCTGTCGTGGGTATTTTTTTTAAATCGTGCGATATGAATTGAATACCATGCATATACCTTGATGTTATAATAATACAGAACAAGGATAGATTATTATTTCTCGCCGTACATCAAAAGTCGCCGTACTAACACCTCGCGCTAACGCCTATATTTACCATTGACATTGTCCTCATGACATTGAAACAGCAAAACCGAGACGCGGTAAAGCTAAAGGGAACGTCGTTCAGTGGTGAAAACATTGACGAACAAAAACATGCTTTTAACAAAATCAGCTATGAATAACCAGGTTCGTAAAAAAATACATGTGATTAATAATATAACATGGAACATTTGCACGATAAACTACAGAAATAAAAAACCACGTTACGTACCCAGCATATACTAATGACCGTACATAAGTCATAACGCGACTAGTATTTGCGCTAGCGTGTCTTCGCGTCAACGCACCTTCCCCGTTTTAAAATTGTAAGTACTACACGCAAACAACGTTTTGAACAATTTGTTTGCACAGATGTGATTCGATATGTGGTAAAGATTTAGAGTATGACTATCTTATGGAAGAGTTTGTCGTGAAAATTATATTTTTTATTTTTTTACGGCTAAATTCGGGACCTCCGGCTCCAGTAAAATGACAGTATACTTGAAATTGAATGACGACAAAATGGTTGTCACAAAATATGCAAATGAACAATAGGCCTACTTGCAAGAGACAGCCTTCAAATACAATATGGCAACGCATAGCCGTCGTTGACGATAGTACTTACAAAGATACTGCTGAATTTCCGTTTTGTATAACAATACTTACAAGGGTATTGTATCCACGAAGTCGTCAGTAATGACGGTAGTGGATTACTGGAAGAAGAAGAAGAAGAAGGGTACTACATAATGGCCGCCTTTTTTCTTCGTCAAGAAAAATTTCACGAAAACGAATGCTACTGACGTCACAAGGAATCATGGGTAATGTCGTAGGTCAAATAAAGTAAGCTCTCCACACATGACCTTCCAGGCAACAGTCATTGGGGGACGTTCGTACAATGTATTGTCTTCTTTTATGGTTTTCCTTTTCTTGTTTTGCCTGCTGCTCTGTTACCGACGGCGACAGTATTAACTATACGAATTTCGCTAGTGGAAAAAAAAAAACCACAAGAATATTTACATTGTTAACAAAGTCAAAGTCGAACTGGTAGCGGTAGCGCTTGTATTCGGTGCATCATACGAATACCTTCATTTCGGGTAAACAAACCAATAACTATTGTAATACATAGAACACAAAATGCTCTCGTAAGAGGGCGTAAACGTTATCGCTGTTTTGTCAACAAAGATAGGTGGCGGTGAGGACAGTTTAGCCATTTTTCACGTTTTCAGCTACAAATAAAATTTACTTATAATCGAGCTTACGTGTGTATGTATGCGGGTAGGTTAACGTTTCCCTTGGTCCTGGACTTAGTACCTTAGGACTGTTCTGATCGCAGGATCCTCTCGGTTCCTCAATGATCAGATCTTCTTCTTCGGGGTCTAGTATTAAGAGTTTGTGTTTTCCGGTTCCAGTGTTTAATGTTAGCGGGGCTTCATAGTCGTATAATATCTCCTGGGTTGACCAGAATTTATCAAGGCGGTTTTTAAATGAGTTTATTGATTTTGCTTGTATTACTGAATCAGGTAAACTGTTCCATGGTTCAACCACTCTAAGCGGGAATGCATTTTTTCTTATGTTTAGTTTTGCTCTTTGGTTGAACAGTTTAAGGGAGCGTCCTCTGTTACTAGATCGTGATGCCACATCCTCCCATTTATGAAGGTTTGGTGCAGATTTGTTGTCATACATGTTATGCATTATTTTATACACTTCAATCATATCTCCTCTTAATCTACGATATGTTAATGTGGGATACTTAAGTAATTTTAGTCTTTCAATATATGATAAGTCCCTCATACCAGGTAGTTCTTTTGTGGCTCTTCTCTGGACATTTTCTATGGCTATTTTATGTTTCGTCTTAAATGGATACCATACTACTATTGCATAATCTAGGTGGGATCTAACTATAGTCTTGTATAGTGGCAAGAAAGTGTATGTATCTAAGAATTGAAAAGTTCTTCTGATTACTTTTGTCATTCTGGTTGCTTTATTAACCACTTGGTTGATGTGATCATCAAAAGAAAGTTTTGAATCAATAATTACTCCTAAATCTTTTTGTTTGTCTGTGGTGACAAGAGCATGTTTGACATTATTTGTTGCCATAAAATATTTACTTTCACCGATATTATTTTTCCCAATTTCCATGTGTACACATTTATCGGGATGGAATTTTAACAACCACTTGTCGCTCCATTGTTCTAGTATGCTTAAATTATGTTGAAGTACATCCTGATCATCTATATGTGTTATTGTTCTAAATATCTTTATGTCATCAGCAAATAGAAATGTATTTGAATTTGTTAGATCTGGGAGGTCATTAATATATAGAACAAAAAGTAAAGGTCCTAGAACGGAACCCTGGGGTATCCCTGATATTACCTCATTCCAGCTAGACTCATCTCCATTTACTGAAACTTTTTGTTTTCTATCTGTGATGAATGATTCTATCCAGTTAATCAGTTCTTCTGAAATGTTGAAGCTTTTTAATTTGCTAATTAATCTTTTGTGTGGCACGGTGTCAAAGGCTTTTTGGAAATCCATATATATAACATCAGTGTGGTTGCTGTCACAAAGTGGTTTGTATAGAATTTAATCAGGCTTTAGAACGTATGGTTGATGGAATGGTGCTGCCATCTCTGGTATGTATTGTCGCGGAGATATACGCTGGTGCCCTCTGGCGATTAAGGCGTGTAACGTTTTAACTGCCGACGAGTCAGATTTAATTAATTTCATTTGTAGCGTACACCACTAATTCTACGGTTAGGTATACCAAATTTGGTACCTGTAGAAATTATTTAACATGACTGGTAATATGGTGACCTGTCAAACTACTTATGTTGTGGTTATAAAAAGATTATATTATGAACTTATAAAAGTTGTTTACAGAAATGTAGGTGTGAAAAACACTAGGGTCACACGGAGCTTATGAATAGAGTGCGTGTTTTATTAAAATTATGGATTAATTCATGAGATTTGGAATCCGGATCAATACAGGGAATCCAGTGATATTAATTATGTAACTAATTCACGTAAGTTAAAGATTGAATGAGCACTTATATAGCCATACGTTAACTCGCAAAATCTATTTTTAACTCAGCGAGTTGAATGGATTGCTTCGAAGTGTGAATGGTTTCGGGAGCCAGTTTTTGAAGCGACTTTAATTTGTATTAAGTGTTGTAATTGGTCAGACTAACTTCCGGCCAACAAGCTATATAAGGGCCGGACGACCATTCGAGGCCAGACGAGTGTTGCACTCTCGTCTCCAGGAATTGGGCTGAAACGTGTCCGCCCAACGTCTAGTAAATACTTCTACGATTTCAACAGTACTGATTAGTTGTGAGACGCTGCACTTCTCATGCGTTGAAGAAGACTGAGCGAAAATTGACTGCAGTTTTGATGTGATCTTCGAATGCAAGGCCACCACCGTTTCGTCTGCTAGCTGTCTTAACAGACTCCGTGACAGACCTTCTCGACATCGCCGAAGTCGTGACATCGTTTCCGTGTTGTCGCCTGGTGATTCGCGTGGGATCGACAAAGCAAATCTACCGTCTACTTGATCGCCCGAGTTGCCTGCTTTCATCTACGTGAATTCGTTCGCCGAGCGACTTTCGACTTCGTCCCGACATCTCGCCGAACCCGACCGATGCGAACGTTGACATTCACACATCACGAGACATTCATTGGTTACAGTTCATAGACTTTACAACGGTGTATACCCGTCTTCATGTAAGTGACCAGCTGTTTAAATTGTCTCCCATGTTATTTCGTATTTGGATGCATACTCGTTGATTACAATGTATGGTGTTATAAATAATATTATAATGTATAGGATTTTAACAGACAAATATGATACAGCTGTGACATCGAACTTTATAACTTTGAGGGATACTGAATCATGTACGCGAGGACATCACCTAAAAATATTCAAAGGACGTTGTCGGTTAAACATTAAAAAAAATTCATTTATACACCGATGCACGGACGTATGGAACAGCCTCCCACAGTCTGTGGTAGAGGCTCCATCAGTTCAGTCCTTCGAGGGAAAATTAGACAAATTATGGAAAAACCACCCAATTAAGCTCGATTACACAGCCCCACCCCTATTATGGAACAACTCGTCAGACGCATGCGCACCATATAGTTTGACGACAAACATCAGAGCTGGCGTAAGAGGCATCACAGCCTAAAAGCCAGAAGAGGACCTGTAAGAACCTGTAAGATAATGTCATAACTGAGTAACCGTTGGCCAACTATCACTGAACCGCTTTTGTTTATTGTTGATGTATTAAATGGGAACGCCAGTTGGCTTCTCGTACATACATATCTGATGTCACGTTATGTCTCTCGTTCACTCCGAATCCTAGTGCACCTGAACCTATAACTTGCTATGTCAAATCGGGTACCGCCAATTTATTAATACTTACACTCGATTTTGTGACAGTTGCCCTTATCCATTTCTTTAGTCCAGTCATCTATTATTTTGATTAGTTGTAGAACTGTTGATCGGCCAGATATAAATCCATATTGTTTTTGTCTAAATAGATTATTTACTTTCATGTAGTTTGTAATGTGATTTCTAATAATTTTTTCCATACATTTACAAACTATGCTTGTTAAACTTATTGGGCGGTAGTTACTAGCTAGTTTCTTGTTTCCTTTTTTATAAACTGCTGATATTTTAGCCTCTTTGCAGTCATTGGGAATGCAGGAAGTTTTAATCGACGTTTAAAAATTTGTTTTAAGGGTTGACATATACTTGCAGACAACTCATTTAGTAGCCTGGCGCCTATTCCATCTGGGCCAGGCGATTTGCTAATATTAAGTTGTTTTAACGTCAGTAGTATTATATTTTCAGTTAGTTTTAATTTGTCCATGACATGTTTATTGTTTACTTTAGGTATGGTTGGTATACTGATTAGTTATAGCACTGAATTTGCTGTTGTTGAATTAACTGACAGGATAATAACACACATGGATAGAAATGAAATTCCTATAAATAGTTACCTGGATCTTTCAAAAGCTTTTGATACCCTGGATCATGAGATATTACTAAACAAATTAGAATACTATGGCGTAAAAGGAGTAGCATTAAGTTTAATTAGAAATTACTTAACAGACAGAAAACAGTATGTTGAAATAGAGGAAGTAAAATCAGAAATGCGTAATATTTCAACTGGCATACCTCAAGGCTCAATTTTAGGCCCTCTGTTGTTTATTGTATACATTAATGACTTTGCCAAGGCCAGCCAAAAGTTTAACTTTATACTGTATGCTGATGATACCACCCTGTCAGGTACTCTTGACTCATTTCCAACATATGAACAAAATGGAAACGTAGACGTTGCTATAAATAGAGAACTGGGAAAAATTAGTGATTGGCTAAAACTTGACAAATTATCTCTAAACTTAAGCAAAACTAAGTATATGCTCTTCACAACAGCCAGAAGAAAAAATGTGACTTCTCCATTATTAATCATAGATAATACTACTATTAATAGAGTGGCAGAATTTAATTTTCTTGGAATAACTTTTAATGAACAACTTAACTGGAAAAATCACATTGACAAAATTTCAAATAGGGTTTCAAGGACGTTAGGTGTATTGAATAGACTAAAACAGTTATTACCTCTTAATATAAAGATTATATTGTACAATACACTGATATTGCCACACTTAAACTACGGCCTTACTCTCACGTAATAATTTATATACAATTCTGTGATCATTATGCTTTTACATACTCACGTATTGAGTTATATGTATATGGGTCAAAATAAAAACGTGTGTCTGTCTGTCTATAGCCAGGCCCTGACTGTTCTTTGGTGAATACGCTGGAGAAGTATATTTGCTTTTTCTTCATCTTCATTTGTTGTTTGAGATTTTAGGTTGGTGGGGTCTGTGTTCAGTTCCCCAATTCCTTGTTTGATTGTAGTTTTTGATTTACAATATTTCCAAAAGACTGGGGTTTTTCTTGGTCTGGGATGCTAGATTTCGTTCAAATTCCTTTCGGAGCTTTCTGGTTAGAGTTTGGATTTTATTTTTGCTTTTACAATACTCTAGATATTTTGTTCCATCCCTTGTTTCCATGTATCTTGTCCATAATCTGTTTTTACGTCTAATTAGTTTTCTTGTATTAGCATCCAGGGGGAAGTTTCCCTTTCTATTATTTGGAACTATATTTTGAGGTACATATTTATCTTCTAATGAGTTTAGTACTGTTTTGAAGATTTCCCATTGATCGATAACATTATCCTTAGTCTTTAAATTTTTCTTCCCAGTTAATATTTGAACATTCTATTCTCATTGCATCATAGTTTGCCACATTATACAGCTTCCTTTTTTTAGTGTAATTACTTGTTATAAAGTTGCACACTATACTGAATTTGAGTACACAATGGTCACTTTTGCACAGAGGGCTAAGGTACTCTAATTCTCCTACATTATCTTCGTCTTTAGATAGAATCGGATCTAACAGGTTTGTGTTAGTTGTGCCTTGTCCTCTGGTGGGGTTTGACGTGTTGAACCATGAAGGTGTCTCTAAGGCATTCCAAAAATTTAAAGTTTAAATTGTTGGGGTTATTTGATTTGGTCGTCCAATGATTCCAGTTTATCTCGGGGAGGTTGAAATCTCCAGTAATTACGATGTGAGTATTTATGTTGTGATATTGATCTGATCATATTTAGAAGTTCTACATTATTTTCTTCAGATCCCCCATCACTTCTGTATATGCATCCAAAAAGAAGTTTGTTTTTATTCTTTAATTTGATTTCTATAAATAAGCATTCTTTGAAAGTTGTGACTAGGTTTATATACTCTGCATGCAGGGAATTTAGCACATATATTATACCTCTTCCTTCAGTATTTTCTAAAAAAATTGAGAATAACATAACCTAAGGAAAATTCTGGTGTTACAGAACATTTAGGGTTTTGGGGTTTTACTTCATTAATTGCTATTATGTGGGGTTTTAGTTCTTTGATTCTTTGTTCAAATTCATTTTGTTTGTTCCTTAATTGGTCAGCATTGGTGTAAAAACACTGAATGCTGCCTATATCATTAAGATTATATTTGTTTACGTTCGTTTTCCCATCTGTTGTTCTAGGTGGATGTGTACTCTTTATTGGCTTTTCCGTATCTTTTTTATTCTTCTTTCCCATGGTGGATCCCTCACTCTGTACAGGTATTCCCCCGACTCATCTGTTGCTTCTTGTCTCTTTGCTTCTTCATAGAGCTTTTTAGATTCTTCTCTTTCTTGTTTGGTTTTGTCGTGGTCAATTTTTATATTTTTGAACTTATCATTGTCCTTGATGTGATGGAACTTTAGAAGAAGGGTGCGTTTTTTGTCAATGTGCGTTACTGTAATCAGTACTGGTCTGGGGCTGTTTGCATTTTCTTTGGCTTCCCCGAGCTGCCGGATTTCTGTAAAGTTATTGTCTATTTCTGTGCAGACTTCTAGAATTTGTTCTTTGTCATGTTGTTTTGTGGTTTTTAGTTGTGATGTTGTTTCTGGCAGGTTGAAGATGATTACATTGTTTAATCTTTTTTCTCTTTCTTTTGTTTCAAAGTTTTGCTCCTTTACTTGTAGTTGTACCACTTTTTTCACTTCATTTAGGTTAATGGTTAGCTTTGTTTGGGCTTGTGTTGGGCTCTTTTCTTCTACCTTGGATTCTGAGATAATTTCTCTCACTCTTTTCTCGTCGACTTTGGATCCAAGTTCTTTTTTTTATTTCATTTATTCTGTCTTCCACTTTCTTTAGGAATTGCTCGCATCTCTCCTCACAGCTCTTTTCATTCTTGAGATTTTTCATTACTTTTGAGTCACAGGGCGGACACTACCAATGTATTTGCTGTTTGTCTGTCATTATTGTTTATGTCCACACATTCAATAAAAAAATGTTTCTCGCAGAATTCGCACTCTAGCAGTTTATGGTTTGGACCTTTGAAGTTTTGTTTACACCCTGTGCATGTCCAAACTTCATCAACAGTTGTCCACTGAAAATCTGTTTTACTTTTTGTCCTTGTTTTTTTTTGCAGGTTGCCATGACCTACTTTAGTTTTATATCCCTTATTATATTATTTATTTAGTATTTTATAGTTGTGCAAGGGATCAAGGCAGTGCTGGGAGAAGATGTTGAGTAATTATAGAATGATGCCCAGGACGACTCTGTGTTTAGTGAGTTGCCTTGATGAACAAGCCAGATTAGTATAAAGTGAAGATTTGTGCAGGATTTATAATGTTTGTCTACATAATTGTAGTGCCTTTAACTAAGTTTGTATGTTAAGTGTTGCTTTCTTTTGTTTACTTTTAATTGTGGCGGGAAAATTTTGAATATGAGTTGCGTTATAGTTACGATCCTAAGGGTAGAAGTTTTCTATTTTCTGGTATTAATAACAGTATGGGGTTTGAATTGTGCTGTGGGTTTAAGTATTTACTAAAGAGCTTTGAATTTGTTAGTTTATGAGATTTAGTGCCGCTAGTGTTGCTACGTACGCGCCTTGTACCGGAACCGGAAGGTCTTGGTCTTAGACTTAAGTCTTAGACGGCTTGAATCTCCACGGCCAAACTTTCGGGATTTAACGACCACAAGAATAGGACAAGAGATATATATCTTTTCAAAATACCCCATATGTGTCAAGATTTGCACTTGTATGGGTAAATCAGTGTTCGGAACGTAAATCGTGCTGTGCGCGTAATACATAAAAGTAACTTAACAATCGCATGAACCACGAACGCGTGGCACATAATTCGGGAAAACAGCTATTGCGTCATGGACTTGGCCAAAAAATAGACGTTTACACAATAATGCTTGTCTACCCACATGCCAATAGCATAGCAACACGAATATTATTTGACAATTCTACATTATCACGACTAGGGCCTATCGATGGACGCGAACTTCACATTCTTTCCGACCTTCGTCATTTTGAACAAACAACGAGTATTTGCGAGCGCGTTATGGTGTTTACTTAACGATGCTGTGTGTTTTCTATCACTTGGTAAATATTACTATTAATGACTAACTACCAAGGCATCCCCATTTTTGCTAGTTGTATTAATACAGCTTATCATTAATTTGTCATGTAAACAAGAATCTCCTCTTTTTCTAAGAGGATCATAAAATGTGTAAGGTTGAGATATGTGAAATTCAATTATACCTTACAGCTTCGTTTCATCGCCATGCACTTGACACATTTTGGGGAAGTGTTCAAACAGAATTCTCAACCCCCCCCTCTCTCTGGTGAAGCGCTGAAAGTTTCCATGCCCTTTAACAAGATTGCCATCCAGAGAATTAACTCTAGATGGCAGGTGGACAAGGAAGCCCTTTGGCTTATCGAGAGTCCAACCCTTTTATCTACATATATCCAGCCCTTCTGAGGTATGTGTCGATTTTATTTTTAAACATATTCACACTACTAGCACCCACACAATCATCAGATAATCTGTTCCATTCATTCACAGTCCTTTGGGAAAATGAGAACTTTCTCACGTCTAATCTACACTGCTCCTTTACTAATGTAACTTCATGTCCTCTAGTCTTTCTATCTTTCTTAACTGAAAAAAACATATTTCTATCAATATTTTCATAACCATTCAATATTTTAAACACTTCTATCTGATCTCCTCTCAATCTCCTGGTCTCTAGTGTTGTTAAACCACATTCTTTTAGGCGTTTTTCATAACTAAGATCCCTCAGTTTTGGTATCATTTTAGTCGCTCTCCTCTGTACTCTTTCTAGCATATCTATGTCCTTCTTGCGGTATGGCCTCCACGCTTGTATACAATATTCTAAATGAGGCCTAACTATTGTTTTGTACAGCGGTATTATTAGTTCTTTTTCTTTATATGCTATATTTCGCCTAATCAATCCAAGGATTTGATTTCCCTTTGAAGCTGCAATTCCACACTGCTCTGAAACCTTCATGTCAGCACTAATTGTCAGCCCTAAGTCTTTTTCTTTTACAGTAGTACTTAGTACAGTTCCCCCCATTGTATATTCTACATATTCGTTCCCATGTCCTGTGTGAAGGCATTTACATTTCCCAAAATTGAACAACATTTGCCACTTTTCAGACCATTTGATCAACCTGTCAAGATCATCTTGTAAATGCTGTCTATCCCATCACTTTTAATCCTTCTAAACACTTTTGTATCATCTGCAAATTTCAACACCTTGCTAGCTATATCATCGTCCAAATCGTTTATATATATTAAGAATAATATAGGTCCCAGTACTGATCCCTGTGGAACCCCACTCAAAACTGATTTCCAGTTTGAAGCCTCCCCATCAACAACTACCCGTTGTCTTCTGTCAATCAGCCATTTTTCTATCCAGTTAATTATACCATTTCCTATGCCATGGGCTTTTAGTTTAAGCAGTAATCTCTGATGTGGCACTTTGTCGAAAGCTTTTTGAAAATCTAAGTAGATGATATCTACTGGTGATCCATCATCTACCCACTTAGTGATATCTTCCAAAAAACATAACATATTTGTTAAGCATGACCTCGCTTTTAGAAACCCATGTTGAGATGGGTTTATCAAGTTATGTTTAACAAGAAAATCCACCATGTGATCTTTAATTAGTCTTTCTAATAATTTACAAATCACCGATGTTAAACTAACTGGTCTATAATTATTTGACTTGTTTCTCGAACCTTTTTTAAATAACGGTATAATGTTTGCTTCTTTCCATTCTAAAGGAACCACTCCCTCTTCTAATGACAAGTTGAAAACTGTTGCAAGCGGTGTGCTAATTTGTTCTACAATTTCCAATAGTAGTTTGGGTGGAATACCATCCACTCCAGGTGATTTATTTTCCTTCATAGCCCTAATTTTCTTGGCTACCATTTCTGGGGTTACAATTAACTGTCTTAAATAGTCTGATTCTGCCCCCTTGAACTTAGCCTCTGGTACTGGCAGTGAACTAGTGTCTTCTCTG
>CM034543.1:2466367-2494265 GCA_020002185.1 Paraescarpia echinospica
CGTCTATAAGACTTCCACATCATTTGTTTATACTTAATTTTTCTAATGGCTTCTTTCGATAAGTATTTCTTTCTGGTCCGTTTCCCTTGTTTTTGGAAGGGAACAAATTTATCTACGATGCACTCTATTTCATTCTTTAAGATATTCCAGCATTCTGTTGCTGTCTTATTCTTCAGTGTATTATTCCAGTCTGTCTTTGCTAAATATTTCCTCATTTCCTTATATCTTCCTTTGTGGAAATTTCTCCTCAACTGCTTTTTATTATTTCTTTCTGATTTTACTTTGATGGTAAAATGTATCTGGTTGTGATCACTACTTCCCAGAGGCTCACATAATTTAACATTGTCAACTAATTCATTCTGTGAGGACAAAACTAAGTCTAACACATTCTCTCCCCTGGTTGGTTCTAGGACATGTTGAGAAAGGAAACTATCTTGTACTAAAACTAAAAACTTGTGGTCCTCACTACCCATACTCTAGAGATTTCCATTTTATATGCCCATGGTTAAAATCCCCCATAATAACACAGTCCCGTTTGCTCACTTCCCTTATAGCATTTTGTATTTTTTCATTCTCTTCTATGCTTATGTTTGGACTTCGATAAACTAATCCAACCGTTAACGTTGAGTTTTCTGTAACTATGTTACACCAAACAGCTTCTTCGCAATCTGCTTCTCTGTCTAATTTTATTTCATAAGCCTGGATAGATTCTTTAATATATAAAATAACTCCACCTCCCCTTCTTCCTGTTCTATCTTTCCTAAACATTACATATCCTGTCAGTCCCAATTCGGCATCTGATATATCGGTGGTTGCCCATGATTCGGTTATACCTATTATGTGAGGGTCAATATCTTCTGCCATAATGTTTAGTTCATTTCTTTTGTTTACTATACTCCTTGCATTTAAACAAACACATTTATACCCAGCTTCAGAACAGTTTTCCAGACTGTTCTTTGCTGAATTATTTTTGCTGCCTTTATCTATGCCTCCAGTTTCAGGCTTCTCTGCGAGCCCCCCCTGCGAATTTAGTTTAAATAGATGCAACCTGTCCCACTGTCAACAGATCGCAGCAGATTCTCTGAGAATACTGCTGCCCCCTTTCCACTTAGATGGAGGCCATCTCTCGTGTACATATCTTCTCTCCCAACAAAGTACCCCCATAAATCTATGAATCCCACGCCCTCTTCCTCGCACATCTGCTCAACTAGTGCGTTGATCGCCATCCTCTTACAGTTTCTGTATCTTGCCCCCCTTCCTCCCATTACTGGCAAAATTCCTGAGAGAATAACCTGTTCCACTCTTGTCTTCTTTAGCTTCCTCACTAGATGAAATGCTTAGTAGCTACAGACTATACCGAGTTGATTTCCCTCCTTGTCGCCGTTGTTTGTCCCAAGCATGTACTAGAAATAAGACCCTCCTTACCGTGCCCCAATACCTTCTCTGCTTCGGTCCACATGCTCTATCCTGGCCCCGGTAGACATACAACCGCGTCCTTCCCCTACATATAGTCTTGTCTGTTTTTCTCAGAATTGAATCGCCCATAAACACTCTCTCTTTTCTCCTTGCCCTCTCAATCACTGCCTCGGAGTAGCTCCTCCGGTTTGCATATGTCTGGTTGTTGTCTTTTCCTCTTGTCATCTTCTCTCCTGTCACATTCTCTTCCATTCCCTTCTTTCCTGTCGCGTTTTCTCTTGTCCCCTTTCCTCCTGTCATCTTCTCTTCTAGCACATTTACTCTCACTTCCTTTCGTCCATTCATCTTTCCTCCCATCACATTTCTTCTCTCCTCTCCCGTCCCTTTTCCCCGGCTACCTCCTTCACTACGGTCACTTTCTCCCCTGTCACCTTCACGCCTGTCATGTTTTCTGTTTTTGCTGAACACTCTGTCTTCTTCCATCAGTCTTCTGTCTCACAGTCTTACCAACTGCCTCTGTGGTATCTACCTCTTCACCACCTGTATCGCTGTCGTGTCTCTCCTCGTTCTCTACAGTCTGACTACCTGCTGATCTATCCCCACTGGCCCGTTTTCTCTTCCTCTGCCGAACACTTTTCCTCTGTCCCTCTGTTTTCTCAATGTCTTGTTCCTTCACACCGGTCACCTTCCTTCCTCTCAGTCTCCTTTCTTCAGTCTCAGTGTCACAACTCTGCTCCTTCTGTGTTGTAGAATTCTCAACTCTCCGCGTCATCCCTCTCTGCTCCATCTATTTCTATGTTGAGTCTCGCCTCCATCTCCTTCACTATATCCGTCAACTTACACACCTCCTTCATCAGACATTCCACCCTCAAACACCCCATACACCGAAAGGTGAATCCGTCATCTTTGGTCTCTGCCCATGATTTTGGACAGCCAGACAACGCAAAATCCACCCAGCTCTGGCAGTCGTTGCAAACTAGGTGTCGTTTTGCCCTGAGTTGCCGCTTGCAAGGTGCCATATCAGAATTTATTTATGTTCAAAGTAGTTTTATGTAGTCTTTGAAAAGTCTTCTGTGTACAATTTACACCAGTTTGTTTAGGTTATAGTTAGTTATATTTGTTAACACACAGTGACACACCGTGCCTTACCTAGTTGGGGTAAGACCACATTAAGGATTCGTCCGCCATTACCCTCCGAGAGAGTTCCCAATAGAAATGGCATTATGCAGGTTGTGTGAATTTCTGAGAGTACTTGTATAATGTTGATTGAGTAGAAATTATGTTTTTCTGCAGCGTGGTACCAGAGCTGTCAAATTATGACAGTTGTCAAATTGTGCTTTTCTGCGTATAGATACAGGTGTCATTTGGCTGTATGATGTCATTAAGGCAAATCACTGTCTGGTTCTAGCAGAAATGAAGGGGTGTCAGGTTTGAAAGTGGTTTATGGAAAATTGAGGTATGAGAATTTTACGAATTTTGCACAGCATGTGTATGAATAGAGAGTAAATATGGTGTAGAAATTTAAAGAAAACTGTTGGTTAAAATTTACAATAAAATGAAGGAAACGTTATAATGGCCGCCTATGGGGAAATCTAATGTGGTCTCACCCCAAATTAGATTTTAGACTTTTCTGTCTCCTTGACAACATATCATCAGACAAGATGGATGACAGCTTCATAACAGAGTATGAGCACAGAATTAGATGTAGGACAGTGCCGGCTGCCAATGGGACGTGCATATTATGGACTGGCTGTATAAAGAAAGCGGGAGGGGGTAGGGTTACTGGAAATTATGGGGTGATTTCAGTGAAATTGAAGAATGGTGATAGCTATATATGGCGGGTGATGCGTGTCCATCGTCTAGCATACATGTTGCATATTAGATCAGAAATTCCCCAACATTTGCACTGTAGCCATCTGTGTCACAGTACTCTATGTGTCAATGTACAACATCTGACCCTAGAGACATGCATTGTGAACAATAACAGGAGGCGTTGTGCTACAGAAAAGAGATGCTTTGGCCACGGTCAATCCCCGCCTTGTATACTTTTTTAAATTGTGTAATAAAATGAGATGAAGGTAACTATAATTAGCATGTCAGTACTCACCCCATTAGATAAGCTGTCTGTCTGAGCTCCTTGTGTAGTGCTCTCATCCACTCAGTCTGTCTGTGTGTCTTTCATTGTGTTCGCAGGTGTGACATTCTTTTGTTGATTCCTCTCTGGTATAATCCAAGGAGTATGTATTGCGGTTGATGTTTCAAGTAATTCTTTGATCGATCAACTCAACTGCCTAGTCAGTGCATGGTGTGCGGTCAGCGCACACACATGTCAAATGTCGTACGGGTATGTATGGTCATCTAAAGATCTGTCACGGAGGGAATATGGGTGATCACTGATTGTTTTATTTGGCTTGACAGCACCTTTTTTTGTTTTGATTTTTTTTCACTTGTTGGTCTAGCTGTCCCTTGCGGTAGCCTCGTTTCCGAGCATCTGCCCTTGTCTGAGCTGTAGCCTCTCTTCGCCGTCTTGCTGCACGGATGGCATCAAACCGTTTTCTCTTGTTATACAGTAGACGCCTCACCACTGATCTTCGGTACATATAAGTCCTGTGATACAACGCCTCACGCTGTATCTGTCTTGTAGCTCTTGCAACACTGCCGCCTTTGCTTATAGTTATAGGAGCATTGTTCAACTCCAGTTTTCTCAAGGTAGATGTCCCTGCTCCGTAGTTCAGCCGGTCTATGGCTGCACACGCACGGCCCGTGACATTGCGTGAGAAGTTCACATTCTTGGGGAGAGTCGAAGATAAGGAGCGGTTCAGAGCCTCATTCCGATTAGTGTTCAGGCATAGTTTTGTTATTGCCAGTGCTTGAATGCCCAATCTAATTTCAATCAGCTTTCGGAGAGTGACCCTGTCTGCATCAGTCATGTTCAGGTGGTGAATTCGTCCTGTTTGTAGGTACATAGATCTGTGCCACCAATTTTTTTTTCCCACCAGCACACACGACAGAGTTGAACCTGCACTTTCCACAATCTCCACCATAGCAATCTAATGTCGTCTCGATAACACGTGGCATGCGTGAGGCCACTTTCCTGCTATCACCAGCATACATGTTCTGCATTTCACTGTGAATTCTGTGGCATCGATTCTTAACATCCAGTGAAAACATTTTTTTTTGTTCCTTTCTAATCACTGCTGTCGACCCGGGAAACATGCGCGCGCTAAATTGTGCTTTCATTGAGTTTCTGTGTTGAATGCTGTAATATGCATTCATTGTACATGTATTGCATCTTGCCCTTATCGTAAAGGCGCATTTCCTCATGTGTATCGTCTGCTTTCAGATACGTTAATGACAAATCATCATCGTCATCATTGGCGTTAGGTGCACAGTGTTTTGGCCTCAGCAACTTTGCCTCGCCAGATCGACCTTCGGCATCGGGAATCTCGATGAGGCCACCTGGTGTCACTTTTGTGACTTGCTCGAACTCGGCTTCAGTGAGTCTTGGCATCTATACAGCTAGACTTTCTCCACTGTCCTGCAATGCACCCAATGCACTGGCACTGCTTTCCGTCCTTGTTTTGTACACAGCATGTCCCTTCCTGAAACCACATTTCCTGTCATGCTTGGGTATAGCGTTTGGCTGAAGTTTATCCAACACTTCACACATGATCACAGTTGGTATAGATGCAAGAAAATCTTTGAACCTGGCTCAGCAGAGATCTCTACTGTAATGACAGGCTAACCCTAACCCTAATATGACCACCCCAAATTAAGAGAGGAGGGCACAAGGTTTTGTCCAGGCTAGCCATTGGCTGCAACAGTACACCCATGTATGTTTGAATTGTGATTTACAACTCTCACTGTTTGAAGTACACCAGATTTGGGATTTCTGTCAGGCTGGGAAGACCTTGTAGAAGGTCAATATTGAGACAGGCCAGCATTCTGATGGCTGCAATTCGCATGTACCTGTGCGTAATAGAAAACCGGGATGCTGTCAGAGTGTTTGATGTGACATTTATTGTTTACCCCAAAAATGCAACAACACACATGTTCTCTTCACACTGTCTATAATTCGTGAAGTTTAGAAGTCCCATTATGAACAGATGTCATCTTAAAAAAGGCAAATGTTCAAGATTTTGTGATAAAAAGACAGCATATTGGATAATATTTTTTTTAAATATTTAAATTGCACTAAATTTGTCAAAGGGGAGGTTTTCAAGGTCGGCTTAGTGTACACAGTGAGGCACTGACATCAGAATTCATATATTTTGAGCACAGCAACTAATGCATGGGTCCGAGTTCCTGTTGATATACGTTATTCATGGCACAGTAGAGATTGTTCCTCAGCAGACGGGTGCCTGGTTCGAAGACATCTCAATTAATATTCGGTGTCTTACTCGCAATTTCCCTAGACCATTAATCGGGATGTATGTGCTGCTTCAGCACTGTGTCACTTTTGTAAAGATTTGCAGTATTCGGCGGATCTATTTGGGGTAAGACCACATTAAGGATTCGTCCGCCATTACCCTCCGAGAGAGTTCCCAATAGAAATGGCATTATGCAGGTTGTGTGAATTTCTGAGAGTACTTGTATAATGTTGATTGAGTAGAAATTATGTTTTTCTGCAGCGTGGTACCAGAGCTGTCAAATTATGACAATTGTCAAATTGTGCTTTTCTGCGTATAGATACAGGTGTCATTTGGCTGTATGATGTCATTAAGGCAAATCACTGTCTGGTTCTAGCAGAAATGAAGGGGTGTCAGGTTTGAAAGTGGTTTATGGAAAATTGAGGTATGAGAATTTTACGAATTTTGCACAGCATGTGTATGAATAGAGAGTAAATATGGTGTAGAAATTTAAAGAAAACTGTTGGTTAAAATTTACAATAAAATGAAGGAAACGTTATAATGGCCGCCTATGGGGAAATCTAATGTGGTCTCACCCCAGTTACGATGTCGATGACAATGTATTCAAGTTAGGCTTAGATACAAGGTAGTCTTTACAAAGACTGTTTCCTGTGTACTATTATACACTTTAAAAGATTGCTATTTCAGGTTTTAGTTACTCATCTAACTACACCGATTATCTCAAATAACGCTATTCTATTGTCGTTCACGGTACGCTAACTTCGCCAGTGACCTACTTTGTAAACAACGTTCCGATTACATTAACGTCCCCAATTATCGCTCGCAAATCGCCTACTTTTAATCTACCCTAGATTACTCCCTCTAGCTAACTTTTAACAAAAAATATTGCTTAATATATATCTATAATTACGTTATGTATCCTATACGCTCAATAATATCACTTATCTTGATCAAATATCCTTATATTTTCGCAAGTTTGCTGCACCAAATTCAAATCAATTCACCATCGGAAGTCCCCCAAATGCTGTCTTTGTGACTAGTTATCTTTGTGTGGCTGCGTTTTCAGCACCGGCAGCTATCAAAACCAATTATCTTACACATTTTTCATGAACATTACTGATATTAAGCTGGGTGTGGATTTGTACTTTTGGATGTACCCATTTCTCATTGTAAAATGTTTAATATTGGAATATTGTGCAATATAGACTTGACTGCCATCATCACTATATTTTATATAATAAAAATGCGCATCTTCAATTATATTGATAATTTGTTTCCCAAACAGTGAGCGTCACTAGCTTATCAGCACCTCTGTGGGCCTCAAGGAAAACGTCTGGGAACCCATGATTTACACCAGCTTATTGAGAGCCAACATGGCACATGTAGAGTGATCTGATGGCATACAAACGAGAGCTATTAGAACCACAACTATGTCTGTCTTATCTGAGCAGGAATGCCATTCAACAACTCCGAGGTGGCCAGGTCCACTCGCCTTTTTGTATGTTCATTCGTTTCCTTTGACCTCTGATCTGCCAATCGGCATTGCATTCTGGACGATATTCGTTGAAACGTTCATCAAGTTGGAAGAATACTTAAATAACGAAATGTTCTTATTACATCTTCAGTTCAGCATATCTCTGTGAGACGTAGCTGCCCGGATGATCCCACGATACGCTGCTCTGTCTGCCGTTCGTCTCCCTGCTCTCACGATGTCGTCTTCCAACCAGTCGCTGATGTCCTGCTCCCATCTTCTCCTTGGGCTTCCCCTTCCTCTCTTTCCTTCCACTTTGCCTTCTAGGATTGTTTTCTTTAATGAATTATGTCTTTTGATGTGGCCAAAATAACTAAGTTTTAGTCCTTTTATTCTATTCACTAGTTGGCAATTCTTTATGTCTATTTTTTTAAGGATCTCTGGATTGGTTGTTCTTGTTATCCATGGCACTCGTAGGACTTTTTTGGTAACATTTCATCTCAAACGCTTGTATTCTTCTCATGTCTTCTTTGTTCAGTGTCCACGTTTCGCTCCCGTATAGAACTGTTGAAAAAACGCAAGTTTTTATTTTTTTTATCTTTATTGGTATGTTTTGTCCTTTCCATACATTTTTTAGATTATTTAATTTCTGCGTTGCTATGGCTATTCTTCTTCTGATCTCTGATGTCTTGCCGTCTCCTTGTAGTCTTGCTCCAATGTATTCGTAGTGGTTCACATTTTTAACTTGCTCCCCGTTGATTGTAATTTCTGTTTTTTCAATGCATTTGTCAGTGTCCGTGATCTTTGTTTTCTTCACATTAAGTAACAAGCCATTTTTTTCACTGTATTCTCTTACAGACATTATTAGGTTTGTTAGGCCGAATGTTGTAGTGGACAGGGGTGCGGTATCGTCTGCTTATCGTAGGTCTCTGATTCTATGTCCATGAATATTCACTTCATCGTATCTTGTACTTCTGTCATCTAATTCTACATCTCTCATTATGTCTTCAGTGTAGAGGTTGAATAGGTATGGAGATAATATATCCTTGTCTTACTCCTTTTCCCACTGAAAAAGTTTCTGTAGTTGTGTTTTCTAGCCTGACTATTGCTTGTTGGTTGCTATAAATTGATTTCAAGAGGGCGATTATCTCTGGGTGGAAGTTCATGTCACTGAGCGTTTTCCACATCATCTGATGAATCACAAGCCTTGGAATAGTCGATGAAGCATATTCTTAGATCATTATTTATCTCTCTGAATTTTTGAATCAACATTATCAGATTGAATATGTGGTCCCTTGTGCCTCTGTTTTTTTCTGAAGCCTGCCTGTGTACTGCTCACTTCCATTTCCATTTTATCTTGCATTCTTTTCATTATGATTTTCAGCAATATTTTGCTTGCATGGCTAATGAGTGATAAGGTTCTGTAGTTGGAGCATAGCTGTAGGTCTCCTTTCTTTGGTAATGGGATGTATATTGATTTCTTCCAGTCGTCTGACCATTTTCCACTCTTCTATATTTTCTTACACAGTGCATGCTATATGCAAATTCCTTCTTCTTCCGCTGCTTTTTATCATTTCTGCCTGAATGTTGTCGCACCCAGGGCTTTTCCCGTCTTTTAGACTATTAATGGCCCATTTCACCTCATCTCTTAATGGTTCAAGATCGTCCTCGTCTTGGTCTTCGTTTCCCATATCAGGGGGGTTGTTGTTATCTCCATCTCGTGCGTACATATTTTCACAATATTCTTTCCATGTTTTGGCTATGTCTTCTGCATCAGTCAGATTTTTCCCATTTTTATCTTTGATGACATCGAGTCTGGGCTGGAATTTACCTGTCATGTTCTTTATTTCTTTAAATATTTCTTGGTTTCGGTATTCTGCCATACAGTCCTCTATTTTCTTACACTTGGCTTCTATATACTTTTGTTTGTTCCAATTGCAGAGTTTTTTATTTAATTTGTTCATCTCATTTAATCTGATCGATTCCTCGTTTTTTCGATTCTTAAGCTCTTTCCTTTCTGCTGTTTTCTTTAAGGTCTCTATACTGATCCAGGGTTGGTGTTTCCCCTCTCTCTTCCGTAGGTGTTTTTCAGTTTCTTCTCGGAAAATTGTCTTGATATCATTTTCAATTTCTTCTGGTTCTTTCTCTTCTGTCATTGTCAGTAAAGTTGTAAATCATTCTTCACAGATACTGTGTATTCGTCTGTCAGATTTTCTACATCATATATCTGTGTTGTTGTCGCTCCATTCATATTTTGGTCACTCCTACAACTAGCAATCTTGTCGGAGTAGGGTGCGAGTAGTAGACGCCATATATATATATATACATATATATATGTACATATATATTTATATATGTATATATATGGCGTCTGCTACTCGCAGCCTACGAGTCGTAGTTACTACTCCGACAAGATTGCGAATTGTGGGAATGATCAAAAGCAGCTCTTCAGCATCACAACAAATCGTCGTGAAGAAAGTGAATGACATCCGGCAAAGCATAGTCCACAGTGGAGGTGATCGTTCATATGCTATGGCGGCTGCATTCGGTGACGACACTGCTTTTCGTGATGCTCTGTTAACACGCTTCACAGAAGTCACTGAATCAGACGTCACAAGATTGGTCGCGGTCGCTCCGTGTAAGTCGTGCGGGCTAGACCCACTGCCTACATGGCTCCTTAAACTATGTTCGTCAGAACTGGTACCCATGATCACTACGATAATAAACACTTCCCTCGAAAGTTCAGTTGTGCCTGATGTGTTCAAGCATGCGGTCGTTAGACCAGTCCTAAACAAACTGACGCTTGATGAAGATGCTTTGTGCAATTACCGCCCGGTTTCGAACTTGCCGTTTGTATCAAAACTTGTTGAAAAAGTGATCACAAGACATTTCAGCAATCACCTTGATATGAAAACTTTGCGTGATCATTTTCAATCAGCATACCGCCATGGCCACTCGGCGGAGACGGCGCTCCTGCGAGTCAAGAATGACATCGACGCGGCGCTGGATAGAAAGTACAAGACAGTTCTCGTGACGTTAGATTTGTCCAGCGCATTCGACTTAATTAATCACGATTTCTTGATGACTCGACTGGAACACTCGTTCGGTATCACAGACTCGGCACTTGCATGGCTGCAGTCGTACATCACTGGACGTTATCAGAGAGTCGCCGCGGACAGCGCAACGTCAACTGATTGTGTTTTGAAACTTGGCGTCCCACAAGGGTCTGTGCTTGGGCCAATATTATACTGCATATACACAAGACCTATCGGCGACATCGTTGCACGATACGACATGCAATACCATTGTTATGCGCATGACACGCAAATTTACATGACAGTGGAGCTCGATCAACCCATCACTGCAGCAATAACGAAGATTGAACAATCTGTAGCGGAGGTGACTGACTGGTTTGAACGAAACCAACTTAAGTTGAACACCGAGAAGTCAGCGGCAGTCATCTTCCTCGCCTCAAAACAACGAAACAACTTGCCCTCCGATATTTGCCGAAGTCACCCGTACGCTAGGAGGCATTCGAAGACGTTAGGAGGCATTCGAAGACGTTAGGAGGCATTCGAAGCTGGGACACCATGGAGTGAAGACTTGTAAAAGCGAAAAGTAGCGGGAGGGCGAATGGGCCCGAGTTATGTTCAAGTTAGAATCTGTTGTGAATGTATACCGTTAGTTATTAATAATCGTTGAACTATTCAAGAATAAGATAAAATATGCATTTGAAAAAGCATAAGAAAATTCGCGACGCCTCAAGACACAATCAAGTCAAGTATCATCGTGTTCATGAAGTTCAGGTCTCCTGCGAGAAGCGAGAAGAAGACTATGCGTTCGTGTTCTCAATTACGCGGTTGAATTCTGGAATCCCGCTCCGACAGCGGTTGATTCGCAAGTCGTCATCTCGCCCCGTTAACGCTGCACTGAGTAAACCTTCGACTCGTCTGTGTCGTCTACTGCCTACATTCTACTGCCTACAACCTCGAATGTGTCATTCGCCCGGGTGAATCATTAGATAAATTGGACATTATTAATCCTTGCGTAAACATTATTACTTACTACCTGTCTTACTTTAGCATGTGAATTATATATAAATGTATACGCATTTCTACGTAAATTCGTCTTTCAAACATAAACGGTGTAATCAATCGCTACGCGATTTAATATGTTAATCCAATGTACGCTACGTATATTGATATGTATATTTTAGGAGAAGAATATATAAATTATGTGTAATTATATCATTGTGTTGGTTTTGCTTACATGCGAACAGTGCCGCGTTTAGTTGAACCTTTAGAATCAAAGTCACGACAGATCCGTCCGTCTGCACGATTAAGAAACTATACCCTAGTCTATTTCAAGCGTTCCTCTCTATAATAGAAACCAAAAAACAGTTTTCGTGACAGAGTCATACTTGACAGCGGTCTTACTATGGAAGCACAGGTTGCAGAGATAACAAAGTCGTGCTACCACCAGATTCGCAACATTGGACAAATTCGGCTAAGCATCGCTGTTGATGCGTGCACAACCCTGGTGCACGCGCTCGTGACTTCACGCCTTGGCTATGCAAATTAATTTACCCTATGGCCTTCCGCAGACGTCGCTGCAGCGTTTGCAACGTGTGCAAAACTGCGCACCCCGCCTCGTCTGCCGTACGAGAAAGTACGATCACGTCACTGCATTGGTTACCTATCTGTGTGCGCCCGACATATAAAATGCTTGTTTGTATACTCTATAATGCATACTAGTCCAGTAGAAATCAGCACATTTTTAACCAAACCCGGACATTTTGGTTAAAAAGCCATTTTTGTTTTAAGATGACCAGTAGTGTTTCCTGAACTTCCAGAAAAAACCCAACCAAAATCAACCCTGAGGAACCTCGATTTTTTTCATGAACAAGATGTGTACCCTGTCAGTCGCTTTTTGTAACATTTTCTTTTTATTGGTTGTCCATACATAGATGCAAATGATTTTTGGCGCACTGACTTCCAATGGCCAGCACGGTTAGGATACTTGTGTTGATTTGTATTTTATGTATCCACTAACTCGCTAATATAAGAAATCAAGTGTTTGCCACTATATTAGATCCTACCATTGTGTATCGAAAGCCAATGTTTTAAAATCCAAACACGAACGATAATATCACATATATATTTTAATTGGACCAAAATTCGTAGTACTTAATAGAACATACCGTTTATGTAAACCTTCTCAAGACATTTTACACAATGGATCTATTTTCTAAATAAATAACAGCTGTTGTATTAATTATTTGCTTACAGATTGTTAGAAAAGTTATCATAAATTTCTGTAATGATAGTTACGTATTATTAGGCATTCAATTTTGTGCTTGAGCGATTTGAAAATGTGTGGTATGGAAAGCCAAACATGACATTGTTCATAATTTTGTGGCCAAGGCGTAAAGGTAGATCTTGGTTGATTTAATAGTGAAAAATTCATAGTTGGTAAGAGAGCATTTTAAATCCGAAATTTCTGTTTGAGTAATTATATAAAGTAAAGTTAGCAACTGTTGTTGAACATATTACCCATAATTATAGTACACATAGTCATATTATGAAGATTGCCTAGAAAATAGTCGTACATCTTTTTTAGGAACGGGTCACTGATATGGAGCAATGTGTCATTTGTCAAGAAGGTGGTGGTGGCTTAATGGTTAAATTTAGAAAGAAAGGGGTAGATTCATTGTTGGCGGTGTCAAAATTACGAGGTGATGGGTTGACTGAACAATTCAATAATGCAGGTGATCATTATGTCCATGAAAAATGTGGAAAGACTTACACTGCCTCAAAAAATGTGCCTAATTCATCTCAGGCAACAAACCAGGTTGTTGCATCAGTATGTATGCCAACTCGTACGACCTCGAGAGGTTACGATTATCAAATTTACTGTCGCATCAAACAGTAAACAAACATTGATCTGGACAAATTCCTGACCTTTTTGAGAAGTCACAACCCATTTTCCACTGACAGTGACGAGCACCTACAAAATGTTGCTACTGGGATCATAGCCGATGAGAGAGTCAATGTAGACCAAGCTGTGGATGAATGAAAAGCCACCAGAAGATCACAGATCAGAAGTACGGAGACATCGTTCTCAGGAAGTCAGACCAAATGAAAACCTACGCAGTTATGAGAAAACTGTCAAACTGATAGATGGAAAAGAAGTGCGCATGTCGTCGACGGAGCTGTACCAGAGACTATTGGCCAGGGCATATAATCCTGGACCACCAGATGGCAGTGTCTTCTCACATGAGCTAGCAGCCGTAGACCTAGATTTACTCCACGACAATGGCACAATGCGAAGGCCAGTGAAGTCTAAATTATTTTCGTACATCGCCAACCTCGATCTCCATGTTGTCTGCAATGATGAAATTGACGTCAAAGCCACAATTGTGGATGGATGTGCCATTCGGCATCAGATCCCCTGGCCAAAGACAGGTACCTTTCATGAAGTGTGTTCATCTTATGTGATGTATGTTCTACAGTTGGCAGCACACGATAGGGCCTGGTTCTTACTGTTCGACAGCTAAGAAGTATTCATGACCATTTCTGCACGGGTTCCGTGCAGAAATGACGTAAATTGGGCAAGATCCTTTCCGCTGATGTGTTGGTTGGACGTAACACTCCATTGCCTTCACACAAAAGTAGTTTTCTTTCAAACAAGCACAATAAATAGCAACTCATTAATCTCCTCTCTACATACCTGCTCAAAGAAAGTATCGAGGTGCGTCACGCTGGCGAGGATGGAGATGCGGATACCACAATTGTGAAGTGTACCCTAGAAGTTGCAGAATCCCACGAGAACGTATGTGTTCATTGTGATGATACAGATCTGCTTGTAATCCTGCTTTACCACGCGCCTGAGAAATCCACTATTTACATGCAAA
This sequence comes from Paraescarpia echinospica, assembly GCA_020002185.1. Classification (NCBI taxonomy): domain Eukaryota; kingdom Metazoa; phylum Annelida; class Polychaeta; order Sabellida; family Siboglinidae; genus Paraescarpia; species Paraescarpia echinospica. The sequence continues at coordinate 2,480,538 of CM034543.1, forward strand.
CCAAACAAAGACTAATCCGTATCAGCGCTGGTCAACATGCTCCCGGAAAGGAGATGTGTAAGTGCTTGCCATTTGCACACGCTGCGACACCACGTCAGCTATCTACAGTATTTGCAAAATCAAACACATGAAAGTTCTAGGATCTTCAACAGAGCCGACAGCATCCGTTGCCATATTCGGCAGTAACACTGCATCGAGCGCCGACATTGCAACAGCTGGGGAGTGATATGGTTTCGCTTTACATCAAAAGCAACTGAAATGTAAGTCTCGACGATCTACGATACGTGCACATAATTTCATGAAAGTACGTAGCCATTGAAAGAATGCCGCCAGCAAATTGAGCATGCCACTTCCATTCACTCAGAGTGCACCTACAGGTTTCTACTTGGGTTAATCTGAAGACGGTATTGGACAGAAAGAAATATGGCTTCCACTGTGATGCACACTCAGTAGTGCCCGTCTTCACAGACAAAGAACCAGTACCCGAACATCTTCTACAAGAGATCCGTTGCACTTGCAAGCGCCAAGATAACTTGTGTGTGTCTTGCAACTGCTCAAAGAAGCGTCTTGCCTGTAGCGTCCACTGCAAATGTCAAGGACAGTGTTCAAATGGTCCAACTCTTGTACAGCTACCCGACAGTGACGACGATGACAATGCTGATGATGACATTTAACAAATGATGTATTAGAAGATTACAGGTAGGACATTTATGACCTCATCTAGTGATATTCAGGTTTGAATGCTACCATTCATTGTTTGGCGTATAAGTGACATTCATGTCATCTTAGTTAAGATATTAATTAAATCCAGAACAACGTTGGGGCGGAGTGCTATATAAGAAATATATTACTAATTAATTGGTTAATTATTTGATTAATTAAACTCCATAATTAATGTGTGGCTTAATATACCACTATACATATAATTACAAATGTATTAACCAATAAATTAAACAGTTAAAAATATGATTAACAAACGCAAACAAAAAGTGTTACTTCGAAATTGGACCGAAACACCCCAAAACAAGGATTGGGGTAAAAACAAAGTTCCCCAGGGTTGATTTTGGTTGGATTTTTTTTGGAAGTTCAGGATAGTGTCACTGTTGAAACCACTGTCGCCGGTCTTTCACATTCAAAATTACACGTGCTTACAGCTTCATTATCTTATGAACGTTCGACAGCAAAACGTGTCCGCGACTACCCCATATGACGCAACCGTAGGCAATCAACGATTGCACCATCAATGAGAAATACAGTGTCCTTGCATGTAGCGGCATTAAGGGTTTCACTTGGTTGAACAAATACAATCGACTGCGCAGCTTGGAGCTCAGGTTTGTCACATGTGCATTCCATGTTAGGTTGCTGTCGACGTATAAGCCAGGAGCCGGTTTCATGAGCGTATTTACGACGTCGTAGCGACCGCTACGACGTCGTAAGTTTAGAACGTCGTAAAGTTACGTTATTTGGGTTTCATGAGTATCCCAAGTGCGATTAGCAGTTGCTAGTTGGTCGTAACTTTGCGCTTGGTATATAGCAGTCGTAAGCTTACGTTATTTGAAATATTCGCGGGATGCTCCCCAAGTTCTAAGATACATGCACACACGAGACATATATTTACAATCATCAATAGCTTGGTGTTTGGTGCATGAACTGCAAAGAAGACACTTTAGACGAGAAAGAGTGTTCAGAGATAGGAATAACCCTCTTGATTCGTTAAACGACGATGAACAAGTTGAGCATTATAGGTTTAGAAGAAATGATATATTATTGTGGCTGACCGACGAGTTTGGCGGAATGGAGGACTGCCGCCCTCGATACAACTTATGGTGACGTTGCGAATTTTTGCTTGTGGGGGCTTTCAAATAAATGTCGCCGATACATTCGGAATAACCAAACCAACAGTGTACCGAATCGTGCACAGTGTGGCAAATATCGTAGGTGGACGGCTTGGTCAATACGTGTTCAGTACCATATGTGACAAACCACAAACCATGGCCGATGTGGTGGCGGGCTTCCTCCTTCCTCCTCCTTTGACTTTGGCCGCTTCGCCTTCGATGCGGCATTTGCCTGAAGTTCTACCCGTTTTATGTTCATCCATTTCTTCCGGACATCTCCCGGTCTCCTTGTAGACATGCCACAAGCTGACACGGCCGTGGCAATTTCTATCCACACTCAAGTTTTCTATTTTTGAGTAACTTGACTGGGAAATCTGCTCTGAAGCAAATGACAGTGCTGCTGGTGTACCTCCAAAACACTGTCACCTCTCCGTCTGAAAAAAATTGCTTTACGCTGTCTATTTACTGCCGACTCTAATGCTACCGGTACTTTCGACATTTTCCCAGCGCCGTAACTTCGTAAGTGTAGGGTTAGCAAAGCCAAAGGCAAGCGAGGCGTCTGACGCTGTGATTCGCGTCTTTCATAGTTTATTCAAATGTGGCAGTATTCGTGCTAATTTCACTCTGTACAACTACATATACATTTTCTATGCAAAGCCACACTTAGCAATAAAATATGCATTCGTTCGAAATTACAACATACGAACTTTTATGGCTCATTATTATTTCCTGCGTGCTTACTTTTTACTGCGGACGCAGGGATTCCCCATCGCAACGTAACTAGGTCAATTCTACGTCGACGTAGTTACGCGAACGTTAAATTGTTCTCATGAAACCGGTCGTAAGTCACACCAGCTAGTTGCACTTAACTACGACCAGTATAACGTCTAGTTGTGCGTAAAGTTACGCCGCTTCATGAAACCGGCCCCAGGTAATTTGTGGGTCTCAACGGATGTCACGATACAGTTTTTGCCATGTCCGGACTTGCACGTTGTAATTTCTGCATGGTGCCAATTAGCATGCACTCTGTCTTATCGGCGTTTATATTCATACGGTTTTCGTTACACTTGGTTGCCCAAGTACAACCGACGGCGCAGCTTGGAGCATAGCTTTGTCACATGTGGATTCCACGTTAGGTTACTGTTGACATATAAGCCAGGTAATTTGTGGGTCTGGACGGGTGTCACAATTCAGTTATTGCCATGTACGCAGAAGTTCGGACTTGCACGTTGTAATGTCTGCCTAGTGCCAAGTAGCATGCGGTCTGTCTCATCGCTTAGAATCATTCGATTTTCGTTTATCCAGTTGTAAAGTGGTTTTGAATGAGTTGTTAGTGACCGGTTTATGTCTGCAACACATTTGCCGGCAGTATGTTGAGTCATCGGCGTACATGTCAATCCGCGTGTTTGCTACTTCGAGAATGGGATCGTTCATGAAAATATTAAAAAGCAAGGGTCCAAATATTGAGCCTTGCGGCACACCTATCGTTACAGGAAGAGGGTCTGACGACACACTGTCATATTTCACGCATTGGTAGCGTTCGTTAAGATAGGATCGGGACCAGGCTAGCTCGTTTTCATGGCAACCATACAACTCCAGTTTTATTAAAATCAGATCATGGTCAACCAAGAAAAAGCCTTTCTCAAATCGACTAATACAATGCCACACAAGTTGCCTCTGTCAATGTGTTGAAGAGGTGCCAAAAGGTAGTGATTTTACTATGGCTGTCAGCCGTCAATCTTGTTATATGCTAAGGTGGGGTATAACGTACACGTTTCTTAGATATCGGCTTCTGAATAGAATCGTTCGGGTATGCGGAAAATCCATTACACTATATTAGGCACATTCTGTATATATTTGAGTGTATTTAATCTCTGCACAAATTGCGTATTAGTTTTCGCGGAAGCCTTAAATGTGTGCGCCAAATGCATGCCGTTGGTAACCACTTAAAAAAATATTTCATAACAAATTCCGCGAAACGTAATATACACTTTATACAGAAGTCAAATGCTTTAAAATATCTTTATACAGAATGTAACTAAGATGTTATTCGGGTTTACAAAAATGTACCCAAAAAGTTCTTTGCTGCAGCCGAAATCTGACAAAATGGGCGTTATGCCCCACCTTATCCTGTAATAATTTCAACAGCGCAGCTGACTGCCGCAGTAAAATGAGTATCTGTTGGCATGTTTTCAATAATGACACTGGGTAAAGGATCAAAACCGTCCACTAATGCAGCTTGTAATTAGTACGTGGTAATAATTCTAACAAAAAAATACACACATTGTGTATTATAACAGCGTCGTTATCGTTGAACAAAGCCACTCGTAGGCAAAATGCGATATCGACCACAGGTCCTTTTATATACCGTGTGTAAACGTCCACCTACTTCGGAGTGGGTAGTTAACGTGTCCTGGGAAAAGCCAACGCTTGACGATAGTTACAAACGTAACTAACACAGAACTTTAATAAATGGTGTCAGACGACGTTCCCTCAAACAAGTCATTAGTCGACTTTGCGAGGTCATTGTATATGAGACGGCAAAGGACATCCTGCTTTCATATGAGTCGTAAATCGCCCGGCATCCAACCCCCGTCGAGCCATTGGTCTTTTCCGAAAACAAACTCAGAGTTGTATGATCAGTGGATATTTAAGCCTACTAAGGACTAGCGCAGTCGAAACAGCAGGCTGCGTTCACCGACCGTCAAACGTTGAATGACTACTGGCCCATATCATAGCAAAATAAACAAAACAATAATTAACTTCAATAGGTGTGTTTTACTGTTTATTAGTGGACAGTTCTGTATACAGCAAACACAGTTCCAGTGGTGCATACATCACGCAAGTCTGATCTATGCGCATATACATGCTTTTGAGAATTAGGAAGCTCAATTTTTCGTGCACCACAATTTCCAGATCAATGGAGTACGTCATTGACTTTCTTGTTGAGATGGCATAATCGTTCACGTGGAGCTGACGCATGGTCGTTCAGAGTTTTGACTCTATGCGAGCAAGCCGAAAAAAACCTTTCTGTGGAATAAGCCGTGGTTGACAGACACATTAAGAGTTCCACCACTCTCGTTTAGAACGGCAGGTACTACGCAGTCTTCTCTTTTCAGCAACTCTGTGACTGCGGAGAGAGCGGGCGACAACCCTAGGACAACTGTCGTATCGCTGTTGAAGATGTCGCAGTCGATGTCTGGGTGGAGTTCTCGAAACGCCAGATCTATAATAAAATTATAGTTTCAGTCGACACCAACAATATTTGTTTGAGCAGCTCCTGGTGGATCCGGGAAACATATAACTCATGAAGCAACTCAGCTAGATCGGTGTCAAGGTTGATCTTCATTCCTCTTCTGGCAGTGGGACACAGCTGATGACCATCGCTGTCCATCCGCTCTGCATCACGCACAATGATCTCGTAGAAGGTGCCGAGTCCACCCTAGTCGTTACGGCGGTCCTCCTGTCGCGTGCGGGAAGCTCTGGTCATGTAACGTACGATCGTGACAGACAGAACTGGTGCCGGTGATACACGGTGGGTAGGAATGAGGGCGCAGTGTAATTCTTCCGGATCTCGAAGGGAGTAGTAAATGTCAAGGTCATTGAGCACGCTGAACTGCGGTCTCTTGCCCCGTTTTACATCTTGCTGGTAAAATAGCCTAGCAGTTGTCTTCGACTGTCGCTGTCACAGCTTTAGAATTGCACATGCAGCCATCGAATTTCCGACAGAAGCTTCAGGGTTTCGGTGGTGAGTTCAACGGATTATCGTGCTTCGCTTTCTCCTTGCCTGCGGGGTGCACCGGTTCATCAAAGAACTCATCTGTTGTCGAGTCTTGGGGACCTCCGTTATTGTCGATACTGTGCTCACCATCTTCATAGTCTCCACCATCAGGCCGTGCCAGTTCCAGCTCCTGGTTCCAAAAATCCCCTTCGCCGTTTTATGTATATTTCTACAGCAGCTGTTGTACATATCTCAGCGTCCGCAGCAGCGCACGCCACAAGGATGTACACACAATAATGTCGACTTGAAAAAGTGGCTTTTAACCTAAGGGGACACACGCAGGATTTATATATTGGTGTGTTTCCAAACAGGTTTAACCCTGTATATTGCAGGCCCGTGTTTTGACGGAAAGCATTTTGGTAAATTTGTGTCAGGTGTAAAAGTTTCGGCCAGAGCCTCAACTCTTGTCTATCAGACTGGCATCGGAAGACAGGGTGGCGGTGTGTGTGTGTGTGTGTGTGTGTGTGTGTGTGTGTGTGTGTGGGAGGGGTGCTTTTGGAGATTGTTTGTGGTGACGCTGCAGGTGTCTTCAGGAGGTTCGTGTATATGCCGTCTTTTCCTTTTGAAATTGGCGAACGAAAACGAAAAAAGCAAACAATGTTCTTTTTTGTTTTCATATTTGAAGTACAAAAAACGAATACAATATACCATTCGCTGTATTTCTAATACATTTTAGAAAAGCGAAATAACGATAAGACAAACCGTTTTTCGTTTTTACTGCATCAGAACGAAATACGACTGCAGCGCCACTCGTTTTTGGTACTTAGGAAGCTTCGGATGCCTTATTGGTTCGGCTAGGCGGCAAAAGTTGGTGGCTTCGGTGGGACATTTCGGTCGCATTGGTGGCATTTTGAAAACAAATTCGCTTAAATTGAATCGTCGCTGAAATTGCATCGCTACAAATACGGGCGAATATTGGTCATTTCGGCGCCGTTGTTTTTTGAAAGTTTCGACTACTAAATTAATTATACTCAAATTTTCGTGGTAAACTACTTTTTTAATTATTATGTTTAGAGTAAATACATAACACAAAACTAGTATTTGAGATTGTACTAGTATGTGAAAATGCTTGAAAATCTAAATAATACTAAAGCATAGTTGAATGCAAAGATCAGTATTTTGGAAAACATACTCGAATTAAACGTTGCATTCTGAGATCGCCCATATTTTAAATAAAATAAAATTGTTCAGTGAATCACAAGCCCCCTACAATTTATATACACTGTGTATCACTTTCCTCAACTCCATATAGCCTTGTTCACGTACGTCATATATCCACGTGCCATATTACGCTGAAAATACGTGGCCACCGGTAATTTTTATAAAAACATAATTTATCAAATACATATCAAATGCCATCTGATACATATGACAGCAAATGGCTCATTCTACAATGCCACTTTAAATTCACAAAATCTGACTCTAGTACAAGATACAATCAGTACCTCATTTCTATTTGGATAGTATTATTATAAACAACCATGTACAATGTGGCAAGTAATAGGTTACCCATAATTTTTAGCGTTTTCTGTACAAATATCAGCTTCGTTTAAAAAAAAATCACGTCACTAGCGTCTAACTATAATCCAGAAGTGTGTGTGTGTGCTTGCTTGTGTGTGTGTGTGTGCGCGCGCGCGCACGCGCTCCTTGTCTAACTTCCACACCATCAAAACTTAGATGTAGTGGTTTTATATATGTTCGTTTTATTTCTGTATCATTCCACATTATTGTAATCCCACCATCTGGGTGACCTTGTACTATTCCATCCGAGTAGTCAAATAAGCGACCAATATTCGCCCGTACTTGTCGCGTCGGTAACGATACCACTTCGGCGACGATTTTCAACACGCCGCCAGTGCGACCGAATTATCCCGCCGAAGCTACCAACTTTTGTCGGCTAGCCGAAGCGGTAAGGCAGCCGAAGCTTCCTAAGTGCAAAAACGAAAAACGAGTGGCGCTGCAGTCGTATTTCGATTTTTGTTCTGATGCAGTGAAAACGTAAAACCGTTTGTTGTATCGTTATTTTGTTTTCCCAACACGTATTAGAAATACCGCGAATAGTAGATTGCGTTCGTTTTTCGTATTTCAAATATGAAAACGAAAAACGAACATTGTTTGTTTTTTTCGTTTGCCAATTTTAAAACGAAAAAAACGGTATATACACGGACCCTTCTTGTGGTAACTTACATATGCAGTTCTACGTTTCCAGCCAAAAATAAAATGTTTTCATCACCATCACCGATAAACCGCGATGTTGTGTTCTGGTGCGGCAACCTTTCGTACTAGATATATTTGAGAGATATTTTGAGAGCATTGGCTTCGGATGTTGTATATATATAATATCACGTACGTAATGAAGCGGTCTGCCGTACGTAGCGCTATATGCATTACTGTTCTGCGTATGCACCATTTAGGAATATGATTAGGCACACACGCACGCACGCACACAGACACACAAACACATCTAATCCACGAGTACGTCTTAGTGCCTGGTGAGTCCGCAGAACGCAATATTTATTTATTTATTGTCAACATGTATATATTTAAAAACGATTGATAGTTTATTAAAACACTAGTGGATGGAAGATGTTAGAATATGTAATCTATACACTACTACATACACACATTGGACGGTTTCGCCTCAGCTATGTCCAGTATCTGTAGACTGCGAAGGCGCTCCAGGCGCTATCCAGAGCCGAGAAGCTCACCATCACAACGACGGTTCCGACACTTGTCGGCTGCAGGAGAACGCCCGCCAATGCCATGGCTGCCGCCAACACAAACCACGTTAGAAACATCACGTTCGCAACTATGACAAATCGATTCCACCGGGAATGTGTCGTTTCGTCAGACCCATTTTTAAAGTCAAGCGTCTCGAGGGAGAGTATCGCTTTGTCAGACAAGTCGTCGCCGGTGGTTTGTGTCACATGATGTCCTTCAACGTCAACTTCCGGTCCCGTTGCGCGCGCGACAACTACGACGCCGAGGATGATGCTGACGGCAACCGGAACAATGAGCAAGTAGATAGCGCGTGACGTCACTGCTCCGAAAACGAAACACACCGGTAGATCAATGTCCGGCGCAAACTTCTGCAGAAATATGGAAGCAACAACGCAGACGACACCGCCTACGACGACATCTCTCAGCAGCCTCGTCGTGCGACCGACGTGTTGATGTGTCAGCGTTGTCTCGTTTCGGAACGTGTGCAACATGCATACTTGACGACAAATCACAACAACGCCGCTTCCCGCGAGTATGAATCCAAAATACGCCACCTTGTCGACATCGAGTCGTGTGCAACGCAATGTCAAAGTGACGTCACGTCCGGTATGAAAGAGCACCCACGGCGACAGGATGGTGGAGGCGAGGACGAGACACTGAGACAAGTAGAAGACACTCGAGTAGCGCAGAGTGAGGCGGGCCGTCTCCCAGAGTACGGGAGAGCGGCGCCGACATGTCACCCACAGTACGTAGGCGTTGGCGAGGAGCGCCACTAGCAGCAGGGCTCCCGCCAGTCCGGCGAAGTTCCGTAGGCTGCTAAGCCACATCTCGCCATCGGTGTCGACCAAGTTACCTCTCGACTCGTCGCTGTTGTTCTCACATCCGGGCATCGTTTGTTACGGGTTATGGCGGGCTAACTCTACAACTGGAAGATTTGCGAACAATTAAGCAAACGTTCATCCGGATTACAGAATAGGTATAACGCAACCTCGGCGTACGAGCGACAATAGGCAACTATGAATGTTGTTGTACGGCGCAGATGTGTTGCTAAAATAATGTATGACGCATGATTGACCTACTGTGGTATTATCATTATCGATCGTGTTGGCATTAACCTTTGAGCTATCTATATATCTATCCATCTATCACCTGACCACAAGGAGTCACGTGCTTGTTACGCATCAACGCAGCCATTATCAGGCCTACTATCTCTAGATACGATACGTGAGTTGACTATGATTGGACGGATTATATGCGACGAGCCAGTTCTATCGCAAGCGACGGCATCGGGGCGATGAAGCGATGGCATTACAAGCGATGCAGTCGCAACAATATAGTATTTACAATCAGGCGTCGCCTGGTGTACAGCCAGCGTTAATGAATGTTTGTTCAAAACCAATTCCAGCAAGCTCGTGCATATTAATTGTGATAGCTGCTATTTGATAATCTATAAGATTCCTATTTCACTAATGCCGTATACATACAGAAAACCTTAAGGGACTTCATTTTAAATCAGTTTATGACGTACAAATGTTCGAACGCTGTAATGAATTGTAATATCTTATACAACGCAAGGCTACGAAAGATTGCACTGAAGATAGATATTACAGTGTACCAAACTGGTTTTTATTCGTGATCTATCACCTCCATCCTTATCACTCGACTCCCAGTCGCGGGACCCTTCCGGGTTAGAACGGTATAACAAATACAAATAAAGATAACAATTACAATATCACAATAGGACATCACAAACGCCATGCGTCCTTTCTACAGTTGTACCAAGATACATAATTATCGAACACGTACAAGTTAAGTCGCTTGGTTAAACCGCTTACGCTCTGTGTGAACGCACCATTAGCATTAACAACACTTCAGATGATATTCGTCTGGCAAATTATGAAACACATCCAGCGACCTTCGTAATAACATCTGGATGTAGCTGTTTGTAATTGTTGGAATAATTCAAAACAAACAAGTAACATTTTAGGACAAAGATCACATACCACCAGTACCGCGAAAACTCCTCTGCCAATATGTGAATGCTCGAACACGTTCGACTGTTCGAAGTCGTGACACTAATTTACATTACGCACGAATGTTACATAGCTCCGTCACTAGCGTGTCGTGACTAATTCTAGACAAACCCGGCAACCTCGTGCATAGACCTCACGATAGTAATAATTAAGTTACAAGTCACGACCCAGTCTCGTTCCACACAGCTGAATCTGTTTATCTTCACGACTGGTTGACTCGAGCCACTTACAGGCTTTGTTCGTAATACCGGTTGGGCGTCGTTGCTGAGGTGCAACGAAGCATTACAACCTGCATGGGCGTGACCAAGTAGTCCTGGGGGAGGCGCGTGCCCCCTAGAGCTTTGGAATTTGGCCGCGCTATGCCTATAATGATAAGTGACGAATAATAATAAGTTCACTTCCTAGGGAGGCGGGAAAGTACAATACAAATGTTATTTGGGGGACTTCCGGTGGTGAATTGATTTGAATTTGGTGCAGCAAACTTGCGAAAATATAAGGATATTTGATCAAGATAAGTGATATTATTGAGCGTATAGGATACATAACGTAATTATAGATATATATTAAGCAATATTTTTTGTTAAAAGTTAGCTAGAGGGAGTAATCTAGGGTAGATTAAAAGTAGGCGATTTGCGAGCGATAATTGGGGACGTTAATGTAATCGGAACGTTGTTTACAAAGTAGGTCACTGGCGAAGTTAGCGTACCGTGAACGACAATAGAATAGCGTTATTTGAGATAATCGGTGTAGTTAGATGAGTAATTAAAACCTGAAATAACAATCTTTTAAAGTGTATAATAGTACACAGGAAACAGTCTTTGTAAAGACTACCTTGTATCTAAGCCTAACTTGAATACATTGTCATCGACATCGTAACTAGGTAAGGCACGGTGTGTCACTGTGTGTTAACAAATATAACTAACTATAACCTAAACAATCTGGTGTAAATTGTACACAGAAAAGTCTTTTCAAAGACTACATAAAACTACTTTGAACATAAATAAATTCTGATATGGCACCTTGCAAGCGGCAACTCAGGGCAAAACGACACCTAGTTTGCAACGACTGCCAGAGCTGGGTGGATTTTGCGTTGTCTGGCTGTCCAAAATCATGGGCAGAGACCAAAGATGACGGATTCACCTTTCGGTGTATGGGGTGTTTGAAGGAGATGGAGGCGAGACTCAACATAGAAATAGATGGAGCAGAGAGGGATGACGCGGAGAGAGTTGAGAATTCTACAACACAGAAGGAGCAGAGTTGTGACACAGAGACTGAAGAAAGGAGACTGAGAGGAAGGAAGGTGACCGGTGTGAAGGAACAAGACATTGAGAAAACAGAGGGACGGAGGAAAAGTGTTCGGCAGAGGAAGAGAAAACGGGCCAGTGGGGATAGATCAGCAGGTAGTCAGACTGTAGAGAACGAGGAGAGACACGACAGCGATACAGGTGGTGAAGAGGTAGATACCACAGAAGACAGAAGACAGTTCAGCAAAAAACAGAAAACATGACAGGCGTGAAGGTGACAGGGGAGAAAGTGACCGTAGTGAAGGAGGTAGCCGGGGAAAAGGGACGGGAGAGGAGAGAAAGAAAATGTGATGGGAGGAAAGAAGAAGGGACGAAAGGAAGTGAGAGTAAATGTGCTAGAAGAGAAGATGACAGGAGGAAAGGGGACAAGAGAAAACACGACAGGAAAGAAGGGAATGGAAGAGAATGTGACAGGAGAGAAGACGACAAGAGGAAAAGACAACAACCAGACATATGCAAACCGGAGGAGCTACTCCGAGGCAGTGATTGAGGGGGCAAAGAGAAAAGAGAGAGTGTTTATGGGCGATTCAATTCTGAGAAAAACAGACAAGACTATATGCGAGGGGAAGGACGTTGTTGTATGTCTACCGGGGGCTAGGATAGAGCATGTGACCGAAAGGGTAGAGAAGGTATTGGGGCATGGCAAGGGAGGGTCTATACTAGTACACGTTGGGACAAACAATGCAGACAAGGAGGGAACAACTGGTATAGTTCAGAAGTACAGACATCTCTTCTTCTTCTTCTTCTTCCAATACACGCCTAGCCTCAACATGCTGAGGATACAGGCGGTGCCATGGCATGGCAGGCGAACAGGACATTTTTGTTTTGTTTTTAGAGTGCAATATATAAGAACACAAATTATCGTGTAAATAAACATAAATACGTGCAGAAGAACTTGTTAACGTCTAAAATATGGGGTACTGCAAAGTCTGGATGTTGCTTTTAAACGCATACAGGCTGTTTTGATTTACAATATATTGAGGGAGGGAATTCCAAAGTCGAATGGTACTGGGGAAAAAAGAATACAAGTGGTAGTTGCATCTGGAGTGAGGGATAAGGTAAGATAAGGAATGTTGTTTTCTAGTGACTATATTTACAGGAATAAGGTATTGGTTTGCTGGTATACCCACTAGGCCATTTGCTATCTTGTACATCATACATAGTTTTGCATCAGTTCTTCTGTCTGATAAGGATCTCCATCCTAATGTCTGGAGCATGTCTGTTACACTGGAGGTATTGTGGTGGCGATATAAGACATATCGGGCTGCACGGCGTTGAATCATTTCTAGTTTGTTTATTTGTGTAAGGGTATATGGATCCCAGACAGTACAGCTGTTCTCCACGATGGGTCTGACAAAGGTGAAGCAGGCCTGAGTTTTTATTTGAATTGACGGAACTTTGAGATTTCTGCGGAGGAAGCCTAGTGATCTATTTGCTTTTAGACAAATGTTATTTATGTGGGCATTCCACCGGAGATCTGAGGTTATGGTTATACCAAGATATTTTACCTGTGAAACAGTTTTTAGTGTTTGACCGTGAAGCATGTATTGATTGTTAATGACAGTTTTGTTTCTTGTTACAGGTATGACATGGCATTTTTGAAGATTGAATTCCATGTTCCAGGTTATGGCCCATTTTCCAAGTTTGTGAAGATCTTCCTGGAGCACAGCTGTATTTGTCTTAGGCTTAAGGGCTATATACATTATGGTGTCATCAGCAAAAGTCTAACTGTAGATGTAATATTGTCTGGGATGTCATTTATGTAAAAGAGGAATAGACAAGGGCCAAGTACAGAGCCTTGTGGTACTCCTGATGTTACGGGTACCTCAGAGGAGGCCTCGCCCTCTATTATGACTCTTTGAGTTCTGTCTGTTAAAAATGATCGAATCCAGGAATTTGTTTTGCCTTGGATGCCATAGTGATGGAGTTTGTAAATCAGTTTTTTATGGCTGACCTTATCAAATGCTTTAGCGAAGTCCATCACTATGACATCCGTTTGCATGCCAGACTGCATATGGGTAACTAAGTCATGTATGAACTGAATAAGCTGTGTC
>CM034543.1:2495265-2555154 GCA_020002185.1 Paraescarpia echinospica
AATAAAATTGTTCAGTGAATCACAAGCCCCCTACAATTTATATACACTGTGTATCACTTTCCTCAACTCCATATAGCCTTGTTCACGTACGTCATATATCCACGTGCCATATTACGCTGAAAATACGTGGCCACCGGTAATTTTTATAAAAACATAATTTATCAAATACATATCAAATGCCATCTGATACATATGACAGCAAATGGCTCATTCTACAATGCCACTTTAAATTCACAAAATCTGACTCTAGTACAAGATACAATCAGTACCTCATTTCTATTTGGATAGTATTATTATAAACAACCATGTACAATGTGGCAAGTAATAGGTTACCCATAATTTTTAGCGTTTTCTGTACAAATATCAGCTTCGTTTAAAAAAAAATCACGTCACTAGCGTCTAACTATAATCCAGAAGTGTGTGTGTGTGCTTGCTTGTGTGTGTGTGTGTGCGCGCGCGCGCACGCGCTCCTTGTCTAACTTCCACACCATCAAAACTTAGATGTAGTGGTTTTATATATGTTCGTTTTATTTCTGTATCATTCCACATTATTGTAATCCCACCATCTGGGTGACCTTGTACTATTCCATCCGAGTAGTCAAATAAGCGACCAATATTCGCCCGTACTTGTCGCGTCGGTAACGATACCACTTCGGCGACGATTTTCAACACGCCGCCAGTGCGACCGAATTATCCCGCCGAAGCTACCAACTTTTGTCGGCTAGCCGAAGCGGTAAGGCAGCCGAAGCTTCCTAAGTGCAAAAACGAAAAACGAGTGGCGCTGCAGTCGTATTTCGATTTTTGTTCTGATGCAGTGAAAACGTAAAACCGTTTGTTGTATCGTTATTTTGTTTTCCCAACACGTATTAGAAATACCGCGAATAGTAGATTGCGTTCGTTTTTCGTATTTCAAATATGAAAACGAAAAACGAACATTGTTTGTTTTTTTCGTTTGCCAATTTTAAAACGAAAAAAACGGTATATACACGGACCCTTCTTGTGGTAACTTACATATGCAGTTCTACGTTTCCAGCCAAAAATAAAATGTTTTCATCACCATCACCGATAAACCGCGATGTTGTGTTCTGGTGCGGCAACCTTTCGTACTAGATATATTTGAGAGATATTTTGAGAGCATTGGCTTCGGATGTTGTATATATATAATATCACGTACGTAATGAAGCGGTCTGCCGTACGTAGCGCTATATGCATTACTGTTCTGCGTATGCACCATTTAGGAATATGATTAGGCACACACGCACGCACGCACACAGACACACAAACACATCTAATCCACGAGTACGTCTTAGTGCCTGGTGAGTCCGCAGAACGCAATATTTATTTATTTATTGTCAACATGTATATATTTAAAAACGATTGATAGTTTATTAAAACACTAGTGGATGGAAGATGTTAGAATATGTAATCTATACACTACTACATACACACATTGGACGGTTTCGCCTCAGCTATGTCCAGTATCTGTAGACTGCGAAGGCGCTCCAGGCGCTATCCAGAGCCGAGAAGCTCACCATCACAACGACGGTTCCGACACTTGTCGGCTGCAGGAGAACGCCCGCCAATGCCATGGCTGCCGCCAACACAAACCACGTTAGAAACATCACGTTCGCAACTATGACAAATCGATTCCACCGGGAATGTGTCGTTTCGTCAGACCCATTTTTAAAGTCAAGCGTCTCGAGGGAGAGTATCGCTTTGTCAGACAAGTCGTCGCCGGTGGTTTGTGTCACATGATGTCCTTCAACGTCAACTTCCGGTCCCGTTGCGCGCGCGACAACTACGACGCCGAGGATGATGCTGACGGCAACCGGAACAATGAGCAAGTAGATAGCGCGTGACGTCACTGCTCCGAAAACGAAACACACCGGTAGATCAATGTCCGGCGCAAACTTCTGCAGAAATATGGAAGCAACAACGCAGACGACACCGCCTACGACGACATCTCTCAGCAGCCTCGTCGTGCGACCGACGTGTTGATGTGTCAGCGTTGTCTCGTTTCGGAACGTGTGCAACATGCATACTTGACGACAAATCACAACAACGCCGCTTCCCGCGAGTATGAATCCAAAATACGCCACCTTGTCGACATCGAGTCGTGTGCAACGCAATGTCAAAGTGACGTCACGTCCGGTATGAAAGAGCACCCACGGCGACAGGATGGTGGAGGCGAGGACGAGACACTGAGACAAGTAGAAGACACTCGAGTAGCGCAGAGTGAGGCGGGCCGTCTCCCAGAGTACGGGAGAGCGGCGCCGACATGTCACCCACAGTACGTAGGCGTTGGCGAGGAGCGCCACTAGCAGCAGGGCTCCCGCCAGTCCGGCGAAGTTCCGTAGGCTGCTAAGCCACATCTCGCCATCGGTGTCGACCAAGTTACCTCTCGACTCGTCGCTGTTGTTCTCACATCCGGGCATCGTTTGTTACGGGTTATGGCGGGCTAACTCTACAACTGGAAGATTTGCGAACAATTAAGCAAACGTTCATCCGGATTACAGAATAGGTATAACGCAACCTCGGCGTACGAGCGACAATAGGCAACTATGAATGTTGTTGTACGGCGCAGATGTGTTGCTAAAATAATGTATGACGCATGATTGACCTACTGTGGTATTATCATTATCGATCGTGTTGGCATTAACCTTTGAGCTATCTATATATCTATCCATCTATCACCTGACCACAAGGAGTCACGTGCTTGTTACGCATCAACGCAGCCATTATCAGGCCTACTATCTCTAGATACGATACGTGAGTTGACTATGATTGGACGGATTATATGCGACGAGCCAGTTCTATCGCAAGCGACGGCATCGGGGCGATGAAGCGATGGCATTACAAGCGATGCAGTCGCAACAATATAGTATTTACAATCAGGCGTCGCCTGGTGTACAGCCAGCGTTAATGAATGTTTGTTCAAAACCAATTCCAGCAAGCTCGTGCATATTAATTGTGATAGCTGCTATTTGATAATCTATAAGATTCCTATTTCACTAATGCCGTATACATACAGAAAACCTTAAGGGACTTCATTTTAAATCAGTTTATGACGTACAAATGTTCGAACGCTGTAATGAATTGTAATATCTTATACAACGCAAGGCTACGAAAGATTGCACTGAAGATAGATATTACAGTGTACCAAACTGGTTTTTATTCGTGATCTCTCACCTCCATCCTTATCACTCGACTCCCAGTCGCGGGACCCTTCCGGGTTAGAACGGTATAACAAATACAAATAAAGATAACAATTACAATATCACAATAGGACATCACAAACGCCATGCGTCCTTTCTACAGTTGTACCAAGATACATAATTATCGAACACGTACAAGTTAAGTCGCTTGGTTAAACCGCTTACGCTCTGTGTGAAAGCACCATTAGCATTAACAACACTTCAGATGATATTCGTCTGGCAAATTATGAAACACATCCAGCGACCTTCGTAATAACATCTGGATGTAGCTGTTTGTAATTGTTGGAATAATTCAAAACAAACAAGTAACATTTTAGGACAAAGATCACATACCACCAGTACCGCGAAAACTCCTCTGCCAATATGTGAATGCTCGAACACGTTCGACTGTTCGAAGTCGTGACACTAATTTACATTACGCACGAATGTTACATAGCTCCGTCACTAGCGTGTCGTGACTAATTCTAGACAAACCCGGCAACCTCGTGCATAGACCTCACGATAGTAATAATTAAGTTACAAGTCACGACCCAGTCTCGTTCCACACAGCTGAATCTGTTTATCTTCACGACTGGTTGACTCGAGCCACTTACAGGCTTTGTTCGTAATACCGGTTGGGCGTCGTTGCTGAGGTGCAACGAAGCATTACAACCTGCATGGGCGTGACCAAGTAGTCCTGGGGGAGGCGCGTGCCCCCTAGAGCTTTGGAATTTGGCCGCGCTATGCCTATAATGATAAGTGACGAATAATAATAAGTTCACTTCCTAGGGAGGCGGGAAAGTACAATACAAATGTTATTTGGGGGACTTCCGGTGGTGAATTGATTTGAATTTGGTGCAGCAAACTTGCGAAAATATAAGGATATTTGATCAAGATAAGTGATATTATTGAGCGTATAGGATACATAACGTAATTATAGATATATATTAAGCAATATTTTTTGTTAAAAGTTAGCTAGAGGGAGTAATCTAGGGTAGATTAAAAGTAGGCGATTTGCGAGCGATAATTGGGGACGTTAATGTAATCGGAACGTTGTTTACAAAGTAGGTCACTGGCGAAGTTAGCGTACCGTGAACGACAATAGAATAGCGTTATTTGAGATAATCGGTGTAGTTAGATGAGTAATTAAAACCTGAAATAACAATCTTTTAAAGTGTATAATAGTACACAGGAAACAGTCTTTGTAAAGACTACCTTGTATCTAAGCCTAACTTGAATACATTGTCATCGACATCGTAACTAGGTAAGGCACGGTGTGTCACTGTGTGTTAACAAATATAACTAACTATAACCTAAACAATCTGGTGTAAATTGTACACAGAAAAGTCTTTTCAAAGACTACATAAAACTACTTTGAACATAAATAAATTCTGATATGGCACCTTGCAAGCGGCAACTCAGGGCAAAACGACACCTAGTTTGCAACGACTGCCAGAGCTGGGTGGATTTTGCGTTGTCTGGCTGTCCAAAATCATGGGCAGAGACCAAAGATGACGGATTCACCTTTCGGTGTATGGGGTGTTTGAGGGTGGAATGTCTGATGAAGGAGGTGTGTAAGTTGACGGATATAGTGAAGGAGATGGAGGCGAGACTCAACATAGAAATAGATGGAGCAGAGAGGGATGACGCGGAGAGAGTTGAGAATTCTACAACACAGAAGGAGCAGAGTTGTGACACGGAGACTGAAGAAAGGAGACTGAGAGGAAGGAAGGTGACCGGTGTGAAGGAACAAGACATTGAGAAAACAGAGGGACGGAGGAAAAGTGTTCGGCAGAGGAAAAGAAAACGGGCCAGTGGGGATAGATCAGCAGGTAGTCAGACTGTAGAGAACGAGGAGAGACACGACAGCGATACAGGTGGTGAAGAGGTAGATACCACAGAGGCAGTTGGTAAGACTGTGAGACAGAAGACTGATGGAAGAAGACAGAGTGTTCAGCAAAAAACAGAAAACATGACAGGCGTGAAGGTGACAGGGGAGAAAGTGACCGTAGTGAAGGAGGTAGCCGGGGAAAAGGGACGGGAGAGGAGAGAAGAAAATGTGATGGGAGGAAAGAAGAAGGGACGAAAGGAAGTGAGAGTAAATGTGCTAGAAGAGAAGATGACAGGAGGAAAGGGGACAAGAGAAAACGCGACAGGAAAGAAGGGAATGGAAGAGAATGTGACAGGAGAGAAGACGACAAGAGGAAAAGACAACAACCAGACATATGCAAACCGGAGGAGCTACTCCGAGGCAGTGATTGAGGGGGCAAAGAGAAAAGAGAGAGTGTTTATGGGCGATTCAATTCTGAGAAAAACAGACAAGACTATATGCGAGGGGAAGGACGTTGTTGTATGTCTACCGGGGGCTAGGATAGAGCATGTGACCGAAAGGGTAGAGAAGGTATTGGGGCATGGCAAGGGAGGGTCTATACTAGTACACGTTGGGACAAACAATGCAGACAAGGAGGGAACAACTGGTATAGTTCAGAAGTACAGACATCTAGTGAGGAAGCTAAAGAAGACAAGAGTGGAACAGGTTATTCTCTCAGGAATTTTGCCAGTAATGGGAGGAAGGGGGGCAAGATACAGAAACTGTAAGAGGATGGCGATCAACGCACTAGTTGAGCAGATGTGTGAGGAAGAGGGCGTGGGATTCATAGATTTATGGGGGTACTTTGTTGGGAGAGAAGATATGTACATGAGAGATGGCCTCCATCTAAGTGGAAAGGGGGCAGCAGTATTCTCAGAGAATCTGCTGCGATCTGTTGACAGTGGGACAGGTTGCATCTATTTAAACTAAATTCGCAGGGGGGACTCGCAGAGAAGCCTGAAACTGGAGGCATAGATAAAGGCAGCAAAAATAATTCAGCAAAGAACAGTCTGGAAAACTGTTCTGAAGCTGGGTATAAATGTGTTTGTTTAAATGCAAGGAGTATAGTAAACAAAAGAAATGAACTAAACATTATGGTAGAAGATATTGACCCTCACATAATAGGTATAACCGAATCATGGGCAACCACCGATATATCAGATGCCGAAATGGGACTGACAGGATATGTAATGTTTAGGAAAGATAGAACAGGAAGAAGGGGAGGTGGAGTTATTTTATATATTAAAGAATCTATCCAGGCTGATGAAATAAAATTAGACAGAGAAGCAGATTGCGAAGAAGCTGTTTGGTGTAACATAGTTACAGGAAACTCAACGTTAACGGTTGGATTAGTTTATCGAAGTCCAAACATAAGCATAGAAGAGAATGAAAAAATACAAAATGCTATAAGGGAAGTGAGCAAACGGGACTGTGTTATTATGGGGGATTTTAACCATGGGCATATAAAATGGAAATCTCTACAGAGTATGGGTAGTGAGGACCACAAGTTTTTAGTTTTAGTACAAGATAGTTTCCTTTCTCAACATGTCCTAGAACCAACCAGGGGAGAGAATGTGTTAGACTTAGTTTTGTCCTCACAGAATGAATTAGTTGACAATGTTAAATTATGTGAGCCTCTGGGAAGTAGTGATCACAACCAGATACATTTTACCATCAAAGTAAAATCAGAAAGAAATAATAAAAAGCAGTTGAGGAGAAATTTCCACAAAGGAAGATATAAGGAAATGAGGAAATATTTAGCAAAGATAGACTGGAATAATACACTGAAGAATAAGACAGCAACAGAATGCTGGAATATCTTAAAGAATGAAATAGAGTGCATCGTAGATAAATTTGTTCCCTTCAAAAAACAAGGGAAACGGACCAGAAAGAAATACTTATCGAAAGAAGCCATTAGAAAAATTAATTATAAACAAATGATGTGGAAGTCATATAGACGTACTGGCAATGACGAAGACTACAACATTTATAAAGAACCACTAAACCAAGCTACAGCTGAAATTAGAAATTCAAAGAGAAGCTATGAACATAAATTAGCTTGTAATATAAAACATGACAACAAGAGTTTTTATGTGTATGTTCGAAGCAAACAGAAAGTTCAGGATAAGGTCGGCCCTCTAGAAGATAGTGCTGGAAATATAATATCAGAAGGATTCTTAATGGCTGAAGACCTAAATGAGTATTTTAGTTCAGTGTTTACCAGAGAAGACACTAGTTCACTGCCAGTACCAGAGGCTAAGTTCAAGGGGGCAGAATCAGACTATTTAAGACAGTTAATTGTAACCCCAGAAATGGTAGCTAAGAAAATTAGGGCTATGAAGGAAAATAAATCACCTGGAGTGGATGGTATTCCACCCAAACTACTAGTGGAAATTGTAGAACAAATTAGCATACCGCTTGCAACAGTTTTCAACTTGTCATTAGAAGAGGGAGTGGTTCCTTTAGAATGGAAAGAAGCAAACATTATACCGTTATTTAAAAAGGTTCGAGAAACAAGTCAAATAATTATAGACCAGTTAGTTTAACATCGGTGATTTGTAAATTATTAGAAAGACTAATTAAATATCACATGGTGGATTTTCTTGTTAAACATAACTTGATAAACCCATCTCAACATGGGTTTCTAAAAGCGAGGTCATGCTTAACAAATATGTTATATTTTTTGGAAGATATCACTAAGTGGATCACCAGTAGATATCATCTACTTAGATTTTCAAAAAGCTTTCGACAAAGTGCCACATCAGAGATTACTGCTTAAACTAAAAGCCCATGGCATAGGAAATGGTATAATTAACTGGACAGAAAAATGGCTGATTGACAGAAGACAACGGGTAGTTGTTGATGGGGAGACTTCAAACTGGAAATCAGTTTTGAGTGGGGTTCCACAGGGATCAGTACTGGGACCTATATTATTCTTAATATATATAAACGATTTGGACGATGATATAGCTAGCAAGGTGTTGAAATTTACAGATGATACAAAAGTGTTTAGAAGGATTGAAAGTGATGGTGATAGACAGCATTTACAAGATGATCTTGACAGGTTGATCAAATGGTCTGAAAAGTGGCAAATGTTGTTCAATTTTGGGAAATGTAAATGCCTCCACACAGGATATAGGAACGAATATGTAGAATATACAATGGGGGGAACTGTACTAAGTACTACTGTAAAAGAAAAAGACTTAGGGCTGACAATTAGTGCTGACATGAAGGTTTCAGAGCAGTGTGGAATTGCAGCTTCAAAGGGAAATCAAATCCTTGGATTGATTAGGCGAAATATAGCATATAAAGAAAAAGAACTAATAATACCACTGTACAAAACAATAGTTAGGCCTCATTTAGAATATTGTATACAAGCGTGGAGGCCATGCCGCAAGAAGGACATAGATATGCTAGAAAGAGTACAGAGGAGAGCGACTAAAATGATACCAAAACTGAGGGATCTTAGTTATGAAAAACGCCTAAAAGAATGTGGTTTAACAACACTTAGAGACCAGGAGATTGAGAGGAGATCAGATAGAAGTGTTTAAAATATTGAATGGTTATGAAAATATTGATAGAAATATGTTTTTTTCAGTTAAGAAAGATAGAAAGACTAGAGGACATGAAGTTACATTAGTAAAGGAGCAGTGTAGATTAGACGTGAGAAAGTTCTCATTTTCACAAAGGACTGTGAATGAATGGAACAGATTATCTGATGATTGTGTGGGTGCTAGTAGTGTGAATGTTTAAAAATAAAATCGACACATACCTCAGAAGGGCTGGATATATGTAGATAAAAGGGTTGGACTCTAGATAAGCCAAAGGGCTTCCTTGTCCACCTGCCATCTAGAGTTAATTCGCTGGATGGCAATCTTGTTAAAATCTTGTTAAATACGTACACTAAAATTGCTAAAACAGTTAAAATAAGTAGATCAATAACACATTGAATGAGACAGACGATCTAAATCAATGGAATTATAAATAATTAAAATGTTTGAATTGAAAAAAGGTAAATATAAGTAATTAAAATTAGGCCTTGAAAAAATGTAGAAACATTTTATTACACTATAATAATAAAGTGCAAATTAAAAAATGATATTTGTAATTACCAAACTAACCTATAATAATAATACATATTGTTCCAGATGTATGTTCTGATTGTTCAAACTCTGGCCGAAGCTAATACCTGTATTTAACTGTATTAGTGTTGCACTCAGATGCATGTATACAGTACATTCGCCACTTCTATTTAGGTGTTTCCTGGTTTATTCGCCAACATGGCCTTCACCTTGCCGATGTTGGTCACGTTGCGAAATACACTTTTGTCAACAGTCAAATATGGATTTAGGCCGTATTTATTTGTACATAAAGATCAAAAGCGTGCCTAACTCTGACCTACAACCCAGACAACTTCCAAACAACGTAAAATTTATTTAGTTTAAAGGACGCGGCAAAACTATGAAAAATGGCGTCCAGGCTGACTCTAGGAAAACTGCAGGGGTCAGCACACTGTCAGTTTTCCCATTGGCGACCATGTTCATGTTTTGTGTGATTATAAGAAAACGTGACCTATAAAGTTTCTTAAACTTCTCACCTGCTGTTATTATCATCTCATTGACATGCTGGTCGAGTTTAGCCAAAATCTAATATCTGTAGCTCTTGCAAAATGCCTCTATGTATGACACCCGTCAATATTTACAAATGGATGCAGGCAGTAATCCGGCTAAAGTGTCAACTAGCCAAATTGCTGCCAGATACCCTTTCGCTTAGTAAAATCAACTAAAAAGACACCATTTTACTGTCAACAGCTTCTACAATCACATCTAGAAATCTGACTACTCAAATGCACTTATGTCAGAGCAAGTGAATATTGTAGTCATTTCTCAAAAATATACTGCACTCTTTTTCGTCTGTAACCAAGCAGGAAGTCTAACAGTGTCCTTACCCCTGCACTGCCACTGCCGGTGGCGATGCCACCGATGTTTATACTTGGCGTTCGTTTGCTTTGCTGTTTAATGCAAACGTTCACGTGATAAGAGTTCAGTTTTGATTAACTATTGTTGAATCATTACCAAAGTTGCGTTCACCGACTCCTATAACTGAACTGGGTGTAAGAATTCTAACAAACTATGCATCGGGTGCAGCCTAGCCGTGTCCGCCGAGATAAACCGGTGGCGTTTGTGAACCGGCGATGTCGGGCCGATAACTTGAACATTTTTGTTAATTTAATCTGCCGATTCAAATATCTTAATTTCGAACACTGGTACATATGAAAAATATATACATAGCTATTAGTCGTTAACAGTTACCTTATCGGACAGTGTACTGTAGGGGGTAATAAGTAGTTAGGTCAATATAATAATCACAATGTTACGGGGATAATTAGTGGATGCGGTACCATGGATGGGACACCACGCTCCTTGATAATGTCAATATGCCTCACGTGACAATTATTCTTATTACATGCCAAAGTATGGATAACCTTAGTGAATAGGGTATATGACATACGGAATATGCTTACGGGACATGGTCGGTTTTCAATAATTACATAGGTGTCGGAACCGGGGCGGGGCTCAGCTCCGAATATTTTGGGAGGGCACTGGAGATAGGATTAGCCCCCAATATTTAAAGCTTCAATGGGTGCAAATGGAGGTTTTTCGAGAGCATCAAGGCTTTTTGCGAGCTTCAACTTTAAGGGGGTGCAAATGAAGGTGTTTAGAGACCCTAAAGGTGTTTTTGGCGATTATTTTTTCAGAGCCTCAAGGGGATACAATTGCAGGTTTTCGGAGAACCTCAGACCCCCAATATTCATCACCTCCCAACGCCAATGAAATATTTGATGGTATAACATATAAATGTTGATATATTTTGTCCCCGTTGTATCATTATTATATATATTACTGAATTGCATATTATAACAATCGGACATACGTGACGCTGTACAAACGATGTCGGTGTCAACAAATAAGCACAGGTGTGATTGTGATGTAATGTCCTCTTCACATCCTATACATGAACAAAGGTAAGTTCTTATAGACAGTCCCCAGGACTGCTCAAAGCGCTTTACACTTTACTCCCTGGCAGTGCTGTTCAATTGAACACCATCTCGACTTCTCTTGAAAGTGTTCAGCCACAATGCAATTAATGCGCGAAGACTACAACAGAACCTCGCTATACCGTCACATCGGTAATACAGCCATCTCGCAATTAAGGACACCCTCGGACAGTCCCAAAATATTTTTGGAACACTAAAGTATAAGAAATTAGTCCCACTAATACAGTCACCTCGCTATTCACTTTTGCCCTGTCCCGAGGGTGACTTTAATAGTGAGGTTCCACTGTATGCATACACAGATGTCCACCACTGTCTGTAGCCAGGTACTCATCCAGACAGCTGATTGAAGTGGAGGAAGGTAGAGTGAACGAACCTGTCCAAGGTTCGACACGGCAACAAGAGGATTAGAACGTGGGTTCTCTCGGTCGAGAGTCCGATGATCACATTCTTTCAAACTGAGGGACTCCTAGGATATCACGCCGACCAAGAGCCGGCCACTTTGGGCCTCTCGACACCAATCTACAGCTCATCAGATTACGTCTAAAGGCCGGGATACGGTGGCTCTTTTCGCCCGACCCGCCCGGACCAAACCAGACCAGATCAAACTCCCTCCGACTGCTGCGTATGAAGTTATTCTATGCACTACACCTGCGATTGGGCTATATTCAAAGCTGGCGTGACGTCATAATCACGTAAACTTGAAAACGTTTGACTACGTCGGGGGTAGTGGATGTCGGTCTGACGTATTCGAAAGATTTCACATTTACGTGATTATAACGTCACACCGGCTTCCAGTTTAACGCAGTCGGCGTCGTGGATACACTGCAGTCGGAGTTTATCTATGTTGGTCTGGTCTGTTCGGGCGAAAAGTGGCAGTATATCCCGGCCTTTAGAAGGAGGCCGTCGCATTTACTAATAATAATTTCTGATAAACATTTCACTGACCTTTAAATATTTCCTTTATTATCTGGCATATCACCCACTTTTTCGTAAACACCTATGTAATTATGGACATAATGAGTCTGCAGTGTATTTGTATCTAAAAGAGTTAAGCATAAACATGTCCTGCCGACTGTCTCAAGCTTTTCTTTAAAAACCTAACTCTTCCAATGGACCTCAAAAGTGCCAAAAGTAACTGTTTCTTGTGTTCAGCACAAAAAGATTTTAAACATTGATCTACTAAATACAAACGAATCACAAACAGCAAGAACGTATAATGCCCTAGCTACTCACTTTTATTTCTACAAAGAAACATGCATAATTGTTTTGCAAAAAACTATTTGTATTTTTGTTGGATATTAGTGGATGGCTTAAGTCACCAACAATGTGCATCTGTTACATATGTAAATAATTGTGGATCTAATGAGATCACACTCTAACTGACGTATATGTCAATGTTCGTAGCCAGATGTAGCCGTGTGCGTCCGTGAACGTCATTTCCTGTCATGTAGCTACTCCAGTTTATAACGTCACAAATATGTTTCGCTACATTGCATAGCAAACACAATCTTTAGTTCTGTGCTACTGCAGTTTGCAGGGTTCACTAGTGACCATCACGTCTTGACATCTTGGCATAATTGACTTGTCAAACTCTCCTCGTTGGTACTTGCTTCTCTTTGTAGAATGAAGGGTGAGTTTTCTGGTGTGTACATCTGGCAATAAAATAAGACATAAAAACATGTAGAATACTAAAAAGTTACAGTCAACAGCAACAGTATTCCAGATATAATGACACAAATTGATATAAAAATTGCACTCGTAGTTGTTTAAGTTTCAGTGAGCAGCACTGCAGTAGTTCCAGACATGACACGCCCAAATAAATAAATGCTCATACAAATCTCTTAAATCCGTAACAACATCACTGTTGGTAAAGCACGTAATATGTTCCTTGTATAGAACAACTGCACCAGTTTGGTTACTTACATGTCATAAATACATATCATAAATTGAAATTTAAAACAGCAGAATACTTGCTGCCAATATGGGCGCACTGCATCCGGGTAGAAATACGTTTAAAGGGATCCTATCTGTTCCTCAAACAGGAATTAGCGGGCACAGTAATTTATAACAGGAAATCTGCTGTGTTGAATGTGGGAAAATGGGACATCGTCGAACTTTAAAGGATATTGCAGTTAACTCAACCCAATTCGGCCGTATTGTCAATAAAGCTTGTTTTGAAACTGGATGTTTTGTGTACTATACGAACAATCTCCGGGGTCGTACCTTCCAAATTGTGAACATTGTTATGGGCTTACTAAACACAATTTGGTGGGCAATATACCTACAACATAGTTAGTGTAGTCTTAAGAACACTATATTAATTAATTAATGAAAAACTAGGAACAGACTGCCCCCTTTTAACACTAAGGAAACCCAGTCATTGAAGCAATGTTGTTTACTTCAGGTTAGTAAACATTAATGTAAACATCGGGTGTAGCTTGTACCATGTTTTTTGGGTGATACATACATCTAGTTTGTTCTTCATCTCTTCCTGTTCCTCTTTCGCTATCATTTGATGTTGTTTCCATAGCAACTTGTGCTGCCACCTTCTGGGTAAGCAGCAACATAGTCGATCAGCAAACGGGATAATAAGAGCCGGATCAACTTTTTCTGAGTCTGATCCTGTAAAAGATGGAATAGTCTGTAGTAAGTAGACGCAGCAAGTGTTCAACAATACTTTTGTATGACCTTTCTCATTGAACACTATTACTGTATTTGTTACATTAAGTGTTCAACAATACTTTTGTAGGACCTTTCTCCTTCAACATCATTACTGAATTTGTTATATTAAGTGTTCAACGACACTTTTGTATGACCTTTCTCCTTCAACATTATTACTGTATTTGTTACATTAAGTGTTCAACAGTACTTTTGTATGACCTTTCTCCTTTAACATTATTACTTTATTTGTTACATTAAGTGTTCAACAATACTTTTGTATGGCCTTTCTCCTTCAACATTATTACTGTATTTGTTATATTAATTGTTCAACAATACTTTTGTATGACCTTTCTCCTTCAACATTATTACTGTATTTGTTATATTAAGTGTTCAACAATACTTTTGTATGGCGTTTCTCCTTCAACATTATTACTGTATTTGTTACATTAAGTGTTCAACAATACTTTTGTATGGCCTTTCTCCTTCAACATTATTACTGTATTTATTACATTAAGTGTTCAACAATACTTTTGTATAACCTTTCTCCTTCAACATAATTACTGAATTTGTTATATTAAGTGTTCAACGACACTTTTGTATGACCTTTCTCATTGAACACTATTACTGTATTTGTTATATTAAGTGTTCAACAATACTTTTGTATGGCCTTTCTCCTTCAACATTATTACTGTATTTGTTATATTAAGTGTTCAACAATACTTTTGTATGACCTTTCTCCTTCAACATTATTACTGTATTTGTTACATCAAGTGTTCAACAATACTTTTGTATGACCTTTCTCCTTCAACATTATTACTGTATTTGTTACATTAAGTGTTCAACAATACTTTTGTATGACCTTTCTCCTTCAACATCATTACTGAATTTGTTATATTAAGTGTTCAACGACACTTTTGTATAACCTTTCTCATTGAACACTATTACTGTATTTGTTATATTAAGTGTTCAACAATACTTTTGTATGGCCTTTCTCCTTCAACATTATTACTGTATTTGTTACATTAAGTGTTCAACAATACTTTTGTATGACCTTTCTCCTTCAACATTATTACTGTATTTGTTACATCAAGTGTTCAACAATACTTTTGTATGACCTTTCTCCTTCAACATTATTACTGTATTTGTTATATTAAGTGTTCAACAATACTTTTGTATGACCTTTCTCCTTCAACATTATTACTGTATTTGTTACATTAAGTGTTCAACAATACTTTTGTATGACCTTTCTCCTTCAACATTATTACTGTATTTGTTACATTACAAGTGTATCATTAAGTGTTCAACAATACTTTTGTATGACCTTTCTCCTTCAACATTATTACTGTATTTGTTATATTAAGTGTTCAACAATTTTGTACCTTTCTGTATTACTGTACAACAATACTTTTGTATGGCCTTTCTCCTTCAACATTATTACTGTATTTGTTATATTAAGTGTTCAACAATACTTTTGTATGACCTTTCTCCTTCAACATTATTACTGTATTTGTTACATTAAGTGTTCAACAGTACTTTTGTATGACCTTTCTCCTTTAACATTATTACTTTATTTGTTACATTAAGTGTTCAACAATACTTTTGTATGGCCTTTCTCCTGTATTTGTTACAGTGTTCAACAATACTTTTGTATGGCCTTTCAACATTATTACTGTATTTATTACATTAAGTGTTCAACAATACTTTTGTATGACCTTTCTCCTTCAACATAATTACTGAATTTGTTATATTAAGTGTTCAACAACACTTTTGTATAACCTTTCTCATTGAACACTATTACTGTATTTGTTATATTAAGTGTTCAACAATACTTTTGTATGGCCTTTCTCCTTCAACATTATTACTGTATTTGTTACATTAAGTGTTCAACAATACTTTTGTATGACCTTTCTCCTTCAACATTATTACTGTGTTCAACAATACTTTTGTATGGCCTTTCTCCTTCAACATTATTACTGTATTTGTTATATTAAGTGTTCAACAATACTTTTGTATGACCTTTCTCCTTCAACATTATTACTGTATTTGTTACATTAAGTGTTCAACAACTTTTGTATGACCTTTCTGTATACTATTACCTGTATTTGTTACATTAAGTGTTCAACAATACTTTTGTATGGCCTTTCTCCTTCAACATTATTACTGTATTTGTTATATTAAGTGTTCAACAATACTTTTGTATGACCTTTCTCCTTCAACATTATTACTGTATTTGTTACATTAAGTGTTCAACAATACTTTTGTATGACCTTTCTCCTTCAATATTATTACTGTATTTGTTACATTAAGTGTTCAACAATAATTTTGTATGGCCTTTCTCCTTCAACATTATTACTGTATTTATTTCATTAAGTGTTCAACAATACTTTTGTATGACCTTTCTCCTTCAACATAATTACTGAATTTGTTATATTAAGTGTTCAACAACACTTTTGTATAACCTTTCTCATTGAACACTATTACTGTATTTGTTATATTAAGTGTTCAACAATACTTTTGTATGGCCTTTCTCCTTCAACATTATTACTGTATTTGTTATATTAAGTGTTCAACAATACTTTTGTATGACCTTTCTCCTTCAACATTATTACTGTATTTGTTACATTAAGTGTTCAACAACATTTTTGTGTTCAACAATACTTTTGTATGGCCTTTCTCCTTCAACATTATTACTGTATTTGTTATATTAAGTGTTCAACAATACTTTTGTATGACCTTTCTCCTTCAACATTATTACTGTATTTGTTACATTAAGTGTTCAACAATACTTTTGTATGACCTTTCTCCTTCAATATTATTACTGTATTTGTTACATTAAGTGTTCAACAATTTTTGTGAATTTGTTATATTAAGTGTTCAACGACACTTTTGTATAACCTTTCTCATTGAACACTATTACTGTATTTGTTATATTAAGTGTTCAACAATACTTTTGTATGGCCTTTCTCCTTCAACATTATTACTGTATTTGTTATATTAAGTGTTCAACAATACTTTTGTATGACCTTTCTCCTTCAACATTATTACTGTATTTGTTACATTAAGTGTTCAACAATACTTTTGTATGACCTTTCTCCTTCAACATTATTACTGTATTTGTTATATTAAGTGTTCAACAATACTTTTGTATGACCTTTCTCCTTCAACATTATTACTGTATTTGTTACATTAAGTGTTCAACAATACTTTTGTATGACCTTTCTCCTTCAACATCATTACTGAATTTGTTATATTAAGTGTTCAACGACACTTTTGTATAACCTTTCTCATTGAACACTATTACTGTATTTGTTATATTAAGTGTTCAACAATACTTTTGTATGGCCTTTCTCCTTCAACATTATTACTGTATTTGTTACATTAAGTGTTCAACAATACTTTTGTATGACCTTTCTCCTTCAATATTATTACTGTATTTGTTACATTAAGTGTTCAACAATACTTTTGTATGGCCTTTCTCCTTCAACATTATTACTGTATTTATTTCATTAAGTGTTCAACAATACTTTTGTATGACCTTTCTCCTTCAACATCATTACTGAATTTGTTATATTAAGTGTTCAACGACACTTTTGTATAACCTTTCTCATTGAACACTATTACTGTATTTGTTATATTAAGTGTTCAACAATACTTTTGTATGGCCTTTCTCCTTCAACATTATTACTGTATTTGTTACATTAAGTGTTCAACAATACTTTTGTATAGCCTTTCTCCTTCAACATTATTACTGTATTTGTTACATCAAGTGTTCAACAATACTTTTGTATGACCTTGCTCCTTCAACATTATTACTGTATTTGTTATATTAAGTGTTCAACAATACTTTTGTATGACCTTTCTCCTTCAACATTATTACTGTATTTGTTACATTAAGTGTTCAACAATACTTTTGTATGACCTTTCTCCTTCAACATTATTACTGTATTTGTTACATCAAGTGTTCAACAATACTTTTGTATGACCTTGCTCCTTCAACATTATTACTGTATTTGTTATATTAAGTGTTCAACAATACTTTTGTATGACCTTTCTCCTTCAACTTTTGTTATTACTGTATTTGTTACATTAAGTGTTCAACAATACTTTTGTATGGCCTTTCTCCTTCAACATTATTACTGTATTTGTTCAACAATCAAGTGTTCAACAAACTTTTGTATGACCAATACTTTTGTATGAACATTATTACTGTATTTGTTATATTAAGTGTTCAACAATACTTTTGTATGACCTTTCTCCTTCAATATTATTACTGTATTTGTTATATTAAGTGTTCAACAATACTTTTGTATGGCCTTTCTCCTTCAACATTATTACTGTATTTGTTACATTAAGTGTTCAACAATACTTTTGTATGGCCTTTCTCCTTCAACATTATTACTGTATTTGTTATATTAAGTGTTCAACAATACTTTTGTATGACCTTTCTCCTTCAATATTATTACTGTATTTGTTATATTAAGTGTTCAACAATACTTTTGTATGGCCTTTCTCCTTCAACATTATTACTGTATTTGTTACATTAAGTGTTCAACAATACCTTTGTATGACCTTTCTCCTGTTTAGCAGCATCTGACAACGTGACAGAGATCTCCAATGCCATCTTTGATTGTTGAATCCATCTTTGTACTTTAGTTTTCACCAATGTCACATTACATTCAAAGCTCAGTGATGACAAAATATTGAAATGTCCTCCTATAAATGACCAGACTTTACAGTGTCCTGGTATCATTTTGTTCTTATGTGGATGTCGCATTGCATAAATCGCTTGCCAGTCACGTCTGCTGAGATGGCTGTACCCAGAAGCCCCAGGGGTCAAAGAAAATGGGTGTACACTGCTGTACGCTTATTGGAACGCAAAATTTGACTTATTTTCATGTCACAAATATTTGTCAAACATATTGTACACTTATTTAATAATAGAACGAATATGGTCCATCTAGGGGTGACTATTGGAGATAGTTTTACTATTACAACAATATTGTAATAGCTGTATTACTGTTGCAAGTCTACTCCAATAGTGTCATAGCTATTGCGATAAGCATAATTACAAAATGAAATAGAAAAAGCATATTTATGAACACTGTTTTTGCGTGACGCTTACCAGCTATCGTTACAATCAATAGTTCAATGTACTATAGGTGATAACTATCTGTAGTTTAATTAACTATTGATTGTTCGAGGTATTGTTATGTCTACAATTATATCTAACTTACTGATATTATGTATTTTACCACTTCTTTTTATTGAGTTCCATGTACATTTTTTTTATTGATTTAAATTCAATGTTTTAAGGCCAGACATGGCATGTAGATAGGATTATTTTTTAATTTGTGCAAACAGCTCAATTTTTTCTGCCCAATGCATGAAATGGGTCTTACTGAGTAAAATAAATATTGAATTTTTTCAGCCAGACCCCCAGTTTCCATGGTAACAAACAAAATAGCCACCATTTTGAGCAAATATTGGCAATCAATTTTCATGCCAGTATATATAGTTATAATAAATCCATCTTGCAACAGAGCTATATCAAACTCTTGATTTTAAAAACATCATTGTATATGCTGGAAACACTGAAAACATGTCTGAGAGACTATGCATGCAAAGATTGCCATTACCGACATGCATCCATGACTAAAACTCATACATAAAAGTATATTGATGCATGCATGGAGGCAGAAAACTTTTTGTATAATGTGTCCCAGAGTATTTTTTGTGCTACTTGATTTGGCTGTAACTGTGGATCCACCACATCACCCTAGTGCTAATTTCTTACAAATAGAACTGCTTTATCACTCAATGAACTTGTGACATTATTACTACCCTAGCCTTATCGAACAGATCAATAACTGTTAACAATGTCCCGAGTTATTGTCGAGGCCATAATGGACATATTACTGTGTGTCCACAGTGTATTAACATAATTAAAACCCCTTAGAGCTCTAGTCGGCCAAATCCGCCTTTATAGACACTTCAAGTCAGCCAAACCTAGCCCTAAATAGATGTGCAATGCCATATTGTGTGGTAGAGCCATCTATTGGAGAGTTGTGAAAACACACTAGAAATGAACGTATGTACTTCACATTTTCAGATTTTGGGTCAAATAAATGGGGAAACGGCTCAGATCTAAAGTGTTAATAACAAATGTAAATATAAGTTACTAAAAATAGCATGAAAACGCCACCTACCAGTAAATGAGCTGACCAGTAGACCAATAACGACAGTGACTGCACTGCCTAGAGCACCATACCAGAGGAAGGACAACCCGTAGAGTTTTTCAACACCTTCCCTGAAAGACAGATATAAAATTAGGTGGCTGTGATAGTTATCTTTAAACAGATTGTACGATAATTCCAATTGGTTAACGTATATGCAGCTACTTGGAGGTGTCACATAATTACAATTCATCAACTCTCTGAAATTTGTCTTCTCAAAATACAGCAAACCTCGGATATAATCAATTCGCTTATAACAAAATCTTGCGTATAGCGAATAAATGAATTGGTTCTGATTTCTTCTATAGGATTGCTGATGATTTTTTATAAAAAATTATTACAATGAATTTTCGGACATAACAATTATGTCAGTCCCAATGGCCAAAATCCATTGAAATATCATTGGATATGATGAATCGAGTGAAATGATGGGAAATAAAAAATGCAGGCTTTGACCCATATATTTAATCTTTATTGCTGCATTGTGTCTGAGACAGGTAGCTGTTTGAGCTGTAAGGTACATTTTATAAAACAGAGAGAAAATACATGCGCAGGAATGAAAGTATAAAGTTGTTAGATCTAAAATTACTATTAGCGTCATTTTGTATTTCCATGTGTCATTCGCAATGTGGCCCCGCGGTAGCAGTTTATTTGCCCTGTGATAAATGGTGATGACCACACCACCCATCATGTAGTACTTGACATATTTTAGGATTTTGCAAACTGATGCGACCATCCCTTAGTGTATTATTGGTAGCTATCGATAGTTAATTTTACTATTTATCGTACATATATTGTGCTACAGCGATAATTCGATTTATTGTTACATCATTGACACCTTCCTTAAAACAAATTATAATTTTCGGATGGAGTTATCTTCCTCCAATCACTTCCTTCCTTTAATCCTCCCTCCTAATTGATGGAATCACTACATCATGGTTTACCTTCCTCCAATCACTTCCTTCTTTTAATTCTCCCTCCTAATTGATGGAATCACTACATCTTGGTTTACCTTCCTCCAATCACTTCCTTCTTTTAATCCTGCCTCCTAATTGGTGGAATCACTACATCATGGTTTACCTTCCTCCAATCACTTCCTTCTTTTAATTCTCCCTCCTAATTGATGGAATCACTACATCTTGGTTTACCTTCCTCCAATCACTTCCTTCTTTTAATCCTGCCTCCTAATTGATGGAATCACTACATCATGGTTTACCTTCCTCCAATCACTTCCTTCTTTTAATCCTCCCTCCTAATTGATGGAATCACTACATCATAGTTTACCTTCCTCTAATCACTTCCTTCTTTTAATCCTCCCTCCTAATTGATGGAATCACTACATCATGGTTTACCTTCCTCCAATCACTTCCTTCCTTTAATCCTCCCTCCTAATTGATGGAATCACTACCAGGTACATCATGGTTTACCTTCCTCCAATCACTTCCTTCTTTTAATCCTCCCTCCTAATTGATGGAATCACTACATCATGGTTTACCTTCCTCCAATCACTTCCTTCCTTTAATCCTCCCTCCTAATTGATGGAATCACTACATCATGGTTTACCTTCCTCCAATCACTTCCTTCTTTTAATCCTCCCTCCTAATTGATGGAATCAATACATCATGGTTTACCTTCCTCCAATCACTTCCTTCTTTTAATCCTCCCTCCTAATTGATGGAATCAATACATCATGGTTTACCTTCCTGCAATCACTTCCTTCTTTTAATCCTCCCTCCTAATTGATGGAATCACTACATCATAGTTTACCTTCCTCTAATCACTTCCTTCCTTTAATCCTCCCTCCTAATTGATGGAATCACTACATCATGGTTTACCTTCCTCCAATCACTTCCTTCCTTTAATCCTCCCTCCTAATTGATGGAATCAATACATCATGGTTTACCTTCCTCCAATCACTTCCTTCTTTTAATCCTCCCTCCTAATTGATGGAATCACTACATCATGGTTTACCTTCCTCCAATCACTTCCTTCTTTTAATCCTCCCTCCTAATTGATGGAATCAATACATCATGGTTTACCTTCCTCCAATCACTTCCTTCTTTTAATCCTCCCTCCTAATTGATGGAATCACTACATCATAGTTTACCTTCCTCTAATCACTTCCTTCTTTTAATCCTCCCTCCTAATTGATGGAATCACTACATCATGGTTTACCTTCCTCCAATCACTTCCTTCTTTTAATCCTCCCTCCTAATTGATGGAATCACTACATCATAGTTTACCTTCCTCTAATCATTTCCTTCTTTTAATCCTCCCTCCTAATTGATGGAATCACTACATCATGGTTTACCTTCCTCCAATCACTTCCTTCTTTTAATCCTCCCTCCTAATTGATGGAATCAATACATCATGGTTTACCTTCCTCCAATCACTTCCTTCTTTTAATCCTCCCTCCTAATTGATGGAATCACTACATCATAGTTTACCTTCCTCTAATCACTTCCTTCTTTTAATCCTCCCTCACTACATCATGGTTTACTCCAATCACTTCCTTGAATCACTAATCATGGTGGAATCACTACATCATGGTTCCTTCCTCCAACTTCACTCCCTCCTTCATCATGGTTAACCTTCCTCCAATCACTTCAGGATGGAATCACTACATCATAGTTTACCTTCCTCTAATCACTTCCTTCTTTTAATCCTCCCTCCTAATTGATGGAATCAATTCATGGTTTACCTTCCTCCAATCACTTCCTTCTTTTAATCCTCCCTCCTAATTGATGGAATCAATACATCATGGTTTACCTTCCTCCAATCACTTCCTTCTTTTAATCCTCCCTCCTAATTGATGGAATCACTACATCATGGTTTACCTTCCTCCAATCACTTCCTTCTTTTAATCCTCCCTCCTAATTGATGGAATCACTACATCATGGTTTACCTTCCTCCAATCACTTCCTTCTTTTAATCCTCCCTCCTAATTGATGGAATCACTACATCATAGTTTACCTTCCTCTAATCACTTCCTTCTTTTAATCCTCCCTCCTAATTGATGGAATCACTACATCATGGTTTACCTTCCTCCAATCACTTCCTTCTTTTAATCCTCCCTCCTAATTGATGGAATCAATACATCATGGTTTACCTTCCTCCAATCACTTCCTTCTTTTAATCCTCCCTCCTAATTGATGGAATCAATACATCATGGTTTACCTTCCTCCAATCACTTCCTTCTTTTAATCCTCCCTCCTAATTGATGGAATCACTACATCATAGTTTACCTTCCTCTAATCACTTCCTTCTTTTAATCCTCCCTCCTAATTGATGGAATCAATACATCATGATTTGCCTTCCTCCAATCACTTCCTTCTTTTAATCTTCCCTCCTAATTGATGGAATCACTACATCATAGTTTACCTTCCTCTAATCACTTCCTTCTTTTAATCCTCCCTCCTAATTGATGGAATCAATACATCATGGTTTGCCTTCCTCCAATCACTTCCTTCTTTTAATCCTCCCTCCTAATTGATGGAATCACTACATCATGGTTTACCTTCCTCCAATCACTTCCTTCTTTTAATCCTCCCTCCTAATTGATGGAATCAATACATCATGGTTTACCTTCCTCCAATCACTTCCTTCTTTTAATCCTCCCTCCTAATTGATGGAATCAATACATCATGGTTTACCTTCCTCTAATCACTTCCTTCTTTTAATCCTCCCTCCTAATTGATGGAATCAATACTTCATGGTTTGCCTTCCTCCAATCACTTCCTTCTTTTAATCCTCCCTCTTAATTGATGGAATCACTACATCATAGTTTACCTTCCTCTAATCACTTCCTTCTTTTAATCCTCCCTCCTAATTGATGGAATCAATACTTCATGGTTTGCCTTCCTCCAATCACTTCCTTCTTTTAATCCTCCCTCCTAATTGATGGAATCAATAC
Organism: Paraescarpia echinospica; assembly: GCA_020002185.1. Lineage (NCBI taxonomy): Eukaryota > Metazoa > Annelida > Polychaeta > Sabellida > Siboglinidae > Paraescarpia > Paraescarpia echinospica. The sequence goes on from CM034543.1 coordinate 2,519,195, forward strand.
ATCATGGTTTACCTTCCTCCAATCACTTCCTTCTTTTAATCCTCCCTCCTAATTGATGGAATCACTATATCATAGTTTACCTTCCTCTAATCACTTCCTTCTTTTAATCCTCCCTCCTAATTGATGGAATCAATACATCATGATTTGCCTTCCTCCAATCACTTCCTTCTTTTAATCCTCCCTCCTAATTGATGGAATCACTACATCATAGTTTACCTTCCTCTAATCACTTCCTTCTTTTAATCCTCCCTCCTAATTGATGGAATCAATACATCATGGTTTGCCTTCCTCCAATCACTTCCTTCTTTTAATCCTCCCTCCTAATTGATGGAATCACTACATCATGGTTTACCTTCCTCCAATCACTTCCTTCTTTTAATCCTCCCTCCTAATTGATGGAATCAATACATCATGGTTTACCTTCCTCCAATCACTTCCTTCTTTTAATCCTCCCTCCTAATTGATGGAATCACTACATCATAGTTTACCTTCCTCTAATCACTTCCTTCTTTTAATCCTCCCTCCTAATTGATGGAATCACTACATCATAGTTTACCTTCCTCCAATCACTTCCTTCCTTTAATCCTCCCTCCTAATTGATGGAATCACTACATCATGGTTTGCCAAGGTCACAATTAAAATTATGCATGTGACTTTCCAAAGCTACCAAGCCTCATGGGAGACGGATGTTTCGGCCCAAAACTTGTTCAGACCATGGGCCAAACCATCTGTTTTATGAAGCGTGACTCGTATGGGCCAAATCAACCATTTGTGTAACCGGTGCAATCGGGTGTGTGTGGGCCAAACCATCCGTCTTGTTTCTATTGTGAAATCTGACTTGTAACATGTGTATACCTAATCGGTATTCTGTCTAGCGTATTGTTACTGCCGAGTTGTAACTATTCAAATCAAACCAATTTATTTTGCACAACAACAACATAACAGTATATGTACACAAAACAACCGTTTATAAAAAATAAAGTTGTGTTGCATGGTGGTCACATGGCATGTTATATGCCGTCTTCCTGTGACCCCATAAACATGTATTTCAAAATATATTTACACATACGTATACAATGATTATCACGAGTGTGTGATATCTTCTGCATGACAACGGACTGACAACGGACTGGGGATGCGATGGTGAAGGAAACAAATTATTGTAGGAAATTACTGTTAGGAAACAATGAAAAGAAATTTGAGCGGATCCAAACATAGATATAAAAAGTAAACAAATATTTAATTGCAGTCTGCACATTTGGGATTTTGGCAATGTACGTGGCTAAGATAGTTGTCTAGATATTGATTGGATAATAACAATTTGAATTTTTGTCTGGATTAGCATTTTGCATCTTATAATCAAAATTATTCCATAGTTTTATAAAATTATGTTTAGGTAATTTATATGAAAAATGTGTTCCGGGCTTCTCTGTCTAGAAGAGGTTACATTGTCTAGTAATTCTGGTGTTAGTTGCTAGATTGTTTTGGGTATATGTTTGAAGGATTTAGGCAGTGTATTATGGTGATAGTCATACATAAATAGTAAGACATGCAACCTGTGAATATCAATGATTTTAAGTATATTTTCAGATTTAAAAATAGGATCGGTGTGACTTCTATGTCGTTTTTTGTTAATTATTCGTTTTTATTTATATTTAATGACAATTTATTGGCACAAAGCCAATCGTACAAATGTATTAATTCTTGGTTTATGCTGTCAATTAAAGTATCAATATGAGGAATTGGTTGTCATAATAACAACCTATCTCAGATTACCAGAAACCACCAAACAGTTGTCCCGACAAACAATCAAACGTCATAAGGCCATTGACAAACTGTTACAATACAGCTGTGAAATGTAGAGTAACATCTCAATGTGACTTTGAAAGTGTGGTCACACGTTTCATCTGTTCAAATGACATCTAATCAATTTATCTGCTAGATCAAACATTCCCACATTACATTACTAGGACGATGTGACATCTGCTAGATCAAACATTTCCACATTACGTTATTAGGATGGCGTGACATCTGCTAGAACAAACATTCCCACATTACGTTACTAGGGTGGCGTGACATCTGCTAGATGAAACATTCCCACATTAGATTACTAGGGCGACGTCACATCTGCTAGATGAAATATTCCCACATTACATTACTAGGGTGATGTGACATCTGCTAGAACAACCATTCCCACATTACATTACTAACATTCCCACATTACTAGGGAGGCGTGACATCTGCTAGATCAAACATTCCCACATTACTAGGGAGGTGTGACATCTGCTAGATCAAACATTCCCATATTACTAGGGAGGCATGACATCTGCTACATCAAACATTCCCACATACAGTTGCTGCTCTAAAATCTTCCTTATGTCTTTGTCATAAGGAAAAACCTTTGGGTCCATAACAAAATATATGCCAGAATGTTGAAACATATTTTGACAGACATTTTGCTAGGCAACAGGTGACGTGACGGATAGGCCAGTTCTTTAATTTTGGTACTTCTGAAGATATGTGAAGATCGGGGGAGGATGAAAGATGGAGAAAGGAAACTATGGATAGAAAACTTTGGGGAAAAAACACAGCAAGCGGTTCAGCAATATTGTATCTGACCATTTACAGGAGGAGACAAGGTAGAGGGCATTTTATTCTCTGAAGATAACATCCAAGTACACTTACAATGTATGCCCACTAGATGGCGTGACTGAAGGTGCAGGGATGTAGACCGCTATGCTTGTGTTGTGGAAGTCCGAGTCATTTCTCCAGCAGTTCAACACACTTGTAGGCAGTGTGGCACTGTACGGTCGAACAATGAATGCTCCCATGATGACCCACAGCGAGAGCAACATAGATGCAATGAATCCAACAATTGTTCCCTGAAGAATAATGTAGAATGTCTTGTACAGCATAAAAACTCACAAATGGAGCAATTACAATTATATGTATTCTATAATTACTGGATAATCTAACTATAAATGAGATAGGGCAGGGCACATCAGCAGACTACGAGATAACCGATGGACATCGCGTATCACAACCTGGAGATCTTACGAAGGGAAACAATCTAGAGGAAGACCGGCGAGACGGTGGAGAGACAAACTAGACGAGTACTGGAAGGGCACCATCTGGCAGAGGATAGCACAAGACAGGCAGATTTGGAAACGGCATGCTGAGGCCTTCGCCCAACCACGGGACAGTACCGCTGCACAATGATAATGATGATACGAGATAGCGTCTGTGGGTGTATGTGGGCTTATTAACGTTTTCCTCATAAACAGTTTGCGTTTGGATTAAAAGTACAATTAAATGAACTATATAAATAAATGTAGAAGTTATGTTTTAGAAGTAGTAAAAACATTAATATAAATATGCTATGCACAAAACTGAGAAGTAAAAAATTAATAACATGAGTAGGTCACATATTGGAAGAACAAATTATATAAATTAGAAAATTGATATAAATATTGCAAACTTATAAAGAATTAACATAGAATTAACATAAGTAATGGCAAGTAAACATATTAATATAAATATACATGTATGTGTAGTAAGATAAAATAATTAAATACACACATGGCAAGATTCTGCTGACCTGGCACACAGGCCATTACTGACCTTCACCTTGTCAACTGACCTTGGCATTAGCAGACGGAAAGAAGGCACCCAGAAGAAACATTCCAAGGACGGGTCCAGCCAGTGCTCCAGTGACGCTGATGGAAGCCTACAATCACAATACAGGTCTACAACAGTGACCTTTGAACAATTGTTAACTTTTGGACCCCACATCATTTGAATGAAATGCATTCCAAGTCCCTGCAGCAGCCACACAAACTCACCAAGATGTAGGTGCACTTAGTTCTTGATGTGTCACTTTTTTGGTATATTTTGTTTCCTAACATTGCAAGTTGTGCTTATTTTAAAAATAATTGAATTCCGCATAACACATTTCTAAACATATTAATCAAATTTAAATTAAACATGCAAAATGCGATATTCTCTGCATGGGTGGGTTTGTCTGGAATGGTATATGAGTCTATGAACTCTTTGTCAGTTGGTATATCAAACAGCGTTCATTTAAAAAATAATACAAACACATATGACAAATACCCCTAGCACAAAGCAGATACACAAAAACAGCCCTACACTAAAGAATCCAATGACTCGTACTAAAGTTGTCGGACGGACACACGTGATAGGGAAGTGGGTGGATTGAATGTTTACGGCTGGTTATGGTCTAAAGGGTATTTATGACACAAACGAACGAACACATGCATGCACACAAACAAACAAAATTAGAATAAAGCTGGTTACGAGATGAGAAATGGTTTCACCTGAAGAACATGTCCGCCAAGTCGATCAGCAAGTAGAGACACCAGCAAGCCAATGACACCATAGCAGACCACTGAAACACGGTCGTAATAGTTGTCTCATTTCACATTAATTTTGTACAAAGCAAAACTACACAGCATGCTAACTCACTTGTGCAACTTATGTATGTAGCTTTGGAGAAAACATCAGACAAACTTTTAACTATCTAATATTTCTTGCCCATGAATCAGTGATTTAAAAAAAATTGGATTCTTCAGATGAATGTATGATATGATCATGCACATGTGTCTGTGCTGTTGCTGTTGACTTTCATGGCTCCTCAAAAACCGTGACTGTCATCAACACATTCGGTGTGTTGAAGACTATATGTCAACTGGGCAATTAGCTTTGATAAAACATAACAACTAAAATTAATTCTTTTGATAATTTTAACTCTTTTTTATTAAACCAACTGTTTGTAATATGTAAATAATTTAAATACTATAAGTTTGATATTATTAAAATTATTCACACTTTACATATTTGGACATGAAAGAACCAGATTCACAATGGACTAAACTAGTTGACGAAGCAGCTTTAAAATAAACTGAGAAACTGCAGGTGGGCATTGACGAGAAACACATGAACTGACACCTGGTGGACATACCCAGCATCCGTGTGATGTTAGCTTTTCTGGCTTCCGAAAGATGGGAGAAAAATGTCTTTGCGATATCTTCCCATGTTATCGTAGCAACCGAATTCAACGACGAGGAGATAGAACTGAAAATATACGAAACGGAAAACTCATAATTTCCTCATGTCTATTATGTTTTTAATAATGTTGTCATAAAATTAGATAAAAAATTATTTAAAAAAATTTGAATATTTTGCTATAAATAAGTTATTTTCACCTGAGGGCGCCACTAAACAATACAGCGAGAAAGATGCCCGGAAACCCAGGCATGTTGAGTACATCCACCATGTAGTAGGGAAGCAACTGAAACAGGCAACATAAATTATTGTAATTATTATCATTATTTAAATTATTATTATATTTTTATGTAAACACAGTGTTTAAACATAGCCGTGTAGTCACCACATTGTGCGTTGTTTTGTAATTATTACTAGTTTTCTTGACAAAACGTGACTCCCACAGACTTGATTGGAGATTGTCAATTTACACTACTGTGCATGCGTGTACCAGGAGTTTGCATTTAAAATGTAAATCTCTACAGAAGAATGCATTTTGATTGGACTGTATTTATTTGTTGTCTGTGCTACATCAGACTCACTTTGACCGCGGTCGTCACAGTTGTTCTTGTCACTGTTTATTAAATTGAATTTTATGCTATGCTGACGAACACAATCTTACCCAGGATATTTCACGTGGAGCCAAAATGAACCGATCTCCAAACAGGTCAATATCAGAGAGATGCTAAATCTTAATGAGAGACTCTCAGTGTTTATTCTTATATAATGCCAACTGTTTTGATTTGTAATGGCAACAAAAACATGGTCTAAATGAATATGTCTGTTTGTTTGTCTGTCCAGAGACAGCACCAATTATCCAGGTTACCGTACACAAGAAAGCCTGGATATGCAGGTGTCTTCACATCATGATGATAATAATTGGTTACCCTGAATGAGGGTAACCAATAGATTTGATTCACAAGCTATCTCATCAAAAATGAGTAAACTTTTAACGTTGATATGAAGCGTATGAATCAGCGTCACTTGATTACACTGCCACAAGTAAGTCACACTACCAAAAAGATGGAATGCAAATGGCAATATTTAGGTTGCAGATTCAAACAAGCACTAATTCATGTTTTCTTGTCTCAATAGTAATCTAAGTGCATTAATAATCATGCAGTACAGTATTAATGGTGTTTTCTACAGTCGCCATCTGAGTTTTATAGGAACAAATTACATTTCAATTTTCTGCATTCAAAAAGTAGTGTGAAATTTTCAAATTTTGAAACAAAACAGACAAATATTTCAGAACAGCCTGTTCGAGGAGGTAGTGACGGCCAAGTATCTGGACTGCTTCAAATCCAGGCTTGCCGCCTACCTGTAAATACCAGACTCCCACCCCCGTCCACCTTCCTGTCCACTACCCCTTTCTTCTGCCTACCACCCTACCTGCACCACCTTTACTACATGACACATCATCTAACCCCACCCCCGTCCACCTTCCCATCCCCTACCTCTTTCTTCTGCCTACCACCCTACCTGCACCACCTTTACTACACGACACATGATCTAACCCCACCCCCGTCCATCTTCCTGTCCCCTACCCCTTTCTTCTGCCTACCACCCTACCTGCACCACCTTTACTACACGACACATGATCTAACCCCACCCCCGTCCATCTTCCTGTCCCCTACCCCTTTCTTCTGCCTACCACCCTACCTGCACCACCTTTACTACACAACATCATCAAACCCCACCCCCGTCCACCTTCCCGTCCCCTACCTCTTTCTTCTGCCTACCATCCTACCTGCACCACCTCTACTACATGATATCATCAAACCCCACCCCCATCCACCTTCCTGTCTCCTACCCCTTTCTTCTGCCTACCACCCTACCTGCACCACCTCTACTACACGACACATCATCTAACCCCACCCCCGTCCACCTTCCCGTCCCCTACCTCTTTCTTCTGCCTACCATCCTACCTGCACCACCTCTACTACATGATATCATCAAACCCCACCCCCATCCACCTTCCTGTCTCCTACCCCTTTCTTCTGCCTACCACCCTACCTGCACCACCTCTACTACACGACACATCATCTAACCCCACCCCCGTCCACCTTCCCGTCCCCTACCCCTTTCTTCTGCCTACCACCCTACACGCACCACCTTTACTACACGACATCATCAAACCCCACCCCCATCCACCTTCCTGTCCCCTACCCCTTTCTTCTGCCTACCACCCTACCTGCACCACCTCTACTACACGACATCATCTAATCCCGTCTCACATTCAAGAGATCTTTGAAACTGCACTGGCCACCTCCACACGACATAATTATCAGTACACTGACGTTGGTCGTAAAAAGGAAGACGTGCAGGTGAAAGGTTTTTCTAAATAAAAAATGCATGTAACTTTTACATTTTAACACAGCTCGCTTCCAACACGTACTGTTGTGCCCTCACCTGGTTTGAGTTGGAGATGAAGCCCGCTTTGAGAGGGTCACAGTTTACTGAGGCATAGTGGGCGTAGACAACCAGACCAACTAGTCCTACCAATGCGTTGATCACCAGCAGTCCAGGTATGTTCAGGTAGACAGACCTAGCAACCAACAAAAGGAAAGGTAAGTTCTTATATAGTGTGGTATCCAGTTCTTAGGACTGCTCAGAACACTTCAGACTTCACTCCCTGGCAGACCTGCTCAATCAAACACTACCTTGACTTCTATACAAAGCATAAATAAAATGCATCAAATCTTTAAACTTTTTAGACCATGTGACATTTTAATGAAAATTAATGCATTCCGATTCCCGCTGCATTCATACAAATTAAGCGAAATATTTTCAAGTAGCACTCACTCAAAGACTCTCGATATGAAGCCATACGGCAAATGACCCTAGTGTTTTGCAAACGTACTATGCTTTAAAACAACATATTGCACACAATTATCCAATAGATGACACCATGTATATGAGTCATTAAAGTCTAGCTTATCTGCAGGCAGTTATGGGTGACTGGAGACCATAAAACATCAGCTGGATACAGACAGCTGAGATCTAAAAGGTTATGTTAAGATGGACTATTATGCACCGTGGCGGCCTGCTGAGTCTATGATTGTAATCCAAAAACAACAGGATGGCACCGCCCGAGAGGACGGCGGCCAAGACCCGGTGGTCCGATTCAATCGTCCATGACCTGGCCACTGCTGGCAGTGACATTATCACCGCCACCCAGATGTGCCAGAATCGCTCCAGTTGTTCGTTACAGAACTGCCCACGCTCGAATCCGAGCCTGGCACTGAAGTCAGGACATTATTCACTCACCTCTTTGCTTTGGTCAAGCTAGGCAGGCTGCAGTACCTCTGTATACTCGCCTGTCCAATGCCGAATACACTCAATGTATTGACAGCGCCCCCTATTGTCAGTGACCAGAAACTCAATCGCTGTGTGGGGTTTGGATCGAAGCTGGAAAAGGAACAACTTTCAGGTATGCATATTTGAACCGTGGTTACATGACTTACCCGGTACATCCCAAAATGCCTACTACAGTCTTATTTAGTGTCATTGTGACTACTGGTGATGTAGATACACAAAACACTTCACTTTTTGTTCACAACAATGGGTCCATGATGTTTCAACATAATGCACTGCATCTGGCCATTCACATTTTTCAGTCTTTGTTGTTTGATAATTGTAGTAAGTATTTAACTCAAAAAATTCACTCGAAAGTTTTCAGTAATTTGTTTAGGGCCAGGCACTGCAGGTAGATAGGACTATTTTTTTATTTATGCAAATTGTGCATTTTTTTCTGCCCAATGTATGAAATGAATAATACTGAGTAAAAATATATTTAACTTTTTTGGCCAGACTCCCTGTTTCCATGGTAACAAACAAAATGAATTATATCCTGAATTATAATTGTAATTCTTGCAAATCAGATCCATGTTCTGTATACATTTTATTGTGAAATGATGATCAGGGCATTTTTTTATGTTTTGTTTTTATTTTTAAAATAATAATTTTTGTATCATGGATTTTGGCAATAAATATGCTTATATCTTTCAAACCAGACAATTTAAAAATATGTCTGATCGTTTCACTGAAAAGAATTTGCAGAATGCAACACTGAACACCTTATTTGTATAGCATAATTACTCACAGAGATATCCTAGTTCCAAATAAAGAAATTTGAGAACAAATGGTTTTGAGAAAATGGCCATCAAAGATATTGCATAATGGATTTGATTACTTGATATTGACATGCTTGATCCATAACTAACACTCACTTAGAGGTACGTAATTGTCATAGAAGTGAACTTTATGGATAGTATGCATACAAAGGTATCATGTAAAGGTTTTTTGACTCATATTTTCTGCTGTTTTCTAATATAAGGCTTTGCAAATGTATGTCTTTTTTAGTTTTGGATTGCGTGCCGAGGAAAATAAACCGGACACTGGAAGATGTGTTTATAAGGTGTGTATTTCTGCCAAAATCACATTTATGGAACATGACCTAGTCAGCTATTTCTGCCTCATGTGTAGAATGTGCTTGTGCAGGTCACACAGGGAATTGGAGTGCATTTCATATAGGGTCTAAACGTTAAGTATGGCCCATATTTCACCAACCTTTTACAGAATCTTACATTTAGCTTTGAAATTGTCATTTTTGCATGAAGCTGTCTTGAAATGCCATACAAAAGTGACTGATTGACGATGAAGGAGTTACAATATATTACTTGAACGTTTCCAGCCTTCCTCCCTTCTTGCTGATTTCCCAGACTTTGTTCAGGCCTCCGATGTTCAGAACACCCTGAAACATTCACCAGGACAACAGTTTAATTGTTTCACTGCAAAGTATCCAGTCACATCATGTACATTTCATGAGTCAAAAATATTTGCACGTCAACAGATGCATCCGACATGTAATATATGCCAGAGTCGTCTGATATAAATTCTTCAAATGTCAACATACACGCTGCTGTGTGGGCACTGGTAATGTCTTACTGTAATCGAGCTAGCTTGTGTGTGTTTATGTGTGTGTGTGTTTGCGCATCCGTATGTGTGTGCGTGTGCATGTGTGTTAATTTTTTTCCTCCTAGATGGTTTGCATCTCAGGTTCTAAACTCTCAGAAGAAAAATAATGCCTTATTTGAAGTTCTCCATTGTTAAGGGAATTATACCAGTCTTAAGGTTCCTACCTGACATTAGTCGATTGTATAACATTACGCATGTTTTCTGCAATTGTTTCGCATTCCACCTATCAGGTGGGAACGTTCTGTGTTACTGCTCAAATTTACATCATAACAAATATAAATATTCGGGAACCAATCCTTTGCATCTGTGGACATTTTTGATAGTTATTTTCAAATAAGAATATTGCTAAAAGATTGAGCTAAATTCCAATGTGTACAGAATTGTTTAGCACGTATAGTACTAAAAGCACCTCGTTTCTCACCATCTCTGCCCCTACTTAGATAGTTGCATTGGCTTCCAGTTACATATCGAATACAATTCAAATTAGCCACTATCACATATCGTACCCTTTCTACGCACCACCCATCCTATTTGTTTAGTCTCCTTCATTTTTCCGATATCCCCAGGAATCTCAGATCATCTGTTCCACGACTTTTTGTTCCGAAAACCAAGCTTAATATCGGCAAACGAGCTTTTTCTGTAGCTGCACCCACAATCTGGAATCAACTCCCTATCACTTTAAAATCATCTGAGACTATAAATACCTTCTGTAAAAAACTAGACTTATTTATTTGAAATTGCATTCCCACCCTAACCTTCGGCGGTCCCTTGCTCTAATGACGACTCTTGCTTGTCTCTGTTAACGATTTTGCCCAATGATTTTTGTATGTTGCGCCTCTGAGCTTAGATTCCTGGGGATTTAGGCGATATAGAAGTTTGTCATTATTATATTGTTTCAGTTGCGTGATTAATTGGTGGAGAAGAAACTGACGAGGAGTCAACTGAAGTTGGCGGGACGTGTGGAGCGAATGGGAGGAGAATGGTTGGCAAAGAAGGCAGATGCCTGGAGAGTAGAGGGGAAAGGGGGGCAAGGATGACGCAGACTGTGATGGGAGGACTGTGTAAAGAGATTTGTCAGGATTGGGAGAGGAGTGGAGAATGAGAGCAAAAGATATAGGGAAATGGAGACAGTTGGTGGAGACAGCAGTGCAAGATGAGTGGCCAGCCTCATCCCTGACAGACAGGATTGTGGCCAGCCTCATCCCTGACAGACAGGATTGTGGCCAGCCTCATCCCTGACAGACAGGATTGTGGCCAGCCTCATCCCTGACAGACAGGATTGTGGCCAGCCTCATCCCTGACAGACAGACAGGGAAACAAGAGGAGAAGAACAATCATGCTTTCGTATTATAATGTTATATAATAGTTGTCATACAGTATGGGTGCTGTGGGTACGTAAACATTCTACACCCACCTGGACCACAATAGCCAACAGGCCACAGATAATCACAAATGCCTGAAACACATCGGTCCGTATCACCGCCTTCATCCCGCCCTACAAGGAAAAATAACCAACTTGAATCCGTGAATGCTGTAATGTATGCACGCATATATGTCTGTACTTACATACACATAAATATTCTTTAAAATATATATACCGTATAGTTCCCATTATTGGCGCACTGCCTAACAGATGTGCACCACATTTACAGAAGTGAAAGTCTGCACTAATATTCATATAAATATATACATATGACCCGCCTCAGTGAACCGGATATTAAACTGCACAGGCCTATTCTGCACGAGAGCCAAAAATAGCTGTTCCATCAATTTTGTGATTTGGACAGAAATCAAATGTATACCTTATAATCCCATCTGTCAATGTCCTGCTTATTTTCCTCAACAGATATTCCAAAACTAATAAAATACCGAATGTATTTTGCTAGTCATCGATTCGCCAGCGCCGCCTACGGCTAATAGCTGTGGCTAATAGTGTGTGCTAACTTACACCTTGGCATTATAAAGTACCATTATAGCCGTTCATGTAGATTGTATATCTTTGATCTAGAGGTGACTTTAACCAGAAAATGGTAATAGGCGTCGTTTATCACTCAGCCAGTTATTAATAAATCATACCTGCACCTACTCTTATAATTGCACCTACTTTTATAATTCCACCTACACTTATAATTGCACTCTTATAATTGCACCTACACTTATAATTGCACTCTTATAATTGCACCTACACTTATAATTGCACTCTCTTATAATTGCACATACTTGCACACACTCTTATACTTGCACACTCTTATAATTGCACACTCTTATAACTGCACATACTCTTGTGTATCAAAATAGTATAGTGCCAAATAACGGAGTGTTTCAGGGGAAACTGCCAAATGTCATCAGAAATGAGGCAAACATAGCCATTAGAGGGAGCCACATGATGCTCAGTGAGCGAAAAATCGCTGTGTGGGCGATTGATTAGCACGAATGAGAACGATCACTCTCCTAAAAAAGTTACGTTCCACTGGCGCAAATCTCTCAATCTAATAACCATATAGTGCCAGATGATGTCTGTAAATGGTGGCCATCAAATAAATATGTATATTAGGGTGATTCCATGTCAAATCAATCAGTTTGACACTTTTTTGGCCAACCCACCTCCGAATTTGCTTAAATTATACAATGCCAAATTTTAGAAAATTGGGTTGTATAGTTTTCGAGTTATAGGCCCTAAAAAAACGGAATTTGTAAAAAAAACGGAATTTGATCCCCGTTTTGTATCACTCTCCAACCCACAATTTCAGTAATAATAGTGCTAGGCTAATAAATGTTACATTTCTGGAAAGGTCTCATTTAACTGCATATAGTGGACACAGAATCAGATAAAAAATATTTGAAGAATTATTTTTCTAAATATATGCCAATTTGATGACCAGTGACCTCCCCCCATGAAAAAACCTCCAAACCGATTGGACTAAAAATAGATTCATTATATAGAAAAGTATGTAGCTCAAATATCCTGAGAAAATCAGAGTGGGCACTCTTAGGGTTTTTAAGATATGATCAAAATAGCACACATATTAAAACATTGCTATATGTGTATCATTCTATGAACCAATACGTGCGTGCATATTCTCACTTAATTTTTGTATTATAATACTTTTTCTATGTTATCAATTTGCAATTATCCAGCCTATGAATTTACTATTACTACATATACAAGTATCAGGTATGCATAATTCTGTTATACATATATTCTGACCAATAAATATGCAACAATGGTTATTAAGTCAAAGCTGCACATTTTGTTACATAACATATAAAATGTAGTTTAATGTTTTAAGCTGTGTCCCAAACACAACATTTACACCACGCTAGCCTTCGATGAAATTACATATAAAGCATGGGGTCTCGGTTGACCGAATAAAACTGGAGACGGTTGTAAAACAAACAGATGTGTTTGTGGATTGTCTGAGGTCTTAAAACGTCACGATTTTATCGCGAAACAGCAGTCAGCTTTCTTGAAAGACAAGAAAAGTCAGTTGGTTGAAGGGGAGGTGATAGTCACTGGTGATTTTGCAGAGAATTACTCATTTGTTGTGCAAGATGCTGCACAGGGCTACCACTGGACAAATGACCAAGCAACAGTACATCCGTTTGTTGTCTACTGTCGAGAAGGAGTAGTCAAACACAAAACCTTTGTTGTCATCTCCAACTCAATGACACACGACACAGTGGCCGTGCATTGCTACCAATGTCACCTGATATCATTTCTGCTTGACAACATGCCTCTTCACCATGTCATCTATTTCTCAGATGGAGCTGCTCCAACACCATTTTCCACGCAGAAGACTTTGATGGTGTTACTGCAGAGTGGCACTTCTTCGCCATGTCTCATGGCAAGGGCCCAAGTGATGATGTTGGTGGCACTGTGAAACGACTGGCTGCAAGAACCAGCCTTCAGAAGCCATATGACCAGATCCAGACACCAATGGACTTGTTTGTGTGGGCCTCTGGCAACTTGCCATCCATCAAAGTCATGTTTGTTGACACAGATGAAATCACAGATGAAGAAGTTAAGTTACGGAACAGATTTGCTGATGTTATTGCAGTAACAGGAACACAATGACTGCACTCCTTCGTTGCCGTTCGAGGACCACATTCTTTGATGGAAGTGCGCGAGTTCTCAGCAGACACAGAACAGGAGATCGTGAAGATTACAAATGAACAAGAACTGTTAGGAGTGGTTGACATTGACGGATCATACATTACGTGCATGTATGATGACAACAGGTGGCTAGCCTATGTGTTGAAGGTGATGTCAGAAACCAATGAAGCACAAGTCAGCTTTCTTCATCAAGTCGGACCTTCGCCTTTCTTCACCTTCCCAAGATGCCTTGATGAGTTGATCGTTGGTCAAGATCAGATTTTTACTACTGTCGAACCACTGACTTCAACCAGACGAGTCTATCAACTCAGAGCATCATAAATGTAAGACGGTACTCTTCTTATGAACAAGGTAAACCAAAATTATACCACTTTATAGAATAATCCTTTGCTTAGTGCTGGCTGGCTATCGGCAGTGGTGAGTGGTATATATAATATCTATATCATATTGAATTTATTGTCTTGTATTGTATTTATTCAGATTCCAACAGGTCCAGTGGACCCAGTAACAGGACTGACAACTGAAACAATACATATAAATAATAAAACAATAATAGAATAATACAAACAATAAGGACATAAAAACCACACAATATCAACATCAAATATACCAGGCAAACATATGTTATACATAGAAATGTCTTTGAATTGAGGATCTAAATGATCCTGAATATATATCATAAGTTGGATCACTTAAATACAATGTGTTGAAAGTAGTCACACATCTATTCAAAACACAGTGTTTTCTAATGTAGATTCTGGGTATTGGAAACTCTAAAAGGGATGTAGTTTTGTAGAGATCGTGAAGGACAGTGACATTGGATAGCCCCTACCAGATATGACGAGTCTAGTTGGGAGTGCACACACTTGTGTAAAAATATAAGATCGGCAACTTGTCTACGATGAAGAAGGGATGATAGTCTAAAATGATGGCAAAGCTCAGGATAACTGTCAGAGGAGTACTGTATTTTGGATTTGTAACATAGATATTTAATTAATTTCTTTTGAACTCGTTCGATTTTGTCAATAAACGTACGTTGCCAGAAATTCCCGATAACACTGCAATACTCCAACTGGCTTCTAACTAGAGATATATACAAGGATCGCAAAGCATGTACATCTGTAAATGTTGTGCAAACGCGTTTAATAAAACCACTCATCTTAAAAGCTTTACAAACACAACGATTAATATGATCTTTAAAAGTCAAACTGTCGGTCAATGTGACACCGAGATTTGTGACAGTAGTGACCTTGGGCAGAGACTGGCTTAAAATCGTGTAGTCATAGGATATACGTTTCTTTTTGTTAGTGAATGACATTATGCAGCATTTCTCAATGTTAAAGGAAATAAAAAATAAGGCATTAGCTAAAATCCTTATTTTTCTAAATTTTATTAATCCAAACAAATATAATGTAATGGATATATAATTTATTAATTGTATATATATTGTACGGTAATATATTGTAATTATATATGTGAAAACAAATGGTGATCTGTCTGGATAAATAAAATTTAGAAACATCGTGTTATAAATAATTACCATATTTTCATTTTTGTGGCGAATAAATAATTACTACCAAAATATTTACAAACAGTGCATCATAGTATAAAAATGATTTGGTTTATATTACTTCGCGAAAACATAAACCAAAAAAAGTATTAAAAAATCAACGGTTTGGTGTGGGGTTTGAACCGGCGTCACCCGATTGCAAAATAAATACTAAAGAACCAACGCCTTTACTAACTGAGCTAGCAGGGCCGACAGAAATTCACTCACTGATTTAAGTTGTTATGATACAACTCCTCCTTCATACATCGATATTCTAGTGATATTATGAGATTATACACGTTACTTTCTGTAGCTGGATACGATATATGTTTGCTATGTATGTTTATTGGTGTAGATTATCTCTCATTGGTTGCATTCGATATAATTATTCTGAAAACGAGACCAAACTCGGCGAAACCTAGTCGACTTGTAGGCACATTCGCATTCATTGTTTTGAATAAAATTCGATTTATGTGGAATGGTAAGATAACTGCTTGTTCCTCTATGATGACTAGTGTTTGTATTTCATCGGAATATTGCACAATAACTCATTCTGACGCTCGTTTCGACCCAAAAGCTATACTTGTAAACATGCTCTGAATGCATGGAAAGGGTCGGCCTGATGCGAGTGTGGGTCATAAGTGACGTCACATCTCGGCATCCCGAAAAGCGCGCCAAAAATATGCATATTCGAAAATGTCCGGATGTACAGCATTAAATGTGGAATTTCTAATTCATTGTTTTTTTATTGTTTTTGGCTTGGTGGACATGGAAATAGATAGCAGGATGTAATATAACATGAATTCAAACCATAGATGTTTTTATTCCCTTTAAGTTTAAGGTGCCATGTCTCACACCAAATACACACACTGTCCAGATTTTTCTGCACCAACTGACAATCAGTCACCGACGTAATTTCTTTAAATAATTTGGAATCATCAGCATACAATGACATTTCACATGAGTCAACATGATTAGTGAGATCGTTAACATACAAGATAAACAGAAGTGTTCCAATTTGTGAACCTTGTGGTACACCAGACAACACCAGCTTCCAGTCAGATGTTTTCCTTCGAGGACCAAGCGTTGTTTTCGGCTTACAAGGTAAGACTGCAACCACTCTATGCATTGCCCAGAATAGCCATATGATCTAAGCTGGTGAATTAACAATGGGTGGCATACTGAATCAAAAGCTTCACTGAAGTCCAAATAAACAGAATCAACCTGTTTCTTGTCAATAGATTCAGAAATGGCGTTCAAGTAACAAGCTAGATTAGATACTGTACTTCTACACCTCACAAATCCGTGTTGGCTGCCCGAAATTGTGTTACGCACATGCTCATACAATGAGTTGTATACGACTTTCTCAAAAACTTTGCTAAATAGCGGTAAGAGAGAGATAGGCCTGTAGTTGCACACGTTTAATTTATCTCCCTTCTTGTACACAGGAACAACATTTGCTCTTTTAAAACAAGTTGGAAAAGTTACACAGTTTAAGGACATATTAAAAAGCATAGTTAGTGGACCTGCAAATTCAGCAGCACATTCCCTAAGGATTACATCTGATATATTGTCAGGACCGCATGCGTTTACATCGGTGGTTCTTAGTACTCCGATGACATCATCATAAGACACATTGATATTAGTCATTGAGTCGGATTGATAGGAGGGAAAACGTGGATAAACAAGGTTATCTACTAATATAAAAACAGATTCGAAGTGGTCAGAAAATAGTTCTGCTATGTCAGCTGGACTGTCTGCCTCGGTGCATTTATATCTGAGTTAGGAAGTTTTACATTAGCTTGTTTGCTTTTGGCAAAACTGAATAGACGTTTGATGTTTTGTTTGATGGACTTTTCAATTTCCGACATGTAGTCACAATACCTTTCTCTCTTAAGTTTCTTAAAAGTGGTTCGTAGTTCAGAAAATACTTGGTATATATCATATAGTACTAGTGTAATTATATCAACGAATATTCTTTGTTAACCAGTCCCAAAGACTGGATACTTGCTATTATATCTTTTTCTGATATCGATATTCAATGGTGTATTTAGGGGGGACTATTGGGCCATTAAGTATTTTGGGATAATTTTATAACCTGTTTCGTCCTCACATTGTAGCATGACAAAATAATGAGTGATTCAGTCTATCCACCCCTCTAGAGAATCTAAATATGCTACAAACCCCTACAGGGCAATACTGAATCTACCTATAATTTGATTAAATGTGAAGTATCTAACAAATTAGCCACTTACCATTACTAAATATTTGTGTTGCAGGCTGTGTAAAAGGATTGATGGGACAACTAGCTGTTTCACTGTGAATGAGGAATTCGTGTACCTGCATTGAACTTGAGACTGAACATTTCAGTTAGTCTGATAATAACAGTCATGACTTTGACCAAGTGGAGAAATGACTGAAAATTAATTAGTCCAGTGTTCTGCCTAGGTCGAATTTGCAGGGCGTTATGCCCTGCCCTTTTTCAGTGATGCCCTGGTACCCAAAAAAGGCAAAAAGAACGCCCTGGCTTTTTTATACGATGCCCTGCTATATAAAGTGATGTAAGTAGCATGATATTAAACTACAAGCTGCAGCTACTATGTCTTGTTAACTATTTAATTTAGTCGCATGTCACAAGTGCCTTTTTAACCATTGCTTACTGCGCTCTATGTGCCCTTTACTAAAATGGCTTTTAAAAACCTGGGCAAAACACTGTTAAATATGGGTCATGTTTAGTGCTGGTTCGATACCAGAATTCTTCGATATCGATCGATACCAGAATTTTGTTCGATACTCAATACTCGATACTTACGTTGTAAGTCTAATTCATATACAGTATAGATCCCAATAGAAACACACTATCCATCTAGACTAATGGCATAGAAGCACACACTGTTTTTCATTAGGGAAACATGTATAAAAGTAGATTTTTCATGAATGAATGCATGCTAGACATAACTGATGGCAATACTGTTGCTAGCGCCACCTTGCAAGCTGCTTGATAGGTCATTCATAGTGTGCGTGTGTGTCTTTAGCTGCAACATGTTGCATTCTTGTTATGTGTCAATGTTGCATCAGCCTGTTTGGTAGATGTGCACTGCCGACTGTGTGTTTGGTACCACTTTTGAGAAACAAATAGTCGTGCACCAAAATCTTAGCACACGCTCTGAGCGTCTATTGGGAACTATAGTAGTCTACACGGTACACCTATTAAATTTACAACTTAACCATTGATACATACTAATTGATATAGTTATGCAAACAATGATTAATATGCAATTTTCATTTTATTTCAAAAACCAAATAACAGTCGTAAATTGTAATTGTTTAATTCTAATTTATTAAAGTTGTAAAAGTAATTGTAATGTAACATTAAAACAATACAGTATTACAGACAATAGCAATAGAATACCTAGTAATGATAAATAAATAAAACTGGTAGTCACATCGCGTACGTCACTTCTTGACGCTGTCGCCGCAGTAGACTCTGCAACCGATGGCGAATCACTTCAACTGTAACTACTACTAAATGTCCATTGCTTGGTTTTTGACGAAAATTTTGATGGAACAAGTCGTTCTCGTTGACGTTGTTACTGTTAGTGTTACCACGACTTCCTTAAATCATCATGTTTTGGTAGTCTCTTGGATGATGGACAGTGACATGTTTCGTCAAATTTGATGTATTTCCCCCACTAGTTTGGGGGGAGCGTTTCTGGCATAGTAGACATTCTAGTGTTTCCGTATTTGTTAAACAAAAACTGCCAAATTGGCGATGTGCGTTTCGACATTTTGTCGTTCATCTTGGTTGAGCGAGTATGGCAAATGGTGGCGCCATCAAACAGCAAAACATAGCACCACCAAACGGAACCTGGGTAAACGAATCTAGTGTGTCGCGCTTGAATAATTATTTATATTATTATTATTATATTAAACTACATTCATGAATATTATTAAAATTACTGGAATGTTGTGTGTTTTTGGTACGCTGTAGAGTGGGCAAGGTAAAGTGGTGAAGCAAATGGTAGTGCCACCCAACGTCGTAACAAGGCTTGAATAATTGAGGCTAACCTGAGATCGCACTCAAATAATTATTTATATACAGACTTTTTGGAAACTGACTCCACAATAAAGCTTTATAAAACCACTGAGATGTTACATTTTATTATGTTTTTTTAAAAAGAACCGCGCCTAAGCCGCCTAATACATACAACATAGTTAACCCTGTCAAGTTAGGAAGCGAAGCCCGCAGCGGAGTAGCTGTACTTTCCGTACATCCGGCCGTAACTTCGTCTTCGAAAACGATGGTACGTCTTCGCATCGACGTCGAATGGACTCGATATCGAAATATAGGTATCGACAAAGTATCGAAGGTATCGACGTATCGAAGGTATCGAACTGTGGCCATTCGATACCAAAATATCGAAGTATCGCGATACCACGAAGTATCGGTATCGAACTTTCACAAGTATCGCGATACTTCGATATATCGAACCAGCACTAGTCATGTTAACTATTTAGTCACGCGTCGCACGTGCCTTTTCAGCTATTGCTCACCGCGTCCTATGTGCCCTTTTTCTGAAATGGCACCCTGCCCTTTTGAGAACCTGGGCAAAACACTGTAATTAACTTGTGTTTTTTAACAATTTGTTACAATTTATACCAATACATAAACAGTGTACCTGTAATAAGCTGCATCAATGCATGACCAGCTTGAGACGTGTTGGTATTGTAATATTGGTTCTATTTATAATGCACTGTATAAAGAGAGTTAATTGTCTAGACAGGTTTTACATGACAATTATCTAGTTTCACTAAAACATACCTGACTGACAGTGACATGTTTAGTATGCAAACACATTTGGTGTACCTAATGACTGTATAACAAGCATTAGAATTAGTGCAATTTTAATATACGGGGTGTATGTACATGCTATTTTGATTGTACCTTAGTAACCCAAAGAGTGCCCACTCTGATTTTTTTCAGGATATTTGGGTTACATGCTGTTCTATATAATTAATGTATTTTTGGTCCAATCAGTTTGGAGGTTTTTTGTGACAGGTCACAAAAATTGCATGTATTTGGATTTTTTTGTATTATTCAGTTATCTAATTCCACTAGATGCAGTTAAATGAGACCTTTCCAGAAATGTATCATTTATTAGTCTAGCACTATTATTACTGAAGTTATAGGTCGGAGAGTGAAACAAACCGGCGATACATTTTTTTTACAATTTTGATTTCTTTGAGGGTCTATAACTAAGAAAATATACAACTAAATTTTCTAAAAAAAATTGGCATGGCTGTTTGTGTGGCATATTGGCACACCAATTTTCAGCAAAATCAGAGATGGTTAGGTTTTTAGTGATTGATCCGACAGGGAATCGCCCTATACTGGGATGTATATTAGGCAGTAGTAACATACCCAGTTGTCAGAGTTAGCCAGGAGTGCTGCCAAGTAGGTACTCACCAAAGCTGTGTAAAATGTTCCCACGAGCCCACAGGCAAACACAGACCCCCATAGTGGAAACCCTGTAGCTAGAAAGACAAAGAAACTTTTGTTATGACACTAGCTACAAATGTCACAGACTTGGTTCCATTGAGTAAATGACACAGCATCTTTGTTTGAGAGAAATTTGTATTTTAAGACCCAAGAAGATGTCACTCAACCATTCAACATTCCTCACAAAATTTAGTGACACAGCATTTTCATCAAGAACGTTTCTACACATATTTAAAAATTAAATAAAAAGTGAATAATTGACTTGAAGCCATAATAATAATATATTGTATTTAATATAGCGCCAGATCCAATTATAAATTGTTCATGGCGCTTTACAACATGTAGAAACCAGATAGAGGTAATAATGATGGCTAAATAAGACATTGTCAATTCATTTAACTGAACTAATGTACATGTAGGTATAAAATAAATATATAAATAGGTTAATTAATACATAAGAGATATAAAACAAATCAATGCAGAGACTAAACTATGCCACATTGGACAAGAACGAGTCGAAAAAAATGAGATGACATTATGCAGCATTTCTCAATGTTAAAGGAAATAAAAAATAAGGCATTAGCTAAAATCCTTATTTTTCTAAATTTTATTAATCCAAACAAATATAATGTAATGGATATATAATTTATTAATTGTATATAGAGAGACAATCAGATGTTTTAATGTCATTAGGCAAAATGTTCCACGAAGTCGCCGCGGCGACCGCAAACGAACTGTCCCCAGCTGACAACAGTAGAGCAGATAGCAGTTGGTAGGACTCTGACCTTAAACAAACACTGCAATATACATGAACTACATACCTGCTTCCAATGCTGTAGATGGTGTATAAATCACAAGACCCATGTAGAACACCTGCAATATTTATACATATTAAAAATTAACTTAACTAATAAAGTTACTTCTGAAGATGATTTTTAACATAATTTATGTGATTTTCCTGAGCTAATAAAATATAGGTAACTATAGCAAATAATAAACTTTTCAGCTCAATAACACCAACTGACAGCTGTTCTTGCAACTCATCTAAGATCTTTATTTCGTAATAATTCCGTTTACCTACTAACCTAGTATGTACCACATATCCAAATAATTTTCTGGAACATTGCACAACAACATTACGTAACATAGTTATCATGAAATCATAAAAAGTTTTGATAATGTAATGTTCACTATATGTGATTATTAACAGTAAAACACAGCCAAATGTTCCATTTATGTAGACAACTATTTACAATTTATATCAATAAGACTTAAAGCAACAGAGGAAAACTACTGACAGTGAAAGAAAAATGCCAACAGATATTTATTAGGGCACCCAAAAACACAGCCAAATGTTCCATTTATGTAGACAACTATTTACAATTTATATCAATAAGACTTAAAGCAACAGAGGAAAACTACTGACAATGAAAGAAAAATGCCAACAGATATTTATTAGGGCACCCAAAAACACAGCCAAATGTTCCATTTATGTAGACAACTATTTACAATTAATATCAATAAGACTTAAAGCAACAGAGGAAAACTGCTGACAATGAAAGAAAAATGCCAACAGATATTTATTAGGGCACCCAAAGACTTTTTGACAACAGCAGCTGAACACATTTGTTTTCACAAATTGAAACCAAAACACGGAAAACTATCGACAAATTATATGTACGTACATTTCCCACAATCGTTGGTATAGTCCCCATCAGTCGAATTAATCGGGATTGGAAGCGCCGCTCCAAATACTGAAAATATGTTGGCTAGATTTTAAAAGTGAAACACACAAATATTTGCCAACCACAAATCCATGTTTAGTTGGTACATCGTCATATTGCGTAGTTATCCTTGCAATACCACAAATAATAATGGCTTAGGCTCGGCAGTCAGCATTTATTTTATGGTAGCTGTTGATACACCCTACACCCCATACACAGCTACCCTACGCCTACGGCATTCTTGGTCTATGAGTCCTGGCCATACAACTACTGGGTCATAGATTGCCGACAGAACTGGAGGAACCTCAAGTAAAGCCAGGGCCATAGATGTCTGTCTGTCACAGACGTAGCCTCGTAGGTCATGCTGACAGGGTTAATTTTGACTTGTCCGACTGTTTACTTACAAAACGGCCTAAATCAGCTCCTACTGACCCGGCCTAACCATGTCCCACGGAAGTACTTAGACTCGACTAGTAGAATAGACTCCAGTAGGCGGACGGAGCATATAATTTAGGCCAGTTAGGTAAACAATTGCCAGTATATGCGAGTAGACTGACGGCGAGCTTTCATTCACTTATTTACGGTAACTGGGTTTCTGGGACTGGGACTGACCTCAAATGAGCTGTTCATCTGGAGTGAATAAAACAGCGGCACAAACAACAAACTGGACACTGCGCAGGCCACGCAGTAGCCGGCGGTCTTTAACAGCAATTGTGTGCCGCGAGTGTACATTTCTGCCGGCGTTCCGAGAACGAGGATCGCGCTGACAAACGATACGAGCATTGACAGCGCCGCCGGTAAAGTCCCCAGCCGGTGATCAGCCATGAGATATTCATTCGTCGTTCGCTGCCTCCCGCCTGTTAAAGCGTAGTAAACACCGATACCAATGGAGACTGACAGTGAAGTGAGGAAGACTGCGATGTCAGCGACGTGGAAACCCAGCTTCGCTGGCATGACCCAGTCGTCATTGGCATGTTCAACCATCCCGCGTCAAAACCTGTATTACGACATCGACTGCGCACACTCAAGAACTGCCTTCCGATAATAATGTCTTCATGTTAGCGACCACATTTTCATCGATTTCAATTGACGAAGTTATTTAATAATAATGGGGGCAAACATCCATACTTCATATACCCAGTGAATATACCACTACAGATACCACTATATTTGGTGGCCTATATACAGATACCACTATATTTGGTGGCCTGCATTTGCTGAATTACTTCGTACACTTCGATAATCTAGCCCAAATTCCGACTTTGGTACCGAACCTGAAGTGTGCCCGCTCAATAAACGAGAATGACCGTTATGCAGATAGATATGTATGCAGAAAGACAACACAAATCAAATATAAATTGAAACTGGCCAAGTTAATGAAATGTTATTACAGCATTTACGTACTGGAAATGACGAAGACTACAACATTTATAAAGAAGCACTAAACCAAGCTACAGCTGAAATTAGAAATTCAAAGAGAAGCTATGAACATAAATTAGCTTGTAATATAAAACATGACAGCAAGAGTTTTTATGCATATATTCGAAGCAAACAGAAAGTTCAGGATAAGGTCGGTCCTCTAGAAGATAGTGCTGGAAACGTAATATCAGAAGGATTCTTAATGGCAGAAGACCTGAATGAGTATTTTAGTTCAGTGTTTACCAGAGAAGACACTAGTTCACTGCCAGTACCAGAGGCTAAGTTCAAGGGGGCAGAATCAGACTATTTAAGACAGTTAATTGTAACCCCAGAAATGGTAGCTAAGAAAATCAGGACTATGAAGGATAATAAATCACCTGGAGTGGATGGTATTCCACCCAAACTACTATTGGAAATTGTAGAACAAATTAGCATACCGCTTGCAACAGTTTTCAACTTGTCATTAGAAGAGGGAGTGGTTCCTTTAGAATGGAAAGAAGCAAACATTATACCGTTATTCAAAAAAGGTTCGAGAAACAAGTTAAATAATTATAGACCAGTTAGTTTAACATCGGTGATTTGTAAATTATTAGAAAGACTAATTAAAGATCACATGGTGGATTTTCTTGTTAAACATAACTTGATAAACCCATCTCAACATGGGTTTCTAAAAGCGAGGTCATGCTTAACAAATATGTTATGTTTTTGGAAGATATCACTAAGTGGGTAGATGATGGATCACCAGTAGATATCATCTACTTAGATATTCAAAAAGCTTTCGACAAAGTGCCACATCAAAGATTACTGCTTAAACTAAAGGCCCATGGCATAGGAAATGGTATAATTAACTGGATAGAAAAATGGCTGATTGACAGAAGACAACGGGTAGTTGTTGATGGGGAGGCTTCAAACTGGAAATCGGTTTTGAGTGGGGTTCCACAGGGATCAGTACTGGGACCTATATTATTCTTAATATATATAAACGATTTGGACGATGATATAGCTAGCAAGGTGTTGAAATTTGCAGATGATACAAAAGTGTTTAGACGGATTAAAAGTGATCGAGATAGACAGCATTTACAAGATGATCTTGACAGGTTGATCAAATGGTCTGAAAAGTGGCAAATGTTGTTCAATTTTGGAATGTAATTGCCTTCACACAGGACATGGGAACGAATATGTAGAATATACAATGGGGGGAACTGTACTAAATACTACTGTAAAAGAAAAAGACTTAGGGCTGACAATTAGTGCTGACATGAAGGTTTCAGAGCAGTGTGGAATTGCAGCTTCAAAAGGAAATCAAATCCTTGGATTGATTATGCGAAATATAGCATATAAAGAAAAAGAACTAATAATACCGCTGTACAAAACAATAGTTAGGCCTCATTTAGAATATTGTATACAAGCGTGGAGGCCATACCGCAAGAAGGACATAGATATGCTAGAAAGAGTACAGAGGAGAGCGACTAAAATGATACCAAAACTGAGGGATCTTAGTTATGAAAAACGGCTAAAAGAATGTCGTTTAACAACACTAGAGACCAGGAGATTGAGAGGAGATCAGATAGAAGTGTTTAAAATATTGAATGGTTATGAAAATATTGATAGAAATATGTTTTTTTCAGTTAGGAAAGATAGAAAGACTAGAGGACATGAAGTTACATTAGTAAAGGAACAGTGTAGATTAGACGTAAGAAAGTTTTCAGTTTCACAAAGGACTGTGAATGTATGGAACAGATTATCTGTTGATTGTGTGGGTGCTAGTAGTGTGAATATGTTTAAAAATAAAATTGACACATACCTCAGAAGGGCTGGATATATGTTGATAAAAGGGTTGGACTCTCGATAAGCCAAATGGCTTCCTTGTCCACCTGCCATCTAGAGTTAATTCTCTGGATGGCAATCTTGTTAAATCTTGTTAAAAAATCTAAATAATTACTAATTGTAAACAACGATAATCAAGAGTCAAATAATCACTGACTATTAATTGCACACAATAAGTCCGCAAACGTTTTGCTTGTGCATATGACCACCATTGCTAACAATAATATTATGACTATAGTAAATGACTACTGGCTAATATATCAAATTCACCATATGGGTGGGGGTCTTTCTCAGGTCTTTCTCACTGCCTGCCCCCTATTTATAACTGCATATCCAGCCGGCCAGTTTTATTGAGCCCTAACCCCATTAGCAGTCATCTTGACTAGGACCATTCATTAGTGGATAGGGCTGGTAGTCACACTGTCAGAGGGTCAGTATGCAAGACCACAGTGTAAACACTAATTGATGTTAGTACTTAATCTTCAGAGTATATTTCTCTGATACAGCTTATTTGACATTTGTAGATATCTCAGAGAAATCCATTACAACACAGTATATTTACACATTTAGCATCTATTCTACCCAAACATTATACACAATCCAATACGTATACATTGTTTAAAACACACATTTATTTTTAAAATCATTGCAAATAATAAATTCAACATGCTCAGAAGTGGCAATTAATCTGTGTAAAGATTAACGACAGGTACACATGAATGCATGTCTCCACACCATGCCCACGTCTAACTATGCACCAGCATGCAACTGAAAAGAAAAAGAAAAAATATGTGTTAGCACATATATATCCACATAATACACGTTTATTATTTATAGACAGCACAGCAGAGCCAGAGAGTTGTGCTACTGTTTTTAGTTCATGCAAAAGCAATATAAATTACTTTTGCGATCCACTGTAGAAACCAACGAGAAGGTATAATAACAGTAATCTGCCACTATATGTGTTGTGAATATGCAATATGGTGTATGTCGAGATTGTATATAGTGCCACATTCTGTCACACTTTTGAGGCAGATACTATTAAAATATGAAATATAGGTCTACTTTGTAGACAATAGTTAGAAATTAAATAACACTGAAGGAATTTGCTAACTTATACGGAGGTATATTTTATAAGAACATTTCAAAAAATTTACATAGTATAAACAAACATTTGGCATATAGCATGATATTAGTATCTAATTGTACCTGCATAGAAATCACAACATTTATGACATAACAAAGTAACACCATCATTGCCTAGTCCCCTCACTCTAACCATCATCACCACCTAATTGTACCTGCATAGAAATCACAACATTTGTGACATAACAAAGTAACACCATCACTGCCTAGTCCCTTCACAATATCCATCATCACCACATACCTGTACCTGCATAGAAATCAAAACATTTGTGACATAACAAAGTAACACCATCACTGCCTAGTCCCCTCACTCTAACCATCATCACCACCTAATTGTACCTGCATAGAAATCACAACATTTGAGACAACAAAATAACACCATCACTGCCTAGTCCCTTCACTATATCCATCATCACCATCTAACTGTACCTGCATAGAAATCACAAAATTTGTGACATAACAAAGTAACACCATCACTGCCTGGTCTCTTCACTATATCCATCATCTCCACCTAATTGTACCTGCATAGAAATCACAACATTTGTGACATAACAAAGTAACACCATCATTGCCTAGTTCCTTCACTCTAACCATCATCACCACCTATTTGTACCTGCATAGAAATCACAACATTTGTGACATAACAAAGTAACACCATCACTGCCTAGTCCCTTCATTATATCCGTCATCACCACCTAATTGTACCTGCACAGAAATCACAACATTTGTGACAAAACAAAGTAATACCATCAATGCTTAGTCCCTTCACGCTAACCATCATCACCACCTAATTGTACCTGCATAGAAATCACAAAATTTGTGACATAACAAAGTAACACCATCACTGCCTGGTCTCTTCACTATATCCATCATCTCCACCTAATTGTACCTGCATAGAAATCACAACATTTGTGACATAACAAAGTAACACCATCATTGCCTAGTTCCTTCACTCTAACCATCATCACCACCTATTTGTACCTGCATAGAAATCACAACATTTGTGACATAACAAAGTAACACCATCACTGCCTAGTCCCTTCATTATATCCGTCATCACCACCTAATTGTACCTGCATAGAAATCACAACATTTGTGACAAAACAAAGTAATACCATCAATGCTTAGTCCCTTCACGCTAACCATCATCACCACCTAATTGTACCTGCATAGAAATCACAACATTTGTGACATAACAAAGTAACACCATCACTGCCTAGTCCCTTCACTATATCCATCATCACCACCTAACTGTACCTGCATAGAAATCACAAAATTTGTGACAACAAAGTAACACCATCACTGCCTAGTCTATTCACTATATCCATCATCACCACCTAATTGTACCTGCATAGAAATCAAACAATTTGTGACATAACAAAGTAACACCGTCACTGCCTAGTCCCTTCACTCTAACCATCATCACCACCTAATTGTACCTGCATAGAAATCACATTTTAGACATAACAAAATAACACCATCACTGCCTAGTCCCTTCATTATATCCATCATCACCACCTAATTGTACCTGCATAGAAATCACAACATTTGTGACATAACAAAGTAATACCATCACTGCTTAGTCCCTTCACTCTAACCATCATCACCACCTAATTGTACCTGTATAGAAATCACAACATTTGTGACATAACAAAGTAACACCATCACTGCCTAGTCCCTTCACTCTAACCATCATCACCACCTAATTGTATCTGCATGGAAATCACAACATTTGTGACATAACAAAGTAACACCATCACTGCCTAGTCCCTTCACTCTAACCATCATCACCACCTAATTGTACCTGCATAGAAATCACAACATTTGTGACATAACAAAGCAACACCATCACTGCCTAGTCCCTTCACTCTAACCATCATCACCACCTAATTGTACCTGTATAGAAATCACAACATTTGTGACATAACAAAGTAACACCATCACTGCCTAGTCTCTTCACTATATCCATCATCACCACCTAATTGTACCTGCATAGAAATCACAACATTTGTGACATAACAAAGTAACACCATCACTGCCTAGTCCCTTCACTATATCCATCATCACCACCCAATTGTACCTGCATAGAAATCACAACATTTGTGACATAACAAAGTAACACCATCACTGCGTAGTCCCTTCACTCTAACCATCATCACCACCTAATTGTACCTGCATAGAAATCACAACATTTGAGACATAACAAAATAACACCATCACTGCCTAGTCCCTTCACTATATCCATCATCACCACCTAACTGTACCTGCATAGAAATCACAAAATTTGTGACAACAAAGTAACACCATCACTGCCTAGGCCCCTCACTCTAACCATCATCACCACCTAATTGTACCTGCATAGAAATCACAACATTTGAGACATAACAAAATAACACCATCACTGCCTAGTCCCTTCACTATATCCATCATCACCACCTAACTGTACCTTCATAGAAATCACAAAATTTGTGACATAACAAAGTAACACCATCATTGCCTAGTCTCTTCATTATATCCATCATCTCCACCTAATTGTACCTGCATAGAAATCACAACATTTGTGACATAACAAAGTAACACCATCACTGCCTAGTTCCTTCACTCTAACCATCATCACCACCTATTTGTACCTGCATAGAAATCACAACATTTGTGACATAACAAAGTAATACAATCAATGCCTAGTCCCTTCACGCTAACCATCATCACCACCTAATTGTACCTGCATAGAAATCACAACATTTGTGACATAACAAAGTAACACCATCACTGCCTAGTCCCTTCACTATATCCATCATCACCACCTAACTGTACCTGCATAGAAATCACAAAATTTGTGACAACAAAGTAACACCATCACTGCCTAGTCTCTTCACTATATCCATCATCACCACCTAATTGTACCTGCATAGAAATCAAAAAATTTGTGACATAACAAAATAACACCATCACTGCCTAGTCCCTTCACTCTAACCATCATCACCACCTAATTGTACCTGCATAGAAATCACAACATTTGAGACATAACAAAATAACACCATCACTTCCTAGTCCCTTCACTATATCCATCATCACCACCCAATTGTACCTGCATAGAAATCACAACATTTGAGACATAACAAAATAACACCATCACTGCCTAGTCCCTTCATTATATCCATCATCACCACCTAATTGTACCTGCATAGAAATCACAACATTTTTGACATAACAAAGTAATACCATCACTGCCTAGTCCCTTCACTCTAACCATCATCACCACCTAATTGTACCTGTATAGAAATCACAACATTTGTGACATAACAAAGTAACACCATCACTGCCTAGTCCCTTCACTCTAACCATCATCACCACCTAATTGTACCTGCATGGAAATCACAACATTTGTGATATAACAAAGTAACACCATCACTGCCTAGTCCCTTCACTCTAGCCATCATCACCACCTAATTGTACCTGCATAGAAATCACAACATTTGAGACATAACAAAATAACACCATCACTGCCTAGTCCCTTCACTATATCCATCATCACCACCTAACTGTACCTGCATAGAAATCACAAAATTTGTGACATAACAAAGTAACACCATCTCTGCCTAGTCTCTTCACTATATCCATCATCACCACCTAATTGTACCTGTATAGAAATCACAACATTTGTGACATAACAAAGTAACACCATCACTGCCTAGTCCCTTCACTCTAACCATCATCACCACCTAATTGTACCTGCATGGAAATCACAACATTTGTGACATAACAAAGTAACACCATCACTGCCTAGTCCCTTCACGCTAACCATCATCACCACCTAATTGTACCTGCATAGAAATCACAACATTTGTGACATAACAAAGCAACACCATCACTGCCTAGTCCCTTCACTCTAACCATCATCACCACCTAATTGTACCTGCATAGAAATCCCAACATTTGTGACATAACAAAGTAACACCATCACTGCCTAGTCCCTTCACTATATCCATCATCACCACCCAATTGTACCTGCATAGAAATCACAACATTTGTGACATAACAAAGTAACACCATCACTGCGTAGTCCCTTCACTCTAACCATCATCACCACCTAATTGTACCAGCATAGAAATCACAACATTTGAGACATAACAAAATAACACCATCACTGCCTAGTCCCTTCACTATATCCATCATCACCACCTAACTGTACCTGCATAGAAATCACAAAATTTGTGACATAACAAAGTAACACCATCACTGCCTAGTCTCTTCACTATATCCATCATCTCCACCTAATTGTACCTGCATAGAAATCACAACATTTGTGACATAACAAAGTAACACCATCATTGCCTAGTTCCTTCACTCTAACCATCATCACCACCTATTTGTACCTGCATAGAAATCACAACATTTGTGACATAACAAAGTAACACCATCACTGCCTAGTCCCTTCATTATATCCGTCATCACCACCTAATTGTACCTGCATAGAAATCACAACATTTGTGACAAAACAAAGTAATACCATCAATGCTTAGTCCCTTCACGCTAACCATCATCACCACCTAATTGTACCTGCATAGAAATCACAACATTTGTGACATAACAAAGTAACACCATCACTGCCTAGTCCCTTCACTATATCCATCATCACCACCTAACTGTACCTGCATAGAAATCACAAAATTTGTGACAACAAAGTAACACCATCACTGCCTAGTCTATTCACTATATCCATCATCACCACCTAATTGTACCTGCATAGAAATCAAACAATTTGTGACATAACAAAGTAACACCGTCACTGCCTAGTCCCTTCACTCTAACCATCATCACCACCTAATTGTACCTGCATAGAAATCACATTTTAGACATAACAAAATAACACCATCACTGCCTAGTCCCTTCATTATATCCATCATCACCACCTAATTGTACCTGCATAGAAATCACAACATTTGTGACATAACAAAGTAATACCATCACTGCTTAGTCCCTTCACTCTAACCATCATCACCACCTAATTGTACCTGTATAGAAATCACAACATTTGTGACATAACAAAGTAACACCATCACTGCCTAGTCCCTTCACTCTAACCATCATCACCACCTAATTGTATCTGCATGGAAATCACAACATTTGTGACATAACAAAGTAACACCATCACTGCCTAGTCCCTTCACTCTAACCATCATCACCACCTAATTGTACCTGCATAGAAATCACAACATTTGTGACATAACAAAGCAACACCATCACTGCCTAGTCCCTTCACTCTAACCATCATCACCACCTAATTGTACCTGTATAGAAATCACAACATTTGTGACATAACAAAGTAACACCATCACTGCCTAGTCTCTTCACTATATCCATCATCACCACCTAATTGTACCTGCATAGAAATCACAACATTTGTGACATAACAAAGTAACACCATCACTGCCTAGTCCCTTCACTATATCCAACATCACCACCCAATTGTACCTGCATAGAAATCACAACATGTGTGACATAACAAAGTAACACCATCACTGCATAGTCCCTTCACTCTATCCATCATCACCACCTAATTGTACCTGCATAGAAATCACAACATTTGAGATATATCAAAATAACACCATCACTGCCTAGTCCGTTCACTATATCCATCATCACCACCTAACTGTACCTGCATAGAAATCAAAAAATTTGTGACATAACAAAGTAACACCATCACTGCCTAGTCCCCTCACTCTAACCATCATCACCACCTAATTGTACCTGCATAGAAATCACAACATTTGAGACATAACAAAATAACACCATCACTGCCTAGTCCCTTCACTATATCCATCATCACCACCTAACTGTACCTTCATAGAAATCACAAAATTTGTGACATAACAAAGTAACACCATCATTGCCTAGTCTCTTCATTATATCCATCATCTCCACCTAATTGTACCTGCATAGAAATCACAACATTTGTGACATAACAAAGTAACACCATCACTGCCTAGTTCCTTCACTCTAACCATCATCACCACCTATTTGTACCTGCATAGAAATCACAACATTTGTGACATAACAAAGTAATACAATCAATGCCTAGTCCCTTCACGCTAACCATCATCACCACCTAATTGTACCTGCATAGAAATCACAACATTTGTGACATAACAAAGTAACACCATCACTGCCTAGTCCCTTCACTATATCCATCATCACCACCTAACTGTACCTGCATAGAAATCACAAAATTTGTGACAACAAAGTAACACCATCACTGCCTAGTCTCTTCACTATATCCATCATCACCACCTAATTGTACCTGCATAGAAATCAAAAAATTTGTGACATAACAAAATAACACCATCACTGCCTAGTCCCTTCACTCTAACCATCATCACCACCTAATTGTACCTGCATAGAAATCACAACATTTGAGACATAACAAAATAACACCATCACTTCCTAGTCCCTTCACTATATCCATCATCACCACCCAATTGTACCTGCATAGAAATCACAACATTTGAGACATAACAAAATAACACCATCACTGCCTAGTCCCTTCATTATATCCATCATCACCACCTAATTGTACCTGCATAGAAATCACAACATTTTTGACATAACAAAGTAATACCATCACTGCCTAGTCCCTTCACTCTAACCATCATCACCACCTAATTGTACCTGTATAGAAATCACAACATTTGTGACATAACAAAGTAACACCATCACTGCCTAGTCCCTTCACTCTAACCATCATCACCACCTAATTGTACCTGCATGGAAATCACAACATTTGTGATATAACAAAGTAACACCATCACTGCCTAGTCCCTTCACTCTAGCCATCATCACCACCTAATTGTACCTGCATAGAAATCACAACATTTGAGACATAACAAAATAACACCATCACTGCCTAGTCCCTTCACTATATCCATCATCACCACCTAACTGTACCTGCATAGAAATCACAAAATTTGTGACATAACAAAGTAACACCATCTCTGCCTAGTCTCTTCACTATATCCATCATCACCACCTAATTGTACCTGTATAGAAATCACAACATTTGTGACATAACAAAGTAACACTATCACTGCCTAGTCCCTTCACTCTAACCATCATCACCACCTAATTGTACCTGCATGGAAATCACAACATTTGTGACATAACAAAGTAACACCATCACTGCCTAGTCCCTTCACGCTAACCATCATCACCACCTAATTGTACCTGCATAGAAATCACAACATTTGTGACATAACAAAGCAACACCATCACTGCCTAGTCCCTTCACTCTAACCATCATCACCACCTAATTGTACCTGCATAGAAATCCCAACATTTGTGACATAACAAAGTAACACCATCACTGCCTAGTCCCTTCACTATATCCATCATCACCACCCAATTGTACCTGCATAGAAATCACAACATTTGTGACATAGCAAAGTAACACCATCACTGCGTAGTCCCTTCACTCTAACCATCATCACCACCTAATTGTACCTGCATAGAAATCACAACATTTGAGACATAACAAAATAACACCATCACTGCCTAGTCCCTTCACTATATCCATCATCACCACCTAACTGTACCTGCATAGAAATCACAAAATTTGTGACATAACAAAGTAACACCATCACTGCCTAGTCTCTTCACTATATCCATCATCACTACCTAATTGTACCTGCATAGAAATCACAACATTTGTGACATAACAAAGTAACACCATCACTGCCTAGTACCTTCACTCTAACCATCATCACCACCTATTTGTACCTGCATAGAAATCACAACATTTGTGACATAACAAAGCAACACCATCACTGTCTAGTCCCTTCATTATATTCATCATCACCACCTAATTGTACCTGCATAGAAATCACAACATTTGTGACATAACAAAGTAATACCATCACTGCCTAGTCCCTTCACTCTAACCATCATCACCACCTAATTGTACCTGTATAGAAATCACAACATTTGTGACATAACAAAGTAACACCATCACTGCCTAGTCCCTTCACTCTAACCATCATCACCACCTAATTGTACCTGCATGGAAATCACAACATTTGTGACATAACAAAGTAACACCATCACTGCCTAGTCCCTTCACTCTAACCATCATCACCACCTAATTGTACCTGCATAGAAATCACAACATTTGTGACATAACAAAGCAACACCATCACTGCCTAGTCCCTTCACTCTAACCATCATCACCACCTAATTGTACCTGCATAGAAATCACAACATTTGTGACATAACAAAGTAACACCATCACTGCCTAGTCCCTTCATTATATCCATCATCACCACCTAATTGTACCTGCATAGAAATCACAACATTTGTGACATAACAAAGTAATACCATCACTGCCTAGTCCCTTCACTCGAACCATCATCACCACCGAATTGTACCTGTATGGAAATCACAACATTTGTGACATAACAAAGTAACTCCATCACTGCCTATCCCTTCACTCTAACCATCATCACCACCTAATTGTACCTGCATGGAAATCACAACATTTGTGACATAACAAAGTAACACCATCACTGCCTAGTCCCTTCACTCTAACCATCATCACCACCTAATTGTACCTGCATAGAAATCACAACATTTATGACATAACAAAGC
>CM034543.1:2556154-2583654 GCA_020002185.1 Paraescarpia echinospica
CCTTCACGCTAACCATCATCACCACCTAATTGTACCTGCATAGAAATCACAACATTTGTGACATAACAAAGCAACACCATCACTGCCTAGTCCCTTCACTCTAACCATCATCACCACCTAATTGTACCTGCATAGAAATCACAACATTTGTGACATAACAAAGTAACACCATCACTGCCTAGTCCCTTCACTATATCCATCATCACCACCCAATTGTACCTGCATAGAAATCACAACATTTGTGACATAACAAAGTAACACCATCACTGCGTAGTCCCTTCACTCTAACCATCATCACCACCTAATTGTACCTGCATAGAAATCACAACATTTGAGACATAACAAAATAACACCATCACTGCCTAGTCCCTTCACTATATCCATCATCACCACCTAACTGTACCTGCATAGAAATCACAAAATTTGTGACATAACAAAGTAACACCATCACTGCCTAGTCTCTTCACTATATCCATCATCACCACCTAATTGTACCTGCATAGAAATCACAACATTTGTGACATAACAAAGTAACACCATCACTGCCTAGTTCCTTCACTCTAACCATCATCACCACCTATTTGTACCTGCATAGAAATCACAACATTTGTGACATAACAAAGTAACACCATCACTGCCTAGTCCCTTCATTATATCCATCATCACCACCTAATTGTACCTGCATAGAAATCACAAAATTTGTGACATAACAAAGTAACACCATCACTGCCTAGTCTCTTCACTATATCCATCATCACCACCTAATTGTACCTGTATAGAAATCACAACATTTGTGACATAACAAAGTAACACCATCACTGCCTAGTCCCTTCACTCTAACCATCATCACCACCTAATTGTACCTGCATAGAAATCACAACATTTGTGACATAACAAAGTAACACCATCACTGCCTAGTCCCTTCATTATATCCATCATCACCACCTAATTGTACCTGCATAGAAATCACAACATTTGTGACATAACAAATTAATACCATCACTGCCTAGTCCCTTCACTCTAACCATCATCACCACCTAATTGTACCTGTATAGAAATCACAACATTTGTGACATAACAAAGTAACACCATCACTGCCTAGTCCCTTCACTCTAACCATCATCACCACCTATTTGTACCTGCATAGAAATCACAACATTTGTGACATAACAAAGTAACACCATCACTGCCTAGTCCCTTCATTATATCCATCATCACCACCTAATTGTACCTGCATAGAAATCACAACATTTGTGACATAACAAAGTAATACCATCACTGCCTAGTCCCTTCACTCTAACCATCATCACCACCTAATTGTACCTGTATAGAAATCACAACATTTGTGACATGACAAAGTAACACCATCACTGCCTAGTCCCTTCACTTTAACCATCATCACCACCTAATTGTACCTGCATAGAAATCACAACATTTGTGACATAACAAAGCAACACCATCACTGCCTAGTCCCTTCACTCTAACCATCATCACCACCTAATTGTACCTGCATAGAAATCACAACATTTGTGACATAACAAAGTAACACCACCACTGCCTAGTCCCTTCACTATATCCATCATCACCACCCAATTGTACCTGCATAGAAATCACAACATTTGTGACATAACAAAGTAACACCATCACTGCGTAGTCCCTTCACTCTAACCATCATCACCACCTAATTGTACCTGCATAGAAATCACAACATTTGAGACATAACAAAATAACACCATCACTGCCTAGTCCCTTCACTATATCCATCATCACCACCTAACTGTACCTGCATAGAAATCACAAAATTTGTGACATAACAAAGTAACACCATCACTGCCTAGTCTCTTCACTATATCCATCATCACCACCTAATTGTACCTGCATAGAAATCACAACATTTGTGACATAACAAAGTAACACCATCACTGCCTAGTTCCTTCACTCTAACCATCATCACCACCTATTTGTACCTGCATAGAAATCACAACATTTGTGATATAACAAAGTAACACCATCACTGCCTAGTCCCTTCACTCTAACCATCATCACCACTTAATTGTACCTGTATAGAAATCACAACATTTGTGACATAACAAACTAACACCATC
Source organism: Paraescarpia echinospica (assembly GCA_020002185.1). Lineage (NCBI taxonomy): Eukaryota > Metazoa > Annelida > Polychaeta > Sabellida > Siboglinidae > Paraescarpia > Paraescarpia echinospica. The sequence goes on from CM034543.1 coordinate 2,558,260, forward strand.
ACTGCCTACTCCCTTCACTCTAACCATCATCACCACCTAATTGTACCTGCATGGAAATCACAACATTTGTGACATAACAAAGTAACACCATCACTGCCTAGTCCCTTCACTCTAACCATCATCACCACCTAATTGTACCTGCATAGAAATCACAACATTTGTGACATAACAAAGTAACACCATCACTGCCTAGTCCCTTCACTATATCCAACATCACCACCCAATTGTACCTGCATAGAAATCACAACATGTGTGACATAACAAAGTAACACCATCACTGCATAGTCCCTTCACTCTATCCATCATCACCACCTAATTGTACCTGCATAGAAATCACAACATTTGAGATATATCAAAATAACACCATCACTGCCTAGTCCGTTCACTATATCCATCATCACCACCTAACTGTACCTGCATAGAAATCAAAAAATTTGTGACATAACAAAGTAACACCATCACTGCCTAGTCCCCTCACTCTAACCATCATCACCACCTAATTGTACCTGCATAGAAATCACAACATTTGAGACATAACAAAATAACACCATCACTGCCTAGTCCCTTCACTATATCCATCATCACCACCTAATTGTACCTGCATGGAAATCACAATATTTGTGACATAACAAAGTAACACCATCACTGCCTAGTCCCTTCACTCTAACCATCATCACCACCCAATTATACCTGCATAGAAATCACAACATTTGTGACATAACAAAGTAACAACATCACTGCCTAGTCCCTTCACTATATCCATCATCACTACCTAATTGTACCTGCATAGAAATCACATCATTTGTGACATAACAAAGTAACACCATCACTGCCTAGTGTCTTCACTATATCCACCATCACCACCTAATTGTACCTGCATAGAAATCACAACATTTGTGACATAATAAAGTAACACCATCACTGCCTAGTCCCCTCACTCTAACCATCATCACCACCTAATTGTACCTGCATAGAAATCACAACATTTGTGACATAACAAAGTAACACCATCACTGCCTAGTCTCTTCACTATATCCATCATCACCACCTAATTGTACCTGCATAGAAATCACAACATTTGTGACATAACAAAGTAACACCATCACTGCCTAGTCTCTTCACTATATCCATCATCACCACCTAATTGTACCTGCATGGAAATCACAACATTTGTGACATAATAAAGTAACACCATCACTGCCTAGTCCCCTCACTCTAACCATCATCACCACCTAATTGTACCTGCATGGAAATCACAACATTTGTGACATAATAAAGTAACACCATCACTGCCTAGTCCCTTTACCCTAACCACCACTGTCGTGCCCAACATGCAAAGATACGCCACTGTCAGAGTTTCGGTCATATCCCCATTATGCCCTTAACCCTTTTTTGTCCCGGTAAAGTAGCTGCTGGTCTCAATACACTAGTTCCTGGTTTCACTAAACTGGCTCCAGGTCTCACTAAACTCGCTGCTTGTCTGACTACAATAATCGCTGGTCTAGATACTCACTGCTGGTGTATAAATTACATTTGCTGGTGTAATTATACTAGCTGCTTGTGTAATTATACTAGCTGCTTGTGTAATTATACTCACCGCTGGCTTGCTTACACTCTGCTCTGGTATGACTAAATGTACCTTATTTGATTTCTTGTGTGACCGGACTATAGCCAATTTTTTTAATTTGTGTGCCAAAATCTGAGCATTTTATGAATCTACCTGATTTATAATCAGACCGTGTTTCTTGTGTAAAGATCTTTTCCTCCCACTATTATTATGTGGGTTTTTCACTCGAGGCTGGTAGGGGTCACCCATGTTAAATGCAGGACATTTCAACTCATAATCACTATTTTTGTTAGATATAGGGCCTCCCTTCCTTCTGAAACCTGCCTTATGAGGATGTCTTTTAAATAGTCTACCAAGGAAGAAAGTTGGAGCTGCTGGTTTTGTTGGATCATGAAGGAGTTTAAATAAATCATCCCTCTTAGCATGTTGTTCCTCTAATTTAGTTGCCTGGTGGGATGTTTGCAATAATGACTGGGTACAACTGAAAACGTTACCTCGGCCTTATATATTATTTCTAGTGGGGAAGAGTGTGGTCAAACCAGGAGGTATTTTTGGTACAGTTACAAAATACAATTCCAACAATTGTAAGCGGTCAATGCAATTATGCATGGTTGCTAGCACTGCATGTAAACGTTTGCAGAAATATGGCTGTCCTTTGTGAATATTACCTAAACATGTGCAAATAGTAAGGGATATATTGACAATGTAAACCCCCTCATCTGGTGCTGAAACAGGCAGGTACTGATCTACAACATCATGGAATGTCTTAGCTGCCTGTGTGTTCAACTGTGTAAGCAAATTGTGACTACCAGGTAGCTGCATTTAGTGAATAATCATGATCATTTCCAGATTGCTTTTGGTCTTCTGAAGTAACAAATGCCCAGCCATGTTGTTCCCAATTTTTTATCAGACTAATTTTTCCAGTCTGAACCAGATCTAGGCCTTTCATAATACATTTAAATAATTTTCCCTTGGAAGTGTTCACCTGGTTTTGAAATTTAGATAAATTAGTTCACTGGTGCAGACACTTTCATGCCAACTTCGCATAACACTTTTCAAAGCAGTTAAAATCGGGTTAATGACTATTTTTAGATCGGGATAACTCATAATCTTTTCTTTTAATGCCTTTGTAGCATGAACATTACACAGATCTGAATTCAACGATAAGTCACCACATGCTATTTTGATGTCCCTTGCCTTGTCATGTTGCACAACTGGTTGGAATGTGGATCCATTTCGCAAAGTACATGGCCTAAGATGAAAAAACCCATTGTTGTCATCAAAAATCTACAAATGTTGTTCATGCACACAGTTTCTGTCAAGACAAGGCATGTTGGCCATAGTAATTTCTAACTGCATTCTATGTTCTTCTGAAATTTCACAGTTACTAATAGCTCCCATACCAATCCTGCCCCTGTTTGCCGAGTCACAGTAACTTAAAATACTGGTTTTGAAATGTGCTGTATTTAGATTATGCTATATGTCATATCCACAAATTATACCAAACTCTTCCAAACAACTGAGATTTCATATCTTTCAAGATCAATATGATAATTTTTGTTTGCTTGAGCATCACCTCTCTGAAACATCAGAACAAATTGATAATTTTTCTCCAAAATGATCTCTGCATTCCTCCAATCTGTATTAGTAAGTTTGTCCTTAAAACTGGACAGATCCTTTCCTAAATAATGATGGTCAATCAATAACACCTATTTGAAATTTGACATAAATTTTTAGATTTTCTGGATATGGCAGTATCGCCATGTGTAAGTATGCTAGTAGGATTTTCTGCAATATAAATCTGAGTAGGTGCTGTTTTTCCAGTCATTCTAGCCAAATCAGTTTTGTCTTTCATACTCTGCGACATACCTATCTGAGTAGGCTCTGATGGTAGAAATTATGATTTTTTCATGCTCATAAATGTTCCAATTATCTAAGTCATCAATTTTTTAAATCAATTTTAATTTCCAGCCACACATCATGTGGGGGTGAAAATTCTGAACTCCCACACTGTGACTGAACATGGATTCTGGCCGATGTGATTTGTGAGTAATACGATATAAATGACAATGTACGCCATTGTGATGTGTGGAGAATTTCACAATTAATGTTTGCGAGACATTTCTAAATATGGTCTTAACTGTACCTGGTATTCCCCACCCAAGTGTATCTGCATAGGTTACAATATTAAAGTCCAATGAATATATTGCCGGAGCAAAGTGATTAGAATACACAACTCCTTTAGTTCCATCTCGATTCATCACTTACACACTGAAATGTTTGTGTACAATAATTTGCCTAACTGTGCTGCGGTTATTAGACATTTGATATATAGATTTATATGCCGACTACATTTCTCAAACAGTGCATTAAACTGTAGCATCGTTAACAGTCCAGAATCTGGAAGTACTGGTTTAATTCCTTGTACAGGTATATACATTTCACATTTTCAGTGCACATATAGAATTTTCGAATCAAGGCATTAACCTGAGCATAAATTCTCTTATATTGCCTAGCCATATCATCATCATCACTGAGATATTCAGTGATAACAGTTACATTTATTAACTGTGGGCAAATTTTCATCATTTAGCACAAAGTTTGGGATGTGTATATCCTTGAACCTTTTTACAGCAAAATATCATAACATTACTTTTGGTACTGTTGTATTTGATATCGTGTTATATACCATAATCTGAACATACCGACAGCAGCATAGATGAGGCCATATATGAGGGAGCCAAGAACACTAAATCATCAGCTAGCATACATTAAATGATGAATTAATGCTGCACTTATTATGCATCCAACATTTACATTGTTAAGTTTTTTTACTGAGATCATCCATGTATACACAAAACATATACATGTGTCATTATATATTTCTGTAACTAATGTTTATAGCACAGCTTACTATTACCATAATAATGCACATGTATGCTGTGTGGAGTTTGAGAATATAGCAAATATTATTAATCAAATAAAATACTCACAATAAGTCAAACGATCGAATCAAGTTGTCAAGATCGAATCAAATTGTCAAGGTAATCCAAATATTCTCGGCGAGCAAGCCAAAAACAAGTGTCTCATTCCAAGGAGTAAAGAGATTTGTGACAGACCCATTACAAACACGGATTTATACAGGCAATGAGAACCAGAAAGTTAGTTGACATTCACTTCGTGGAACCACCAATGGATGGCCTTGTAGCAAGATTACCACTTAATCTTTCTAGAGAAGAACCAATCAGTTGCAAATGGTCACTGTCATGGTTGTTTGATTTAACTTTATATTCTGCTAAATGTAAGTATGTAACAGCAACACCCATAAAAAGAGATAGGTCAAGGATGATCAATTTGAATGAACAGGAAGCCTTGCATCATAAAAAGTGGTCCATGTGCGAATGTTGTGCAATATAAGCAGTTGAGTTGATGGGCAGCACAAGTGCTTCCCAGCTAATCACCTCCCCAGCCAGAGGGGGTACTGAAGAACAAAGGCTTATTTTGCATAATCCATGGCACTGCTGTTGGCTACAGTTGTCCACTGGCAAATAAGCAAAACATTATACAAAATAAGAAGATAAGGCAACCAGGGTCTCAGTCTGCGATCAGTAGATAATGACAGATGGATAATATCCACTTACAAGTGTCCTTGATTCATGCTGTACTCAAAAGCAATAGTACTTCAATCCACTTAGTCTTACCCTTGGTGTGAATCTAAAGTAAAAGGAAAACAAACAAACAAACAAACAAACAACAACACAACTTCCATGGTTTTGAGAAAAGAAGAGAAGAATGTTGTGTCCAGCGTTAATGCAGCCACGTTTTGATTATGTCTGCAATGCATGGTATAGGGATTACACACAGCGGTCAAAATTAAACTGTAGACAGCTCTAAATATTAATAAGATAATTCGATATCTCTTTAAATATGATTGTAGGCGCCGTATAAATTTACGTGATTTTAAGAAATCAAAGTATCTATAACATGTATAGTTGTGTGTCCTAAGTTCGTGCATCGTCCACTTCGGTGTCTCCTTGATATTGTGTCATGTTTTTGTTCTGTTTGAATGCTTCTGTAAAACGTTAAGCTTCATTGGCAGCTCATGTTGCTAGTTAACTAAATTGGTTGGTATGTTAAAAGTATGTGTACATGCACGTGTCTGGTTTGAAAAAACAACACAATACCGCATTGGCATGGAATTTTGTGATGCATATACTTAGGACACTATATATAGTACACATGGAAGAGTAAACTATCTATCTAGCTCTTACTTTAAAGTATGTTTTCAATCATTCAGTACATTTGCTTTACATGTTCTGATGCATTGACTCTTGTATTTATTTAACTATTTATGTATTATTATATTATGCTTTATTGGTCCGCTATGGAAATGGTTGGATTGCACTGGTGTATGTTTTTGTACGTTACTGCTCCTATTTCACTGCCCCTATTTTATGACACACAAGTCTGTGTACACTGTACTGTGATGTTGTAAATCAAATACTAATACAATAGACAGTGCTATCCTTGATTGGCCCGATCCGTGCCGTTCACAAAGAAAATACCGCCCACGGGTGTAAATATAAAATTAAGGAAAACAAAACAAAAGATTACTGTTTGTGTTTTGACAGCAAACCAAGTTGAAACTTGTTTTGAAGTTCAACTTCAAAATCGTCTTTGTTTACCGATCACGTAAACACGATTTATTGATAACTTGTATAAAGAAACACTGCAAACGAAACAATTGTCATGATAACCGTAACAAATAAATTCCTTGTATGTTTATTTTAAAATATGCACGTAGACGTAGATTAAAAGTGTGGAGGCATACACGAAGGAAGGAATTATACGCGCTGCTTCCTGTCTACCCTGCGCACGCACATTAAAGTTTCCTTCCGTTATAGAGCTAATGTCTATTTCCCAAGACTAAGAGCCTTGGACATCGACTTGTGAAGTTGCCAAATCACTACACCCTTGCTTGCGTGCGCATATTAAAAGTTAATTCCGAAAGGTAAAACGAAATTCAAGGATGTGCGCCTTTGCTGCCAAATCACTACATCCTTGAATTTCGTCTTACTTCTGCGCGCGCAATACTAGTAACATCCTTCCGGTAGAGGCAACTTCCTTCCGGTAGATACAACTTCCTTCCGGTTGGAAGGGCAGGGCGAATGTCGTTGACACGACCACCATATCTGCAGTGCGTTGACACGACCATCATATCTGCAGTGCAGATCGAAGTCAACAGTCTCTGTGGCAGGTATTTGAAGATCGAGTCTGAGTAGACTGCCACAACGTAGGCCATGTTGAGAATCTGCAAGTATAGTAGATGCACAATAATAGTTAATTACCTACACTATAGTTCTAGTTGTTTCCAGGCAACATTCTATTAACTAACTAGTCTGTATTATTGTGGTTACTATATAATAGTATGGTCTTATGAGGTCTCATTAAAATAGTCAGCCTTTTTCAGAACATTATCGCCAAACCAACCTTTCTATGCTGGCACTGAGGGTGGTCATTGCCAGGGTGCTTGTCGTCCTTAGTTGTTCTTTTACGTCCCAAATTGAAACGGGATCGACATTAACGTGATCTCCGAGTCAGGTTTTTACACCAAATACCATGCCTGCCCGGTCTGGGTTTCGAATTCAAAGACTGGCATGCCAGGCGGATGTGCTAACCACTACACTAGTAACTAAATAAAATATTCACAATAAGTCAGACTCACTAAGTAATAGTAACTATAGTAACCAAATAAAATACTCACAATAAGTCAGACGATCGAGACGAGTTGTCAAGGTTATCTAAATATTCACAGCGAGCAAGCCGAACACAAGTGTCTCATTCCGAAGAATAAAGAGATTTGTGACAGACCCCTTATAAACACAGATTTATATACTGTAGACAATGAGAACCAGAAAGTTAGTCGACACCAATTTCATGAAAGAACCAATGGATGGCCTTGTAGCAAGATTATCACTTAAACTTTCTCCAGCAGAACCAATCAGTTGCAATGACAGATCCACTTACAAATGTGCTTGATCCATGCTGTACTCAAAAGCGACACTACCCCAATCCCTCAGGTGTGAGTCTAAAATCACATGAAAACAAACGAACAACAACAACAACACAACTTTCAGTGTTTTGAATGTGCTTTCCTGTACTGTTTCAGAGCAGTGTGAAATTGCAGCTTCAAAAGGAAATCAAATCCTTGGATTGATTAGGCGAAATATAGCATATAAAGAAAAAGAACTAATAATACCGCTGTACAAAACAATAGTTAGGCCTCATTTAGAATATTGTATACAAGCGTGGAGGCCATACCGCAAGAAGGACATAGATATGCTAGAAAGAGTACAGAGGAGAGCGACTAAAATGATACCAAAACTGAGGGATCTTAGTTATGAAAAACGCCTAAAAGAATGTGGTTTAACAACACTAGAGACCAGGAGATTGAGAGGAGATCAGATAGAAGTGTTTAAAATATTGAATGGTTATGAAAATATTGATAGAAATATGTTTTTTTCAGTTAAGAAAGATAGAAAGACTAGAGGACATGAAGTTACATTAGTAAAGGAACAGTGTAGATTAGACGTAAGAAAGTTTTCATTTTCACAAAGGACTGTGAATGTATGGAACAGATTATCTGATGATTGTATGGGTGCTAGTAGTGTGAATATGTTTAAAAATAAAATCGACACATACCTCAGAAGGGCTGGATATATGTAGATAAAAGGGTTGGACTCTCGATAAGCCAAAGGGCTTCCTTGTCCACCTGCCATCTAGAGTTAATTCTCTGGATGGCAATCTTGTTAAATCTTGTTAAATCCTTAATTGGCCTGATCCGTGCTGTACACAAAGGCGATACTGCCCTCGAGTGTGAATCTAAAATCGCAGGAACACAAACAACAAGATTATTGGATGTGTTTTGACAGCAAACCAAGTTGAAGCTTGTTTTGAAGTTCGAAATCGTCTAGGTTTACCGAAAACGTAAACAACACTTACAAAGTCGTTAAGAAAGACCGCGACGTATACCCTAAAATTACATCTACATACTATAGCAATAGGACAGTAGCTACATAGATCGGCCTATACAAACTAACCTCAATTTACAAAGGAACTGTGGTCAAATTCTCTGGCTTTGTTTTGCTGATTGTAAACTCAAAATCTCAGTCAAGTTTAGTCCACTAGAATTCACTACAATGCTCACACTTCCAAAACAAATATGATTTTTTTTATAATTCACTGCCATTAGTTTCAACATGAGGCGAAACCATTTATTGATTGCTTGTATAAAGAAATAGTGAAAAGAAATGATTGTCATTATAACCGTTACAAATAAAATTCGTTATATTTTATTTTTAAAAGATTCACATTAAAAGCGGGGACGGACACACGAAGGATAAACACACTGACACTTTCTGCCGCTTTTCCGGTGCGCACATTAAAAGTTAATTCCGCTTCCCATTCACTTATTTCCGCTTCCGAAAGGTAAGACGAAATTCAAGGATGTGCGCCTTTGCGTGAAGTTGTGTTAGCGGGTGTCGCGCTGCCTGACGGGTTACGTGTTGACGAGTATCTCTACTAGGTCCCGACAAGTGGCAGAGCACTGTATCCCTTATATGGCGCGACATGGTTGGTCAGATGTGCGGCTAGAGATTTTTATGAGGGGACTTTGCAAACATATAGATGGTCTCACTTAACCGACACTCGTCTGGCTGCGTGACTTCGCCAGAACGATAGCCTGGCTCTGAATAGCCCTTCAAAATGTTATCCACTAGAGGGCAACACTGGTATACTCATGTTTTAAATCGTCATCAATTTATGAAGTAAATAATTAGTAGTCTCGCTTAACCGACTCTCGTCTGGCTGCGTGACTTTGCCAGGAAGATAGTCTGGCTCACAATGGCGTTTTGACTGCTCACTGCCAGTTAGCACGTCGATATATCCCCCAGAATGTTTATATATTATGTATGTTTTCGATAACGAAATGAAATTACGAAATAATGCCCGAAATAGTATTATACAAAATAAAATGAATCTTAAACTAAATGAACACAAACAAAAGTGTCATGTACTCTGTGGGTTTTGAAGCGAGGATCCTAAAAATAGCAGCTCGACACGCTACCGATTTAGCCACCAAAATTAACAGAGGTAAGACCACATTAAGGATTCGTCCGCCATTACCGAAATAATGCCCTTGAAAATATCGTTTTGGTGTGATGCGTGAATTTGTTTGGAGCACTTTGAAATAGCAAATGTTAGTCCAGTTAATACTGAATGTACTACTGCATTAGATCTTTGACGAGGTAGCAATATATATATGGTAGTCGCTCGCGTATTCGCACAGTGGCTATTTTGAAACACGCACCAATATTTCAAAATCCGTCACCAGATTAGGGCGAAATTGAGGGGTGTCAGGTTTGGGTGGATTTTTCTTAAAAATGAGGTATGTGAATTTCACGTGTTTTCCATAGCACTTGTGTCAATGGAGGTTAAATATGCTGTGGAATTTTCAAGAAAATCGTAAGAAAAATTTTGCAGGAAATTAAGGAAACGTTATAATGGCCGCCTATGTAAAATGTAAATGTAGTCTTACCCCAACAAGCCTTGGTTGTACTTTGGCGATTACATATATTAGTTAGCAGTCCTACTGTTGCACGAGACATCTATTGCACTTTGTTCAGTTAAATTTGTCCTTGTTTGGTATTAATATCATGCTTATTCACACTTAGTCTTTTGTTTCTGCTCGAGCATAAGCAAACAAAGTAAATACGGAATCTTCGACAGCCACGCCTGGTATGAGAGCTGCCATATATGCACCTAGTGAATATACTTGTGATTAAAAGGCACTAAACTACAAACAAATTTAATGTCGGTTTATTTTGTGTGTGATATGTTTCAATATAAGTTGAATGTTGAATAGTTGTTGTTGTATAGTATTATCTGATAAAAGTGTATCGTTATTTAATTTGTTATTTCATAGTTGGCCTGAGAGCCAATCATCGTCTCTACCCGAATCTGGGGTAAAGCCCCCTACCGATACCATTGGCTGGAGCTTAATAATCCAGGCCCTAGTGAGAGGCCAAGCGAATGCTGCCACCTCACGGCGCCTGGGTAGTCGAGGCTATGGCAAACAGTGTGGATGTAATGTGAGAAGAGGGTTATGTTTAGGTTGAAGGTAGTGTTGGCAAGACTGACGTAAGGCTTTTACATTGTGCGTGGAGGTGTAGCACCAAACCAAAAAACAAACAGAGAAGGAATAGCTTACAGTTATACCCACCCGGGCCGTGGAGCAACAAATCAAAGGCAGCGTAGCGTTACTGCCATTGTATTATTTTGATCTTAAATTCGTTCCCGCTGAACACTTATTTTCAGCTGTCCCCAATTACGGCATTTCATGCAGCCAGCAGATACTCGAACATTTCTACAGAGTAGGGAATGACTGACCACAAAATGTGTCTACTAAAAAAGTAAGTATACATACACATGTACATATATATATACATTTGTATATATATATATACACATATATGTATATATATAACTTTAATAACTACAGTTATGTTTGAATGCATCGCGAATTGGTAGATCATAGACCAATGATCCGATGGCGGGAATGAACATAGAAAGAAGACCGTGGACATCGGCACCTGATATGAGATCTATACACTCATAGAGTGCCCCAAATATATGGCTACTGAGCCTAATATATAGGAAAAGCAGTCCGAAACCATGATGTAAGGGTGGCGCAATTTCTTGGCCTTGGAGACGGCTGATATCCCAAAATAGTGAATTCGTTAATGTAGCTGCTGTATGGACGACGAGTGTTGATGTTAAGCCGGTAAATAAGTAAAATTACAAAATTAAATTAATAAAGCATGTTTACGAACATTGGTTTTTGTGTGAAACAAGAAGCCCTTCTAACCAGTCGCCAATCGGCGTTGAGCCCTAGGCAAGACATTACTACCTGTCGTCCTTGGGACTGTTCCCCACGAGTTTTTCGTCAAGATTTTGTTTCTGGCCCTGCCATTGCCCTTGTATCGTTTGTATGGTCTTGTTTGTAAGTAACTGAGCGTGCATTCCGGTGCAAGTAAGTTAACGGTCTGCTGACTTGTGGTTGTGAGAACAAACATATTTAAATCCAGGTTTAATTCAACTTTATAAAATAGTTTTGTTATACAACAATAAAGCATTTATTATGTATGTCCCCACCCCCCGAAAGAGCTGCTGTAGCAAAAGTAACAAAAACCACCAGTCTATATTCATGGTTAAAGTATTAGTTTGACTAGTTAACCAAGTACGCGGGGGAGCGCGCTTCGAGCTACCGCTCCACGTACAGTTGGCGCTCCATCGTTCGATAGGTGGCGCTAACTTTACTACTGACGTCAGAGATTCGCGTGTAGCTTCATCCATCTCATGAATATTGAGAATGATGGAAGGGGAAGAACTTCTATATGAAAACGTGTACGTACTAAGTGATGGCATTTATCTGCGTGAACCGTTAATTTAATTATGACATATGTCTTACGAGGTGAGAAAACGGACGAAAAAGAATGGAGTCAATACTCAAATTTCGCGACGCGCGAACTTTGTCATTTGTGAAGGCCTTTGTCGCTTTGAGTTTGAGTTGACGTCCAGAGTCCAGTGAACAATATGAGTACGATATGTGTCACTGTCATGCCGTAATTTTACTACTGTGCAATTTTATTATGTTTTTATTATAGATATGTGTATCACGTCCTACCGATTTTAAATACCATGTAAGTAGGCTTATTAGAAACTTTACACAAACAACTAATTTTATGCGTTTCACTTATGCTTAGCAACGTTTGTTGTAATTTTGTTTGCATTGTATTGATTAAGTAACAAACAGCTAGTGATTTAGAATATTGATACTTTTGTAAAGATTTTATTTGGTTTCTTTGCAAAACGGATTAAAATTATTCTATTAACTATGACCAATTTATGCAACACCAGCATATACTCATGACTGGAAAATTCGTGCCAGGTAAAAAATCGAGTCGCTGAACTCTAGAGTCTAGTGTTCTAATGCATTTAGTCTGTTACAATACACTGCCTGATCTCGCACTGATTCACATGACACACAGATAGTAGGCACTTTTTATGCAGGCATCTTGTATGAAAATTTAGTTTGCAGGATTTGCTGCTCTATTTTCGTACGTAATTAATGTTGATCAGGGTTTTTCCTAAAACATCAAAAGACAACCGGACACACAATTTCTGCCCCCACCTGTATACGCACATGCACACATGCATACGCACACGCACAGCATTAACTTAAGCACACACACATTATACCATGATTTAATTAAACAATCATATTCACACACGCTATATACATATATATATTATTTGCTTCCGTTGATGTAACTGATATTTCGTATCTTTTGTGTAATTACACTTAATCATCTTATTGTTTTACCACTCCATTTTAGTGTTTCAGTTTAAAAAAAATTACTAATACAATTTTTGTATTAATACAAAAGGATAATTACATTAAATACAGGCACAAATTAATACATACTAGTAACTAGTCTACAATTCAAACCATGATTCAGGCATGTGTGCTGCGTGTTTCCTTCATGTGATGTAAACACACATTGGTGAACAGCGATGCATATTCTCAGAGATATATATATTCATGAGAATCTCTGACGTCAATTGTAAAGTTAGCGCCACCTATCGAACGGTGGAGCGCCAACTGTACGTGGAGGGGTAGCACGAAGCGCGCTCTGTATGCGGGACTCTCATCACGTGACGTATTTATTGCTATGTCCCAACCGGTTGAACGTACGACATGGACGTGGATGGATTTATTCCTTATACCTTGTTCTAGTATGCGGCTGCGGCGGTCGCCTTCGTGATGTTTGCTACAAGGCGAACGACAGGAAGGATTGTTCTGGAATATATTCAACGAAAAGAGAGGACACGTCGGAGTTCAAAGGTGGGCGGACGGGCGAGCGGGCGGGCGGGCGGGCAGGCAAGCAGTGGCAACCTTCCAAAAGGTTACACTAGGGACTAGACATATCAGCGTGGACAAGGTTAACACATAAGGAAGGCCCGTTACGAGTGTAGTATTTGTCTACTGGGAAATGCGTTGTTCGACCTGTGACAGACTCGCCAAAAACGTCCAACTGCATGCCTCTTGAGACCTCCGACTGCACCACTTCGAGGCTCACTGAAAACCTCCAGCTGCACCTCCCCTGACAATAAAAAACAATTCAAACTTGGCTATTCAAACGGAACTATTTTCTGTAAGGAAGGTGTCACCCATCGCACCCAAACACACAGGCGTAACGGGGGGGGGGGGTAATGGAGGCACAAGCTCCCAGCGGCACTTTTTGGGGAGATTGTTTTTCTTAAACAAAGCTCACGATGCGGCTGACACGCGCTCTGATGCCGCCACCCTCCTGCCATGTGTGAGTCGATATCTTCATCATTGGTTGAGCCCATCAGGCGCTACATGTTGGTAAGAAAGTCCAGTATTACTACAGTAAGAAACCCGAATTTGTCATTCACATCCATCATGTGATTAATTTTCCACCTTCATTGCCTACCTGGCTTTCTGGCGTCCAGTCCTAAGACAGATCAATGATGTTCAGATATTCTAACAAAAGCCAGGGCTCGGGTTGGACAGTTGCGCAACCAATATCGAGGCTCTTGTTCTCTTCTGCGAAGTGTGACGCGAAAAAGTCGTTGAAGGGGCAAAGGCGAAGGCCACGGCGATCTGCGAGGAAATGTGGGTAACAACAGAAAGAAGGGTGGGGGTGGAGAAGACGAATGGCAGGAGAAAACGCTGAGGATGCCGGCTTGACACTACAAGCGGGGGTTAGGCGAGAGCAGCTGCAGATCATCGATCGACTCCACGGGGAGATAAGAAATAGGACAAATCACATGATGGATGTGAACGACAAATTCGGGTTTCTTACCGTAGTAATATTGGACTAGGCCGTAAGGGGCCAGCTGGTAAACGTTGGTGGGGCCTGGTCGGCTATGGAACCGGTTTTTGGATCAGTAGTTAAGTAAGCAACTTGATCAATAAATACGTTAAACTACGTACTATGTCTTGATGAAGTATCTGAACATGGTGATAGCGGTGAGGATAAACCCGGATATCGGACGAATCAAGACGTGCTTAGCAGTATGAAAGTGTGCATATAACATTTGAATCGCTTATGCCAAAGTGCCCTATTACCGCCCGCTCAACCACGAGGCAAGACTAGCCGATATACGAACTATTGCTCAATCCCGTAACTGGTATAGTGCTTCCTACGGCATATATACTTGTTGAACATTAACATGGCGAACTCAGAATACCCTGTCATGAACTGGGCTGCACCAGATATAGCAGAAACATTCACGCTGTTTAAGCAAATGCTGTTTTTAATATGCGAATACAAGGAAGTTGAAGATCCGGAGAAATAGCGAGGAAGAATAAAATTGGGATAGGTGACGAAGGACTGCGTCGGCTTAATGCAACTGGATTGACAGATGCAGTGCAAAAAGTACCCGAGAATACCTTCGAGAGACAACTTAAAGTTGCAGTCAACTTCCGACTACAGCGATTGAGTTTGATGCAGTACTGACAGGCAGAAGCGGAGTCACTAGATGAGTTCGTCACAAGAGTTCGCCCACAAGCACAGTTGTGCGAGTTTACGGATGCTGAGATGCAGGAGAGAATAACTGAGCTTGTCATAGCATGAATGAGGTCGGAAGCCTTCCGTAGGGATCTGTTAGGAACAGGTACAGATCTGATTCTACAAGAAGTGTTAAACGAAGGGCGTAAACACGAGGCTGCAGCATTGGGCACACAACACACAAAGAAACAATGTGGAAATTGCGGTCTTTACCACAAATTCCGACAATGCGCAGCGTACAAGGACACATGCAAGGCGGGTGGAAATAAAGGCCATTAACAAAAGATGTGCCGGCAGTCGAGGGATTATGACCGAACGAGGAAGTGGAAGAACCAGAAGAATCGGAAAGCATGAATATGGCTGCAACCTGTGATGATGACACCTCCAGTGCGTCTGATGTGGAGGAGTTTCACAATGTCAAGAAGTCAGATAAATGCCTTGACGCAATGACAACTCGTAGCGAAGCATTCACGACTATAGATGTTAGGTATCCAAGAAGAAAGTCAACAAACTCACTGAGGTTGAAGATAGATACGGGAGCACAATGCCATGCGTTTCCAATCCGGACATTCCGGCAAATGTATGGGAATATAGACACACGGGAGATTAGGACAAACAAAACTCACTGCATACACGGGTGAAAGAATCAAGTGTTTCGGTAGTATGATGATTTGTGCAAGTGTGGGTCGTCAAACTGGGTGAAGGCAGTCTTCTGTTGACGTTCCTGGTCCGGTAGTACTTGCACTTCCTACATGCGATGCTGTCAATTTGGTTACTATCAACTGCAAGGTAAACACTCTTGAAAGAACGACAAAACTAAAGTTACTGAGAAAGGTCGAAGATCTCAAAATGCAAAACCCAGCACAGTTTGACATAGTGGGCAAATTCAAGGAACCTGCGAAAATACTACTGAAGTCTGGTGCAGAACCCCATGTTGTTCGTCCAAGAAAATGTAACGTCAACCTGAAAGCAAAGATAGAGGCGGAACTGGACAAGATGGAGAAGATGGGCATAACACGCAAAGTCAAAGAACATACCGACTGGTGTTCAGGCATAATGTACAGTACGAAACGTGATGGCAGTCTTCGCATATGTCTTGACCCCAAAAACCTCAATGAGTCTATCAAGCGATGTCCCCACAATATACAAACTCTTGCAGAAATAAACGCGGCATTTGCTGGTGCTAAGTACTTCAGCAAATTGGACGCCAAGGCAGGATACGGGAGTGTTCAGGTGGAAGAGCAAAGCCAGCACCTCGCCAAGTTCCGCACACCAATAAACCGTTGAATCAATCAAGACATCTTCCAACAGCGCATTGATGAGATACTTGAGCCACTGGAAGGTTGCGTGGGAATAGCAGACGACAAATGTGTCTTTGGAGCAACCGAAGAAGAGCACGATAAACGCCTCATAGTTCCCATGGAAGTTGTCAAATCGTCAGGACTTGTCTTCAATTCGGAGAAATGCACAATAAAACAGGAATCAATAAAATTATCATTCTTCGGCAATATCTACAGTGCAGCAATGCAAATAAAACATACATATAAACCTATAATGTAACTATTTAATGCAATAGTTATTCAGAGACGGCTAGAAAGACGGCTAGAAAATGGAATGCACTTGATATCCTTAGTGGGTAGTGAAATGGGGACACGAGACATCGTTCTCGAACCTGCTCGTGTCTCTTAGGAAGTTGCTCACTATATGCGTGAGCGAGGCCTCGTGTGAGAGAAGGTTTTCAAAGTTTAAACTCATTAAGACATACCTTCGCTCAAGCATGGGTAAAGACCTCGCTCGCTCGACCGACAGTTGACCAATGTCGTGGACTTCGACGGCGTAGGATTGCCAAGTTCACGTCACTCAAAGCAAGAAAGGTTAGGCTGTAGGAGAATTTGAACAGATCACTCCCGGTCTCATTAGCATATCATTGTCGTTGCAGTGGCAGTGGCGGGACGAGCTCGCAGTGAACATGTTGTGTTGACAGTTGTTAACTTTGAGTCTTTGACTCTGTATATTCAGTACATGTAATTTGTTAGCTGATCACTATTGAGGTCTTTGTTGGGAGGGTTTTATTGGTTTCATTGGAGATGTTGTGAATACTGTGTTGACGTGTAGCTCAGTGTGGTATAGCTGTACTGAATCGTTAAGCTACGCCTATCAATACGTTCATATATGTTTGCTACTGTAATATTAGAGCAATGGTAAGTGTAACATCCTGGACTATAATGTCATATTATCGAACTTTATAATATTGTTGGGCTGATTCTTTCCTGCGACACGGTCACGGATAAATGAGTTACGTTTATGATCAGTCGATCACGAGTCTTGTTGTTTTGTCATTACGTGCAATTGTTTCATGGTGGCAGCGGTTCGAAACGAATCAACGAAGAAACCACACAACGTAAGGACATTGCTGGACCACTACCTAACGAATTGGCAGTACATTGATGTGTTTATCGCACTACCAACGTGGCAACAATAGTGAAGCCGAACTACTTTCGCGTACATCACTGGGCCCACGAATGTTTACGTTGATAAGCGCGTGTGAATACATACGAAGCCATTCAAGTGAAGTGGCGCATCTACTAGAAAATCCGTGAAGACATCGACGAATCGACTCAACAACGCCCCTTAGCCGTTGAAAACCTACGCGAGGCACGAACCTACGACCGTACGACGACGTACTCAGCGCGGCAGCGACGACGGAACAAGACGTCGGCGATTCTATCAGCTCGAGTGACCCAACTCTAGTGTCATCTAATTCGCCAGACGGCGGCACGTGTACTGCGAGTTTCATCGCGGCACGCTCGTATGAACTCATCCGCTAGGGTGTAGCACTGTACTTCGTGCTAGCCGCAAGTCGTTGCGTGTCTGAATTGAGTGACTGTCAATAAAAAGATTGAATGTCGTAATACTAGCCAACACACTACACAACGTAATGTCTGATCACCCAAGGATGGACTGGACTAGTGCAGACGTGCCAGGAACATTTAGGCTGTTTAAGCAGAAATGCCAAATCTACTTCACCGTAAAGGACACCAAGAAAAAAATGATGGTGAACCACATACTACTATACGCGGGAGATGATGGCATTAAAATGTACAATTCCTGGGCACTAACAGACACTGAGAAAAACGACCCAGACGTAGTGTGGGGGAAATTCCAGGATCATATTGAACCAAAAGTCAACTTTCGCCTACAGAGGTTCTACCTGCAGAAGTACAACCAGGCGGCCGGAGAGTCCATTGATGATTACGTCACGCGATGTACACTACAGGCTCAGAAGTGCAGATTCAGCCCGGCAGAGGCCGACGAACGGTTGATTGAACAGTTGATTATTGGAACTAAGATACCTGAAGTACAGAAACAACTATTAGCCCATGACGAAACGCTAACACTGGAAAAGGCAGTCAACATAGGCCGAACAACTGAGGCTTCGATTAATCACATGACTCAGTTGCAGGGAGTGCAAGATAACACCGCCGTGCACTATGTGAACAGAGCTAATAGTAATTCTGCTAGACGCAGCGACGGCTGTGGATACTGTGGACGGTCTCATCAAAAAGGGGACCAATGCCCCGCCTTCGGTTCTACGTGCAGGAAGTGCGGTGGCAGAAACCACTGGGAGTCAGTATGCAGGAAACCGTCATCAGGGGCCAAGGAGGACGTCACGGCCGATCCAAGTCACGTGACACGCGTCCACGACGTCACTATGACGGCCCATCCCGCGGACGACGTGGCAGACGCGGCAGGCGCGACACGCCAGTCCATGCAGTAGGCTTAGAGCGCGAGCCACGCGATGAAGCAGCTGACCAGTTCGAACACCTCAGTTTCGCATCGATGACGACACTTAACAGCACCAAGGATACACGTGACGAAGTATTTGCGACACTAGACGTCAAGCTACCTAGTGCACGCAACGGCCAGACAGCCGATCTACAGGTCAAAGTAGACACCGGGGCACAAGGAAACATACTTCCACTCAGAATCTTCATGAAGATGTTTCCCGAAGCTATGACGGGACAACACCCGACCCCCGGAGCGCTCACGCTAAAAAACAACACCATCCTATCTGCGTACAACGGGACGCGCATACCACAGTACGGGACGATCAAGCTACCATGTCGGTACCACCAAGGCGTCTGGGTAGATGCTGAGTTCTACGTGGCAGAGACAGACGGTCCAGCGATCCTAGGACTCCCAAACTCTCGCCAACTCAGACTGGTAACCCTACACTGCTCGATTGAGAAGTTAACTGTCGAACAAACCGGCACACGTGACACAGATGCAATCGACTCGACGCAAACGTTGAAGCAGAAATACCCAGACCGATTCGACTCGTTGGGCAACTTCCCAGGAAAGTACCACATCGTCACTGATCCCGATGCGCAACCGGTCATACACGCGCCAAGAAAGTGTCCTATTCAGATGAAGGAGGAACTTCTGGCAGCGCTCAACAAGATGGAGAAAGAGAATGTCATCAGGAAAGTCACTGAACCGACCGACTGGGTCTCGAGTCTGGCATTTTCTCGCAAGAAAGACGGTACGCTGAGGATATGTCTGGATCCCAAAGATCTCAACAGAGCCATAAAGCGATGTCACCACAAGACACCCACATTGGAGGAGATCACACACAAGTTCACGGGCGCGAAACACTTCTCGAAGCTCGATGCCAAAAATGGCTACTGGTCCGTAACACTTGACGAGGAGAGCAGCCTGTTGACGACTTTCAACAGTCCGTTTGGGAGGTACTGCTTCATTCGGATGCCGTTCGGGCTCATCATGTCGCAAGATGTCTTCCAACAGAAAATGGACATGATCCTCGAGAGCTGCCCAGGCACCGTAGGCATCGCGGACGACGTCGCTGTATTCGGACGCACCGAGGCGGAACACGACGCCCACCTACATAACTTGATGAGAGTATCGCGAGAACACGGCCTGGTGTTCAATAGTAAGAAGTGTACGATAAAGGCGCCACACATCACCTTTTTTGGTACTGTATACGACGACAAAGGTGTCCATCCTGACCCGAAGAAGGTCGAGGATATTCACATGATTCCAACTCCAACCAACGCAACAGAACTGCAAGAGTTCCTAGGCATCGTCACCTACATGGGTCCGTTCATACCCAACTTGTCACAGAGTACGGCAAACCTGAGAGACCTGCTCAAGAAGGACGTCGACTTCCAATGGTCACAGGCACATCAGGAAGTCTTCGAGAAGGTCAAGTCAGCAATCTGCACGGAGACAACACTGGCTTACTTCGACCGTGACAAGGACACAGTCATACAAGTTGATGCGTCAGGGAGAGGATTGGGAGCTGTCCTGCTTCAAGAAGGACGACCCATTGCGTATGCATCCAAGAGTCTGACAGACGCTGAGAGAAGATACGCAAACATAGAGAGAGAACTACTCGCTGTTGTGTTTGGAGCCGAAAGATTCCGAACATACGTCTACGGCAAGCACTTTGTGATCGAAAGCGACCACAAACCCTTGGAAATGATCCAGCTAAAGAACCTGACAGCAGCTCCTCCTAGACTGCAAAGAATGCTTTTGAGAATCCAACACTACTACGTCACAATCAAGTACAGGCCGGGAAAGGAGTTGCTCCTGGCAGACGGTTTATCGAGACTACCAAACCCTCAAAGCCACGCAGTAGTGACGGCCATGGCGGACATCCTCTCGGAACACGGCGCCCCGGAGAAGGTCATGAGCGACAACGGGCCGCACTACGACTGTATCAACTACCGGAAGTTTGCAGAGGAATGGGGATTTGAGCATGTAACGAGCTCTCCTCACTTCCCGCAGTCGAATGGTTTCGTCGAGCGTAATATTCAGTCAGTGAAACGCACTCTTCACAAGGCCAGGGAGAGCGGAGTCAATCCGCACAAGGCGATGCTTTGCCTGAGAACGACGCCAATAGACCATCACTTGCCATCA
This sequence comes from Paraescarpia echinospica, assembly GCA_020002185.1. Classification (NCBI taxonomy): domain Eukaryota; kingdom Metazoa; phylum Annelida; class Polychaeta; order Sabellida; family Siboglinidae; genus Paraescarpia; species Paraescarpia echinospica. The sequence continues at coordinate 2,579,425 of CM034543.1, forward strand.
CCGGGCGAGCTGCTCTACACGCGCAAGATGAAAGGCGACCTCCCGATTCAGCTGAGAAACGTCCTGACGCACCGAGACGAGATACACACACGACAACAGGAGCGTCAGGACACGCAGAAATCGTATCACGACACGCGTGCACACGACTTGCCTCCACTCACGACAGGGCAGCAAGTGCGCATGCAAGACCACGTGTCAGGCCGGTGGCAGCCAGCCACTGTGACGGCAACCTGCGACGAACCGCGCTCCTACCTCATCGAGGCGCAGAACGGTCGCATCCTGCGGCGCAACCGACGTCAACTACAAACGACGGGGTCACCGCGACGAGTACACTTCGCTGACGAGACTCCGACAGCTGAAGGCGGTGACGTCACATCACAAGTTCAGCCGGCGCAGCAGCAGGCGACATCACGTCAGCAACACGAACGCGCACGAAGAACAGACGACGCGACGCAGCTGTCCTATCGAACGAGGTCGGGACGAGCAATCACACAACCCGACAGGCTCGACTTATAGCCTAACACTGAATAATTAATTGAGTTGCCATATTACCTTAGTAAAATATGTGCCACAGTAGATTAGTTGCGATATTAAATTAGAGTAATATGCGCCATATATAATCCATAGTTGTAGTTAATGTTCTCGTTACTTAGTAAAAAAGGGGGATGTAACATCCTGGACTATAATGTCATATTATCGAACTTTATAATATTGTTGGGCTGATTCTTTCCTGCGACACGGTCACGGATAAATGAGTTACGTTGATGATCAGTCGATCACGAGTCTTGTTGTTTTGTCATTACGTGCAATTGTTTCAGTAAGTAGATACCTATTCCATTCCTGCACTTTTTGGATGGGCGGCTTTTTTTAACTCTTGCCCCTAGCGGCATTTTGCCTCGTTACCCCACAGCCCCAACTTATGAACGTGAAAGAGTAAATGTTGTAAATGTAAACGAAATGTACCGAACTATATTTTAAGAATACTCAGCAATTAATTCAATAATCAATGTGTATGCATACGATGGGGAAATACCTACTCGGACTTCTTCTCGGTAGGCAATGGTGTTAAGCAAGGTGGGAAGTTATCCCCTTTGCTTTTTAACATTTATATGGATAATCTGAGTATACAACTGCACAAAAAACAAATCGGTTGTAGTCTTGGTAACATGGTTGTTAATCACCTTATATACGCCGATGATCTACTTCTGTTTGCACCTTCTGCTAAAGGACTACAGACACTACTAGACATGTGTTACTCATATGGATGTGAGCACGATGTGCAATACAATGCGAGTAAATCCCTGGTCATGTACTTTGAATCTAGAAAGTCAAATCTGTCTAAAGAAATTACATTAGGAGGAAAGAAGTTAAACTTTGCCACCTCTTGTAAATATCTTGGACATGTCATTTCTAATAACTTGTCTGATGAGTCTGACATGCAAGCCAAAGTGAGACTTTTGTATGCCAAGAGTAACATGTTACGTCAAAAGTTTCACTTTTGTTCAACTGCTGTAAAAAATAAGCTATTTACAGCGTATTTTGGTAATATCTATATGTGTGCGTTATGGGTGAACTTTAGAAAAGTTAATTTTCATCAATTCATTGTTGCATATAACAACTCTTTCAGGATATTGAACAATTTGCCCATGAGATGTAGCGCTAGCCACATGTTTGCTACAGCTAATGTCAGCTCGGGTAAATGTGTAATCAGAAAGGCTATTTTTAGCTTAATGAATAGGATTGACATGTCTTTGAATCCCATTATTTATAGCATTAAAACTAGCGACGTGTATTGTACTTCGAAACTGCGGCACCAGTGGGTCCGGGATTTATATAATTTTTAAACATATTGTTCTTATCTATGTATTTTTATATTATTTACATACTTTTATTGATGTATTTGTATATATGGACATCATGATTGTCTGAAATAAATACATTATTGTTATTGTAAACGAATGAAGATGTTCACTGAAACACCGATGCAATCGTATTATATGGAATTTTTGTTGAACATTATTTATACCGTGCAAGCTCCGTGCTAGAACGTAACCGAGGCGACTTAATCTTGCAATAACATTCGAACGTCTGTGAAACGAGATAAATGCCTATCACATATCAATTACATAATCCCAATTCCAAATGCACCTCACACATGTCTGCCAGGTATACATACTAGGTAACAATTCCAAAATATAAATTCAAAGTCAAAATAATAACAGTAATTAATATGTAAACAGAGCAACCTTAGACGTACTCAACTCCAAACAGTAACACATATTTTAGAGCAGCTTTATTTAACAGAAGGAATTTTAAACACAATCAGACACTCAAAAGTGGAGTACAACTTGAAGTAAAAATTCAAGATTTAAAAAGCTAAAGACGTTACATGATATATTGATACAGGTTAATGACAATTTTTTCCCCAATTCCAATAACATTTTCACAAATTCCAATTAAATTTTAAAATGTAATACCAATCCCAATTACCGAATTGGAATTGGTGTTTCACTTCCAATTACAGGTCGGACATACAATGTGACTGACCTCACGTTTGCACGCTATGTAGTTTAGTCCGGATTAAAGGCCTTCTTCGTTTGCATCAATCTCCGATATTTACTGTATGAACGTTGATGTTGAATTTCGCTGTTGAAACCTTATATCAGATGTTGATTAAATTACTACAACCGCCGAGATTACGTGAACGCAACTGCCGTGCCACCACGTCTCAGCCCGGGCAATTCGCATTCACAACTACGTCGACAACGGAATCTCGTATAGATGTTAATTCGTGGATACACAACTAACACAAACAACGCACAAAGAACGGCCAGCCACTGTCGCGGCTCCGCCATAGGTGCTACATGCTTGCCGCTCAGGTATTCCGTAGCTATTAATATATTGTTAATGTGTATACGCTTTTCCTGAATACTCGCACTGAGCTTCTCAGCCATCATGGCATAAGACGTTTTTATTCCAAATCAACCGTCGCTGACGTAGAAACCACCAGCTGAAGTTATCTGCGGACTATTAGATTACTTACAAATTGGTGTTTGCGTGTTCTTTCTGGGTCAGTGTTATAATAATAATAATAATAATTACTATTATTACTACTACTACTACTATTACTGTAACACTGTTGCAATTGTTGTCCGGTTTGGGTGCAATCACGAGCTCGGCATCATCCTGCAAAGAAGAACTGCAGAACATGTAAGTGTTGATATGATAGAGACCGTTGTTATTGTAGAAAATGCATAATGTTGCAGATATGCATCCGAAAATACACACATTCATTCGTACATGTGTTACTCTCTTATTTCTCCCTGCAATCCGGGGTGATGTTGGGTAAGGTAAGTTTCTGTATAACGCAGCATCCAGTCCTCAGGACTGCTCAGTGCGCTTTACACTTTACTCCCTGGCAGACCTGTTCAGTCGAACACCATCTCATCTTTATTGGGAAGCATTCAGCCACGATGTATGTTCTGCACGAAGACTATTCGTACACAAATACACACAAATACACACAAAACACACACACAACACACACACACACACACACACACACACACACACACACACACACACACACACACACACACACACACACACACACACACACACACACAACAGTTATATACTAAACAGGAAGGTTCTTGGAGAATGCAAAGTATTCGACTCGTATGCTACTAAGACGGCACTACAGGAAAACACTATAGTCGCTTTCATTTATTTACTGCAGCAGAGCAACCAATGGCTGGCAAGTCATTTGGTGGCAAATCCTAATGGTTTCGGTCACTCGCCGGTCACAGTACAGGTTACACCGTATTATTTAACCAGGGAGAAAGGTTTCATCTTTGATGTGGAGATACGTGAGAGTGAGGAAAAGTATACCACCAATTATTCTCGTCGGAGCTGCCGTGAATTGTACGGATACAACGATTCATCTGTGCGTTTCAGTGATACAACATTGCCGTACACAATACTGGGATGTTTGGCGGGATTGCTCGTAGAATCTGCACGTGATAACGAATTGTACAACGGCATGAAACAATGCCAGCAGAATGGATCTGTTTAAGGAAACGAAAGACAAAAGACACAATTTGACATAAATTGAACGAGTGCTATGGGCGAATCAATAAAGGCAAGTATTTAAATTTATATTGTGAATCTGGTCAATACGTATTGATTAAGTTGATGACACGTCGGTCCGTTTTAATGCACAAGAACAAT
>CM034543.1:2588654-2665265 GCA_020002185.1 Paraescarpia echinospica
GCTCACGTCGTAAATAAATATTTCTAAATCACTATGGTTGTGTTTTTAATGCACCGCCAATTTGGTGATGAGGAGGGTAAAGATCTAAAGAAGCCAATGCATATAGGAAGAGGAGAGTGGCCCTCGGCTTCTCTAAGGAGATAGATTTACGAACTCAAAACTTGAAATGTTGAAATGTGATTTCTCCACGAATGCAGTCATCTAGTCGACGCGATAGTGGCATTCGGGACTGTCCCACTCCCCGCGTCACCGGAACGTTTTAGCCAATGCATGTATTTGCTTTACTAAAGCTGTTTAATGATCTATCATGGACCTTTAATGTGGTGGCAGGGACTAACGATCCACGACAGACATCATGAAATGGAGAGAGAGAGGGGGGAGGGAGAGAGATGGGGAGAGGGAGAGGGAGAAGGAGAGGGAGAGGGAGAAGGAGAGAGAGAGAGAGAGAGAGAGAGAGAGAGAGAGAGAGAGAGAGAGAGAGAAGGGGGGGTTTGACCTCCCTAAGTCTGTCAGCCTGTAACACAGGCAGTATTTAAGGGGTCAGCACACTGTCAGTTTTCCCATTGGCGACCACGTTAATGTTTTGTGTGATTATAAGAAAACGTGACCTATAAAGTTTCTTAAACTTCTTACCTGCTGTTATTATCATCTCATTGACATGCTGGTCGAGTTTAGTCAAAATCTAATATCTCTAGCTTTTGCAAAATGCCTGTATGTATGACACCCGTCAATATTTACAAATGAATGCAGGCAGTAATCCGGCTAACGTGTCAACTAGCCAAATTGCTGCCAGATACCCTTCCGCTTAGTAAAATCAGCTAAAAAGACACCATTTTACTGTCAACAGCTTCTACAATCACATCTAGAAATCTGACTACTCAAATGCACTTATGTCAGAGCAAGTGAATATTGTAAAAAGTAATTTCTCAAAAATATACTGCACTCTTTTTCGTCTGTAACCAAGCAGAAAGTCTAACAGTGTCCTAACCCCTTAACTTGTCCCACCGGCAGCTTATCCGACTTCTAAGATGGCCGCTGCGCAGGCGAAGTAGCATAATCTATATTTAGTCCCACGGTGCTATTGCGACAAGCGCTTATGAATATAAATGGCAGCGCCTGACAGCGGTGGCCAATACCTATGAAGACGAGAACTGATGGTATGATAACAGGAGCGCTACCGAGCACAATGACAGTTGGCCACCATTTAAAAACCAGAATTCAATCAACAGGTGTATTGGTTATTATCCGCGGAAAACAGACGGATACAGCGTGATACATACGACCACGCACCACTGACGGTAAGTAAGTTATACCTGATCTGCCACTAATGTTTTAGCTTTAGCATAGATCCAAACTGATCTAGGGTATGCGTGTTTTTTAACAGGGTTAGTTGAGGCGTGGACTGTATTAAAAGTTTGACAAAAACTCCGAAACAAAATAATATAACATTTTAGTCGGCTTAGCTAGTGAATGTTTTGTTACATTGCACGTCAGGCATGTTTGCAAAACTGATCATGTTTGTTAATTTTTATTGTTGCGAATAATGAGTGAGTATACAATTCGGCCTGCAAAGAATTTCTTCTTATTCACAGAAACTCCGGCGCCATGTTTAACCTACATTAGTGAGGCGGTGCTCTGGTATTCAGGCACATGGCCACGAAAATAACTGAAATAGCGTCACGTAATTTGGGGCAACGGCATTTTGAGTCATCACGACAGTGGTGGATTAGTTGAAACATTTATAGTTGATCAGTGTAACATTGTTATACTGGCATGGGCATACTAATGTTAAACAGTAGAAACATCGATCGATATAAATGTGATCTTATAAAATGGTAATAAGTATAAATACTCTTAGATGTAATTACCTACGACATTATAACAATTGGACAATTTTGAAATAACTTTGTTTATATGATGTTCCCAGACGAATTAGTCGTCGTCGTCAATAAATACCCTCAGATATTTTGTTACATATACTCTCGTTATTGTTTCGTTAGTTATGCGCTCGTTTATCGCAACATCTACCGGAGAGCTTCTGAATAATATATAATAATGATTGCTTTGACAGCTCCAACAGTCCCAACGATACATTGTTTACCACAAACCTTACGCACGATTTGGCATGTTCTCCTTTTAGAGTAGGTATATAATAGTATGTCTTATTATAATACATCGTTACCGGTACAATACATATTCGTATACTTTGCTAATAACTGATTACCTAAAATAGACACATTTGGAACACTACATGTTACATTCCGCGCACACCATACCAGTTTTAACGTTTTTGATAAGGATTCCATGGTCTACTGAATTTTTGCTAACTAACTATTAATACACCAATCGCATGCTGTTTGTGTATCTGGAATTTACATCAATTGTAGGGTGAGTTTCGCGTCGTTTTTAAGCACTAGGATTACTTTGGCAATCTACGTTCTTGATGGAAACACCCTAGTTCTAATTGGAATATTACCTATGTGCGTGATAGCTTTGCAGGTTATAAAAGTTTGATTAAATTGTGATTCAATGAATTGTGTTTCATCTGACATTTCCCCTACGTAGCGTTGTACACCGAGGATATGCTTACAATTATCTACCTATTGTGTGTGTATGTCTGGTTTATTATAGAAAGCATTTGACTAATGGAATGTACGATCCTTTGCTTCAGTCTGCCAACTTGTTGTATCTGGCGATTGCATTCTAACGCTTTATCGTCTGTGGCAATGCCAAAAGTGCTTTAGAAATATGTCCAAAAATGTTCAGTAGTCCTCTTGTTTCTCGCGTAGATGATTCAAGGGCGTACATAGAATGTTCGACTTCGGCCAGGCGGCACGACCAAGCCTCCATAGTTTGATTGTTGATTTCCCGGACTGCCCGCAGTCTAAGAATGGTTGTTTTGAATTGTTCAAGTTTCGGTCGCAGTCCTGGTATTTCGGATGGGGCAGTAATGGTTATCAGAACCACCCAGGTTGCGACGTGGTTACGCGTGTCATCTGCTCGAGACTAAAAATTAAATGCACTAAAAGTCCGTCAGCCAGGAATCGCGGTTCGTAGAGTCGTATGTCCTTTCTGGCATAATCACCTGTCAGTACAACAGTTATTAATGCGTAAATAACGCCACCAAACATATACATTCTTGTGTAGAACGTTTCTGTACAAACTCAGTTGGTGCTAAGTTCCTTCGTTTCTTGAAATGTGAAATTACAGGATCCATTCATCGCGCCTAGCTGGCATGTCATAGGAGTCGTCTGTGTGTCTGCAGGGGTGTCCCAGATCTGTCACTTATGTGTTTTGTTCCTGACCTCTATCCTGGATATATGGGTAATCGAGGACAGCTTGTGCAGGTGGCCTGTAATTTTAAAACCGGGCCAGCCTGTATTAATTTAGTGTGTTGATTACACTAATACTTTGAGTCTACCACAAGATCAGTTCGCCATCCCAGTGTAACCACAACCAATGATTAACACAACAAAAGATTTCAAGCCCCACAGCGTGAGTAGAGGAGTTTATTATTCATGAACATCAGCCGAGTTACAACATGGCAACTGTAACAAGTAGTCGAACAAGTATCAGCCTTCTCTCCCCAAGTCCACATCAGACTTGCTTATATACTGTCAGAAAGATGCGTTGGCGAACCCTACCTTTCTTTTGAGATGTCACAATGTGTTTTATTGGCGTTCCTATGGTCATCGATTCTTAGATTTGACGCTCGAAGGTGAGACTTGACATCAACCCGTTTCCGTTTGATGTCAATTCGGCTTCCGATCACTTACTCAAATCATCTTAATCACCTATGTAAATCATCTTAATTATGGACCGATTAAGGATCGATCAGAGCAACCATTAAATGATATTAATTACTTCTGCTTTGACATTAATAGTGGACCGATCAGGTCACTCTAGTTTTCTGTTTCAAAGTTATCGTTTAATTAAGTTATCATATTACATGTCCAACATATCCAACTCAAATTATCCAACACGGTGGATGTACGTTACAAGCCGTCTCCGGTATCGGTTAGTTCGTTCTTGTTTACGCTTTGGGCAGTTGTGGCACTGGTCCCACCTCAACTCGGGATCTACAGTTCTCACATCTTCGTGGTATAAGAATTTTGTGTAACGGGGATCTCTATTACTTTAAATTACCAAATCAAGAAATATATTCAAATGCATCCTAAGTATCATTAACACAGTATCAAATAAAATAAAATAAATCCATAGAGTACATACTCAGCTAATAATACAATTAAGTACATAAATAATTCACTCACCTCACTCTAGCTATCTCAGTGATGGGTTCCATTCCAAAAAATTTATAAATGCATGAAGATACTGGAGAGATTATATTTTCCAGCTTCCTCTGGAATTTCTGATGGGGTCCTGCTTGCGTAACACTGGCTTAGTGACCGGGAAATGACCCTGCTCAGTGATGGGGTCATGCTACAGTTAGACTTCCACGATTTTTTTAGAAATGATTTTTTAAAACAAAATTCACATGCTCTGACACAAGTGCATTTAAGTAGGCAGATTTTTAGGTCTGGTTGTAGAAGGTGTTTACTGTAAAAAGGTGGATTTTTTGATGATTTGAATAAGCGAAGGATATTTGGCAGCAATTTGCATGTTTGACCCTTTGGCGGAGTAATGCTTGCCGGCATTTGTAAATATTGACGGGTGTCACACATACAGGCATTTTACGAGAGCTAGAAATATGCATTTTTTTTATCTATCAGCTGCTATGTCATTACCGTTCTTTCTCAATCGTTGGCCATATCAGTTGTGTGGTGGACAATGTGTAACTAATATACTGTATCACTTTCTCAACTCCGCCATTAGAATCTTGGACTAAAATCCCCCCTATTGCATTGTCGCAAGCGTCGGTGTATAATTTATAGGGTTTGTTTGTGTCGGGTGGTGCCATAACGTATGATGAGATTAACAGTCGCTTTAACTCGTCAAAAGCTTCTTGTCGTTCGTCGTTCCATGTAAATAATAAATGATTTCGTGTCAATTCTATCAGTGGTTCTGCAATGTTTGCATACATAGTTAGGTAGGCTGGTTCTGTGATAATTGCACATGCATAACATTGATCTGACTTGATTCTCTGTGGTTGGCGGTTGCAATTTTGCAATGACTGGTACCTTATCGGGATCTGTCTGAATGCCATGTTGGTTTAGAACATAACCTAAAAGCTTCACTTCCGGTAGACCGAAAGCGCATTTTCTAGGCTTTAATTTAAGTCCTTCCTCTTCGAGTCGATCAAATACTAGCTGTAGGTGTTTAACGAGGTCTTCCTCGTTTTGGCTGTACACCAAAGTATCGTCGGTGTGCACAAACTCACATTTTTCAATTAAATCAGCCAATATCTTATTCATTTCTCTTTGGAAGAAATTTGGAGCTGTTTTTAACCCAAATGGTACCTTGGTGAATTCGTGATGTCCCACGTATAATAATAATAATAACTTTATTTAGACACTAAAATCCAAAATAGAACTCTGTTCAGTAGTGTTGACAATAGTTGTTAGAAATTATAAGAAATAAATATAATAATAATAATACAAGTAAAACATATAAATACGTATAGCTAAGGCTTTGTTATACAAAACTGAACTAGAGAAACTAAATCAAAGATATATATAACAACTATATAGTCAATTGCGAAATACATTTATAATAAATATATATCAGTTAATTAATAAATAATAAATAACTACAGTAATACATTATTAATTTCAATAACAATTTCAAATAATAAAATAAATATGGGGTATTACGACTAAAGTATAACATTGTGACTACTAAACATTAAAAGCGAGTTTAAAGAAGTGTGTTTTAAGACGAGCTTTAAATGTGTCCATGCACTGTATCAGTCGTAAATCTTCCGGCAACGCATTCCAGAGGGTCGATCCTGCGCACGAGAACGAGCGACAGCCGTACCGCTCAAGGTTGTGCCGCGAAGTGTGCGGCGCGGCACATATAGTGAAATCAATGACGCAAGGTAGGCCGGCGTTCTGTGAGGATGCCGTGAATACAAGCAGGAGTAACTTATACTGGATGCGCCACTTCACCGGCATCGAGTGCAGGCTATTCAGTGCTGCCGCTTTGCTCTGCCAATCGCCCCGCCTACTACGTAATACGACTCTGGTCGCAGAGCATGTACGAGATACTTGGTTGTTCCGGTCGTTAGTGTGTCGCGTATAACAGATATTCGGTGCAGGTGGTAATATGCACCCCGGCACGCATTTGCTACTTGTGACGCCATCGCGATGTCGGCATCAATAGTAAAACCGAGATCTCCGATGTTGGCACGAGGTGACCGCGTACATCGACATGTGTTAGTGTTATTGGCGCGCAGAGGATGGAATATTTGATGTCAATGGCCTGCGGTTATTAGCCCATTGTCGCAGAGCCAGACGTTGACATCTCGAAGACAGGCCTCTATATGCGCGAGTGCTTCTGCGTGATCGGTTGGTGGAAAGTCGACGTCCAGTCGAGTGTCGTCAGCGTATAGATGATGTTGTGTACCGGTCGTTGTTCTCATTGTCGTTCCATGTCTTCAGGGGTGAGGCTGGCTTGGATACGTTGACATTTTCTTTTCTTTCTCTTCTTCCTCATTGCGCTTGCACTACTTTCTCTACCACCCTTCTCCATTCTCCTCGGTCTTTTGTTCTTTTCCTCCGTTCCCCTTTCCATCCCTCCAGGTCTCTCTTCACGCAATCCTCCCACCTCGGTCCCGGTCGCCCTCATCTTCTTTTTCCTCCCCTCTCCGGGCATCTGCTTTCTTTGCCAACCGTTCTTATCCCATTTGCTCCACATGTCCTTCCCACTTCAACCGACTTCTCACTAACTTCTTCTTGAAACTGTCTTTCACACCAACATCCTCCCTCAGCTCTTCCACTCTTCGCTTATTTATTCTCTTTACCCCTGCAAGTTGTTTTCGCACACTTGTACCCTCTCCTGTTGTTTCTCTGTCATTGCTATAGTCTCTAGGCCATACAGGTCGGCTGGTGTCACATATGTGCATAGTACCTTTCCCTTGAGTTTTCGCGATATATGCCTGTCTCCCATCTCACCTTCTACTTTCCTCCATGCATTTGCCCTTGCATGTATTCTCCTGCGAATTTCTGACTCCGAGAAGCCATCCCCCCACACACACCGCTCCGCCCAGGATACAAAACTGTCTCTTTGTTTTAGTTTCTTCCCCGCCAGGTGTATTTCCAGCTCTTTATTTTGTTGCCCAACCCACAGCAACTCTGTCTTCTCCAGATTCACTTTCAGTCCGTGTTTGCTGAATATATCCTTCCACGCTTTCAGTTGTTCCTGTAAATCCACTTCCCCGTCTGCTACCACCGCTAGATCGTCTGCATAACATAGGTTCTGGAGAATACATTTCATACTATTCGTTCTACTTATCAGTTCCATCACTGTGATAGCAATGGGCTCAGGGCACTCCCCTATCTCAAGCCAACTGTCACTGAATTCTTCTGAGATTCCAGGTCCACACACCACTCTGCCCTTCGTGTCTGCATATGTCCATTCCACCATCCTGACCTCAGCCTCTGGGACCCCCCATATCAGTGTCGCCATTGCCATCTTTCCCGGTATCGTGTCATAAGCTTTATCCAGATCTATAAAACCCACAGCCATACTCTCCTGTCCCTCCAACTTCTTTTCTACCAGCTGTCTCAGTGCAAACATTCCATCAACTGTACCTCTTCCTCTTCTGAAGCGCTGTTGTTCTTCTCCGATTTCTCCTTCCACTATTGTTCTTATCCTTCCATCCAGGATCCTCTCTAACATCTTCAACACGTGGCTCAGCAACGTGATGCCTCTGTATTTTCCTGGGTCATATACGTCACCCTTTCTTTTTTCTACCGGAACTATTAGCCCTGGTTTCCACTCCTCTGGGATATTTCCCTCTCTCATGCAGGTATTCAACAATCTTCTTGTCCACCAGATTCCAACGCGTTCGGCCACCACCAGCATTTCCACTCGTACTTCATCAATACCTTTCGCCCGACCTTTCTTCACCTACTTCATTGCTCTCTAGCTAGCTTTCCATTCTTGTCCTTAATCACTGATCCAGTTTTTACATCTTTGCTGTCCTTACCCCGTCTCTCGAGCCATCTTATAGATCATCTTCTTTCCACTGTCCTCATCTAACTTTCTGTATATCTCCTCTTCCTTTTCTCTCTTTGTTTTAACAACACCTCTCCTAAAGTTATACAATTACAAAACTTTAAAAGTAACGCATATTTAAAACACTTTTTTCAGTCATCATTTGTGTATTTAACTCAAGAAGATCCAAACAAACATTTTGAATGTTGTGGAACATTTAGTTTTTATGAATTTTCAAAATTATTGTAAAAGCAACTTTATCGACACCTTTTTATACACTACTCCCAGTATAGTTCACTTAACACAAACTTGTTTCAAAATTATTTTTGGAAGAATATGCTGTAAAACACAATCCAAACATGATGAGCATAAGAAAGCATAAATATTATTATGTACTCCTGTTTTGCAACATAATGACGGGATGTTGTGCATTTGGATGCACAAATCGATCGATTGCACAAATCCATTTGAAACGTGTAGTGATGTACATATTCCCAGCAGAAGCCACACGGAACTAATGTGGCAGAACAAAGTCAGACATCTTCTTCACTACTGTGTCCTAGGACTAGGCTAGTTTCTGTAGCAGAGCCTGTAGAGGCTCGACGGAATCAGTGACAGTCCCAGCGGCAGCTGACGCCGACTGCAGAAGTGTTTCCTACACTTATAAAATAGCTGTCAATATATATATGTCTACAAATTATTTACAATGCCATTGCTTGAATCAACTCACCTGGGAATCTGACATGTTGGCTGTGTGTGTGACGTCAACGGTCTTTGTGTGGTTCACTGCGCATGCATGAATATTCATTATACTCCGGCTACATAATTAATCATTCACGTGTCCTAGGACTAGGCTAGTTTCTGTAGCAAAGCCTGTAGAGGCTCGACGGACTCAGTGACAGTCCCAGCGGCAGATGACACCGACTGCAGCCGTCCGCGTCGGCGGACGTTATAATTCTACTTAATCGAAACGTAACTCGGCTGATGGCATTTGACAATTTTTTTTTGCGCAATAGGGCGTCAAATGAGTCAATAGAATTATTTACAAACATATTACTGGCACTGTCCCATCGTTGGTAACCTAGGATCCGTCTATTCATATTGTTGTATGCGACTTTCAGTTTTAAATAAGTGCTTTTGTTAAAATGTACCCAGAGTTTGGAACAGTAAATTGAACAACAATATGCATGGAACAAATGAAGTTTAACACCGATGGAACAGTTGTGGAACTTTCGGGTGATGCTGTTGGACCTGGCATAAAAGCTGCGCAAGTGTCTTAGCATATCTTCATAATCCTTCAAGTCATTGCAGATAATCACCCCTAAATATTTTGTCATTTCAACATATCCCAGTTTATTTCTATGCAAGTAAATATCTGGACATTTGAGGTGAAAACCATGTGGTTTGAAAACCATGCATACTGACTTTATCACAAGAATGACCCTTCTTGAATCCAAACTGATTGTCTGTTGTATCAAGGTAGGATTCCATAAGTTCAAGTAAAACAATTTCAAATATTTTAGAAGCAACTGTGACTAGTGCTATCGGTCTGTAGTTGTTAACATCACTAGTGTCACCGGACTTGTTTTTCACCAAGGGTATAATAATAGTTTTCATAAAGTCATCAGGCAGATATCCATGTGAGATAACACTGGTGTAAAACAATTGACAATAACACAGTGATGCGCCTGTCTGCATGTATAAAATGTTCTGCAGATAGCCCATAATTACCACACGCTTCACCAGACTTTAATTTGTCTATGGCATTCTGCACCATGCAATGTGTAATGTGTACATCGCTGTCGTTACACACATTCCCAGTATTGTGTATACACTCTTTCACATTTTGCATATTTACATCTGAAGTGACATTATTTAACAGTGACACAAAATGTGTTTTCCACATGGCGGATATGGAACGTGGGTTACTATCACAATTGACAGTAGAAGCATTAGGTAAAACTTTATTGTACGTTTTGGACACATTTTCCAAAAAAAAGATGTATCTTTAGTATGCATGGATTTAGCCATGGCATCTGCTCGAGCCATTTCTTATCTTTGTTGACAATGTTTGAGTAAATATTTAAAATGTAACCTAGTTCTTCGCATGGTTTTCATATATTGGACCATGCTTGGGTTTTCCCATATTACGCCACAGAATATAGGAATTTCTGGCTTCAGTGTGTGCCTCCGTTACATAATCGTTCCAGCCAGTAAGTAGCAGAGAAAGTACTTATGGGAAATTATCACGTTTTGATACAGTACATCTCAAATGTATATTAGCTTACAAAGAGTCGCTTTAAAGCCCCTTTGAAGCGTGAATAGCGTCCCGGTTTGTATCAACGTATTCTGCTGTACTGCTCATTTTATACGCGGTGCGGTAACGCAAGGCTGCAGCGGCGCAGACTAGCGCAAACCGGGTCGCTGTTTGTTGTATATATACGTGTCTATATATTGGGCTTCAAAAGGGTCCGGATTCGATACAAGTGCCGACTCGTAAATAGGTTGAACGGTTTTTATTTCGGCTTCAAAAGGGTCCGGATTCGACATAACTTCATAAGTGCCGACTAGTGTCGTGATGTAGTAGCATTAGTCTGTACGGTTTTTACTCCCACCGTCGTCATAAACCAGAAATCCTCACCGCCGTCACCTAGTTATTCGTACACTAACTTGTAATATATTAAAGGCAAATAAGAGAGCACTAACTGGATAAAGTCTACTTGATATAAATGGGTGTTTGGTGGTCTTTGTGACCTCAGTTAAGATAGTTTTTCCATCTTTCTAATGTTCCTTTAACTGTAACATTTTACTATCAAAGCTGACTCCAGCAAAACAGCCTAGACAGGATCCCTTTAACATAACAGGTCATACTATAGAACATATCGGAAGAAAGTGGACTAGGTAACTTTACAATTTGGCAATGGTATTTCCTTCAGAATTTACAAGTATTGGTTGATGCTGAAATGTGCACACAGAACATCTCTTGCTGCTTTGGCATCAGTTGTAACCGAGAAATGTCTAATGGTGGTATATCCTGATCATCTTCCTCAACATCACAACATGTCTCACCCTTCATCTAACACGTGTTATGCGAAATGTAACATATCACCACCAGTGAAGGCACGATAGCAAACTCGTTATTATTATGTTTCATAATCCCTCGCCATCGTCCCTTTAGTCTTCCAAGTGCACCCTCAACAGATATCCGTGCTCGACTTAATCGCCGTTGATTTGCTGGCGTTCCTGGGCCTTCACAGTATGTTTTCATACGCCATGGGGGCAGAGGGTATGTAGGATTACCAATTAGACATATGCCTACGTTGGTGTTGCCGAATGTTTCTGTTCTGTCCAGGAAAATGACCGAATACCATCCCTTCCCGTTATAATAATCATTCTTGTGATCCACCGGAGCCTTGACGGGGACGTGCATGCCTCCGGCACACTGAGGAAGTCCCCAAATGTCTCTAAATCCCTGGACGATTTCGAGAAAACCCCCAGGAGTTGGCCTACGCAGGAACGTTCCTTTCAACGTTGCCGAAACTGCGGTGACATCTCTAATAAACATATCTGGCAGGTTATTGACCTTCCAATGCCGAACAGTTCCTGGAGTGTGCTAGACACCACAATCCCACTGCCACACGTTTTTGTAGACTCACCGCCTGGAATATATATGGAACATATAAAACTATTAAAATTAAATACAAGTTATAACATTAGGTCTACATAACACCTATTTTGAACTTCAACTATTACAAAGTGCATGTAGCGTGTAGCTTCGAGCTGGTAACCCGCCATATTGAACAGTTGACTTCCGCTCTCGCGAGAAAACTGTCTGACTTATGACCCGTTCACCATGAGCCCTGGTGCACTATTTCGGTTGGCGATTTAATCCGGCCTAACTTTTTGTATGCGAACACAGCCGAATTAGTTGAGCCACATCGTGATTCGGTTGAAAATTATATGTGAACAATGCTTTAGTATTTAATTATGTGCCTCGGTACAGTTAGCAGCCCACGGTCAGTAGGTCGATGGGCGCAGCGCGGCGCGTGAGGCGTGGTTGTTGAGGCCAGGGCTAGGTCGTGAAGGGTGGTGTATACAAGCTCGAGTATATTGTACCGAATGCGCCACTTCACAGGCAACAAGTGCGCTGCACTGCCTAATAGATTCTTGAAGATATATGCACTAGACCAGCGGTTGTTAACATCAACCCTATCAGTTGTGACCTTCATTCTGGTATTGTCGCAGGTTCACTGTCAATACTCCTGTTCTACATGTTTACGAGTCGATGCACAAGGATCCCTAGAGGTAATGGTGCTGGAGGCAGTTTTTTTAAATAAGAGGACTTATGGAGAGCAACAATGCACACTATCGCTGTAATATCATGTGCAAATGAGTTGAGTTTCAATTGGTATTGAACTTGGGTTGAGCTTCAACCTGCATTCAACTGTTGTATCTCAGTTGAGTTTCAACACGCGTGAACTGTTGAATCTCAGTTGAGTTTCAATCCGCGTTCAACTGTTGAATCTCAGTTGAGTTTCAACCCGCGTTCAACTGTTGAATCTCAGATGAGTTTCAACCTGCGTTCAACTGTTGAATCTCAAGTTGAGTTTCAACCCGCGTTCAACTGTTGAATCTCAGTTGAGTTTCAACCCGCGTTCAACTGTTGAATCCAAGTTGAGTTTCAACTAAGATCATCTCACACTGCATCTCAACCTTCATCTCCGACAGCCTCTTACACGGCATCCCGCTCTATGTCGTGGAATCCTGCACATCATTGTCGCTGGAGACTGGGCTGGGTGTGAGTTGCAGTTCGGCTGGCTGGACAACATGTCGGTTACAGTACTGTATACTCCAAATATAAACATTTCTTCTCAAAGTACTACCACATTTGAAAACAAATAAAACTACCAATATTACCCAGAGGATTTTGAAAAATTCCTTACCCATATTCTGGTGTATACCTAAACAGGAAAATAAAGCTAACCATGGATTTTTGAAATATGCTAACCCTCTACACACCTACACACCCCCTACCCGGATTCTCTACCAATTTGTCAAAGCCGTCCTCTCGCACGCGGTCCACAATGGGGGGGGGGGAACCGATTATATATATATATGAGACAAAGTGACTATTACAAATTACCTGCAATCTGATTCTTTATTCACTGCCAAAAGACTGATCCCTGACCAATGCCAGCTCGGCCTTACATGCCAGCTTAAGCTGGAGGGAAACCCCTCTCAACTGCACACTACACAGAGGGCGTGGGATTCATATATTTATGGGGGTACTTTGTTGGGAGAGAAGATATGTACATGAGAGATGGCCTCCATCTAAGTGGAAAGGGGGCAGCAGTATTCTCAGAGAATCTGCTGCGATCTGTTGACAGTGGGACAGGTTGCATCTATTTAAACTAAATTCGCAGGGGGGACTCGCAGAGAAGCCTGAAACTGGAGGCATAGATAAAGACAGCAACAATAATTAAGCAAAGAACAGTCTGGAAAACTGTTCAGAAGCTGGATATAAATGTGTTTGTTTAAATGCAAGGAGTATAATAAACAAAAGAAATGAACTAAACATTATGGTAGAAGATATTGACCCTCACATTATAGGTATAACTGAATCATGGGCAACCACCGATATATCAGATGCTGAATTGGGACTGACAGGATATGTAATGTTTAGGAAAGATAGAATAGGAAGAAGGGGAGGCAGAGTTATTTTATATATTAAAGAATCTATCCAGGCTTATGAAATAAAATTAGACAGAGAAGCAAATTGCGAAGAAGCTGTTTGGTGTAATATAGTTACAGGAAACTCAACGTTAACGGTTGGATTAGTTTATCGAAGTCCAAACATAAGCATAGAAGAGAATGAAAAAATACAAAACGCTATAAGGGAAGTGAGCAAACGGGACAGTGTTATTATGGGGGATTTTAACCATGGGCATATAAAAAATGGAAAACTCTACAGAGTATGAGTAGTGAGGACCACAAGTTTTTAGTTTTAGTACAATATAGTTTCCTTTCTCAACATGTGCTAGAACCAACCAGGGGAGAGAATGTGTTAGACATAGTTTTGTCCTCACAGAATGAATTAGTTGACAATGTCAGGATATGTGAGCCACTGGGGAATAGTGATCACAACCAGATACATTTGACCAGATACAAGTAAAATCAGAAGGGAATAGTAAAAATCAGTACAGGAGAAATTTCCACAAAGAAAAATATAAGGACATAAGGAAATATTTAGCAAAGATAGACTGGAATAACACACTGAAGAATAACACAGCAACAGAATGCTGGAATATCTTAAAGAGTGAAATTGAATGCATCATCGTCAAATTTGTTCCCTTAAATAAACACGGGAAATGGTCCAAAAAGAAACACTTATCGAAAGAAGCCATTAGAAAAATTAAGTATAAACAAATGATGTGGAAGTCGTATAGACATACCGGAAATGACGAAGACTACAACATTTATAAAGAAGCACTAATCCAAGCTACAGCTGAAATTAGAAATTAAAAGAGAAGCTATGAACATAAATTAGCTTGTAATATAAAGCATTGACAGCAAGAGTTTTTATGCCTATGTTCGAAGCAAACACAAAGTTCAGGATAAGGTCGGTCCTCTAGAAGATAGTGCTGGAAATATAATATCAGAAGGATTCTTAATGGCAGAAGACCTGAATGAGTATTTTAGTTCAGTGTTTATCAGAGAAGATACTAGTTCACTGCCAGTACCAGAGGCTAAGTTCAAGGGGGCAGAATCAGACTATTTAAGACAGTTAATTGTAACCCCAGAAATGGTAGCTAAGAAAATTAGGGCTATGAAGGATAATAAATCACCTGGAGTGGATGATATTCCACCCAAACTACTATTGGAAATTGTAGAACAAATTAGCATACCGCTTGCAACAGTTTTCAACTTGTCATTAGAAGAGTGAGTGGTTCCTTTAGAATGGAAAGAAGCAAACATACCGTTATTTAAACAAGGTTCGAGAAACAAGTCAAATAATTATAGACCAGTTAGTTTAACATCGGTGATTTGTAAATTATTAGAAAGACTAATTAAAGATCACATGGTGGATTTTCTTGTTAAACATAACTTGATAAACCCATCTCAACATGGGTTTCTAAAAGCGAGGTCATGCTTAACAAATATGTTATGTTTTTTGGAAGATATCACTAAGTGGGTAGATGATGGATCACCAGTAGATATCATCTACTTAGATATTCAAAAAGCTTTCGACAAAGTGCCACATCAAAGATTACTGCTTAAACTAAAGGCCCATGGCATAGGAAATGGTATAATTAACTGGATAGAAAAATGGCTGATTGACAGAAGACAACGGGTAGTTGTTGATGGGGAGGCTTCAAACTGGAAATCAGTTTTGAGTGGGGTTCCACAGGGATCAGTACTGGGACCTATATTATTCTTAATATATATAAACGATTTGGACGATGATATAGCTAGCAAGGTGTTGAAATTTGCAGATGATACAAAAGTGTTTAGACGGATTAAAAGTGATCGAGATAGACAGCATTTACAAGATGATCTTGACAGGTTGATCAAATGGTCTGAAAAGTGGCAAATGTTGTTCAATTTTGGGAAATGTAAATGCCTTCACACAGCACATGGGAACGAATATGTAGAATATACAATGGGGGGGGGGAACTGTACTAAGTATTACTGTAAAAGAAAAAGACTTAGGGCTGACAATTAGTGCTGACATGAAGGTTTCAGAGCAGTGTGGATTTGCAGCTTCAAAAGGAAATCAAATCATTGGCTTGATTAGGCGAAATATAGCATATAAAGAAAAAGAACTAATAATACCGCTGTTCAAAACAATAGTTAGGCCTCATTTAGAATATTGTATACCAGCGTGGAGGCCATACCGCAAGAAGGACATAGATATGCTAGAAAGAGTACAGAGGAGAGCGACTAAAATGAGGGATCTTAGTTATGAAAAACGCCTAAAAGAATGTGGTTTAACAACACTAGAGACCAGGTGATTGAGAGGAGATCAGATAGAAGTGTTTAAAATATTGAATGGTTATGAAAATATTGATAGAAATATGTTTTTTTTCAGTTAAGAAAGATAGAAAGACTAGAGGACATGAAGTTACATTAGTAAAAGAACAGTGTAGATTAGACGTAAGGAAGTTCTCATTTTCACAAAGGACTGTGAATGAATGGAACATATTATCAGATGATTGTGTGGGTGCTAGTAGTGTGAATATGTTTAAAAATAAAATCGACACATACCTGAGAAGGGCTGGATGTATGTAAATAAAAGGGTTGGACTCTCGATAAGCCAACGGGCTTCCTTGTCCACCTGCCATCTAGAGTTAATTCTCTGGATGGCAATCTTGTTAAATCTTACACTCTGTGCCTGTCAACTCTCCCTTTGTCTCTGACAACTCCTTTATATAAAACTGTGGCTGACAACTGGTCATTTTAAATTAGCCAATGGGCATCTTCCATAATCCAGCCAATTAGCTACCCAGATAGCACACCTACAGCGGGCAGAGAGCGGCAAACGTATCGGCCCCCTGTTGGCATCCGCCTGCGGGCCGAGGGAATTTTGTTCGGCGGCTCGCCTACAGGCCGAGGGCGGCTCATAGTCGGCCAACGATATTGTGCCCATGGTTAGCCTCTCATAGGCTGACTGTGCCTAATTTTGGTAAATGTTTGTATTTTCAAGTTATAAGACCAAATTATGCACATACACTTATGTGTATTGGTCTTATAACTTGAACATTTCAATAGTAAGCGCCAAACATTGATAATAAAATGAGCATTACTCGATACACATTCGTTAATCATTTGGGAGTACAATTTGGAAGTTCAAATAATAAAAGTAATATTGTATTATCTCATTAAAGAACATAACAAATGTAAAACTGCTTCAAAAAGAGAATGTGTGTTGAGTATCTCATCCAAATATTATAAACCAAAATTAAATACACAAACAACTTCAATGCATAATTATAACAAAAAATAAATTTAATACAAGTAAATCAAAAGCAACGTTGCATTTATTGTCCATTGATTGTTGGACATGACAATTCAAATATTCTACGAAAAGGGTGCTTAATTATTACTGTCCATAAATTCTGTTCTGCTACATGCATTCTCCATCCAGAGCTGTGTAGCATCATTCCTGTCAACTGTATTGAAGTGCTTCCGAAGGTTGTCTTGATGCTGTAGTCAGTGGCAATGTTGTCACGTCATTCTTTCTGACAGCATCTGGAATATTAAAATACACATATTTAATTGCTTCAATGAAGGTAGCGCATTGTGCAGTGTCTATTATAAATATAATGTATAAAATATTAATTAAACATATCTTGTCTCACAATAAGGCCACATAAAATAATTTTACTTTACTTTTATAAATTTCCGGTTTCTCATCAGCAGGCGGATTTGAAAATAGGTACTACAAAACTTATTTTTAAATGTAATTATCCTCTGATTAAATATGCGTGCAATAATTCTGCACAATAAGTGAAAACTATAGTTTACACCAGGCAAAAGGAATGTTATGTCTTGTAAGAAATACACTCAGTAGACATCTTAAGTGGTTGATTGTTGACGATGAGTGTCTTTGATAGTCGACATATATATATAGGTTAACACCTCCATCCGGATCAACGTACACACATTTACAAAAAAGCATCCCTGTTTGGCTTGTTCAAGTTGTTGACAAAGTTTTGATGATAAGGCAGGAATTGTTTTTATATGGCGTAAAAGTAAAATAAATGGCAGAAATTATGTGGCTAGCGGGCCATAAAATTACAGAAGGCATCTATAGTATAAATATTTCATCCGCCACTTGACTTAACATGACTTAACCTGCCTAGGCCAACTTGAACCCTCGCTGCCTCCTGAATGTCACGTCCCTCCATTTTGTCCTATCTAAAGCACATCGCTCTGCTGTTAACAGCAGGAGTCCAGTGTTATGTTTTATTTGGTTGTTCCACCTTTTCCGTGGTCTAAGGAATTTAATAATTCCAATTCATTTTTGAATTGACCTAAGTCCTGCTACTGAAATGTTACTTTAATATGTCAGTGTCTTCAGTTATAACTATGAATGAATTTGTGTAAATACATAAGAGTAAGTTAATTTGTGTTTACAATCAGGATGGATTCTTTAAAATGACACAATGCATGCCTTACTTGTGTTCAACGTCATTTTTTGAGAAAGACAAAATCACTGCATTAAACTTGTGTTCAAACTGAGTTATTGAAAATGTCAAAGTCCCTACTTTTAACTTGCTTTCAACTTGAAATTGTGAATTTCTGAAAATTACAAAGTCCCTGCTTTCAACTACAATGAATTCTTTAAAATGACTAAGTCTCTGCTTTCAATTTGCGTTCAACTGCTGTTGAAGTCTATGTCCCCGTTTTCAACTTGCGTTCAACTGCAGTTGAAGTCTAAGTCCTCGTTTACAACTTTGGTTCAACTTCATCTTCACATTCAACTTGCATGCAGCTGTTGAACGCATGTTGAACAGCAGTTGAAACCAACTTTCAACAATTGAAATTCAACTATTCATACAGAATCAGTTGAATTTCAACTGAAACTCAGGTGAGTTTGAACTGAATTTGAAGTAAACTTTTTGTTTGGGGGGTAGGAGTTTGTACATACAACTGTGCTGTGCCAGACGTGAATGTGCTAGTAAGATGCTGTAGCCCTACACATTGTCAGTGACCTATGAACAAAGTGCGAACGGGACTTTGCGTGCGAGCGTGTGTGTGATATCCAATTAATGGTTCTAGTATGTGTGACCTTGACCGTCATCAGTTCCTCACTCTTTAGTTTTCCCTAGGTACGTCGAGCCCAGAAGACGTCAGCCCCCATCCCCTTTTGATGACAATCTATTTAAATATCATATATTCAGCAGGACTGCAGTTCAAATATATTGTTGTTGTGTCTGTTGATTAACAAAACTGATAATTGATGCGGTTTGTCATGTTTCAGCTGTAGAACAGCCTGCAGGAAGATGGCGACATTCTGTTGGACAGAATGCGATAAAAAGAACGCTACTCTCGTTGAAGACAACGGTCGTTCGTTTGCTGGCATGTGGACGTTCTCCTGGCTGATGGGTGCGCTGCTGATTCTGGGTGTATGCTCCAATGTCTACATCGTCTGGATAACGAACCAAGGCCGATTCCCCGTGCGCTGGGACACCTTCCGTCTTATCCTCCGTTACACGAGTATCGTCGACCTTTCCCTGTGCGTCGTACTCGCCTTGGTCATGCTCCAGTCGAGTGTTCCGTTTCTCACCGGAAATGGCCTGGAGTCGTTCGAGATGCAATGCACACGCTTCGATCTCGACAGCCTGCTCAACTGCGGAGGCATAGCCGTCGCCAGCGGAGTCGTGGTGGCCGCACGACAGACAATCATGCTGGTGGCCTTCGACGAAGAGGTGTCCTTGCTGCAACAGAATCGTACGCGCACGGCGAAACTGGTCAGAGACATCGCGGTAGTCGGTGTCGTCTGCTTCATTGCCACGATGGTGCTTTCGCGCGTCGAGCCGGTCATCGATCTACCGTTGTGTTACGTCACTGGGAGGATGACATCACGTGCCATACACCTGTTCCTTGTTCCGATTGTCGTCAACATCCTCCTCGGTGTCCTGCTCGTCGCGCGACCCGCCTGCTCGGACAACAAGTACGTGCGGCAGACGAACACGAAAGTTCCGCTTTCCGACATTAGCGACTCGCGGTGGAATCGGTTCGTCATCAGTGGTCACGTGGCCGCTCTCACGTGGTTTCTCCTGACAGCCGCCATGGCTGCGGCCGGAGTACTCCTGCGGCAGGTCACTGTCGATCTGTTCTTCGCTCTGACCGGTGGCGTAGTTTTTACCAGTGTCTGGAGTGTCTTTGCCGTGGTCAGACACTGGACATAACTGTGGTTAAGTGACATATGCTCATTGGTGCTGACTGCCCATGTGACCGCTGTGATCTAATTTTTAGTTTGCTTTATTTGTGATGGTTATCTGATGTGCTTTTGTGCATTTGCGTTTTTAGTGCTTTTTACACCACCAAAACATGCATACGGTGATACATATTTTTAATAAATTGTTGTGTAAATTGTGTACGAGTGCATACATGCATGACGGAAGGTGGTGTCCCCTAACGGAGTAGGCCAACAGTAACCTGGTAGACAATATATAAAGCGGACTTACTCGTACGCGTAAGGTTACATAGCAGTAATTAGTCCTAGCCGTATATAAACAGGAACAAAGAACTGGTTCGTCCCATTCGCCGTTCACGTAGATATTGATTAAGCTGTTCTGCGCGTGATCTTCGCTTGCCGAATAATTTCCTTCATTTTTGCGTTGTTATAGTCAAGTTAGTTATTGCTATTGGTTTATTGTTATCAAGTTGTGATTCTCCCGCCCTCCTCCCTGTGATTGCATGCAATGTAGGGCGCTTTTCCCTGTTATACAAGTACACGAGGTTTTGCCTCGGCTTTTTCCTCTTACTGAGTCTCAGTAGTGGACTCAGGGTTTTTAGTGAGGTAAATAAAGTAGGCTGCTAATGGTGCAGGCAGGATGAAGGCGGAGGAACCCCCACGGATACGGTGTCAATGTAGGTATTGGTTAGCAATACCATTGGGGCCGGTATACTTGATGTGAATATGTATTGATGTATTTGTGTTGTCCTTTACATGATTTACGTAAATGAATAAAACCAAATGTCATTAAATTGGCCTATTTCAATCTACACTTGGCTTGCATTATTGCTTTGCATAGGAGGGTGTATGTGTCAGGGGCGCATACATACATTCATGAATGCTTCGTTCTGGCATATATATATATATATATATATATATACATGCATGCATACACACACACACACACACATTTATACGAACATACGCAAACTGTTTGAATGAAATTTTGATGCCTGTTTTGAAAAAATATGTATTACGTTTTAGTAATTTTGTTGATATATATCCAGCCTCATTTTCGATTTGAATATAGTGTTGAGACGCAGCAACCATCGCCACATACACGTCAAACTTGGTGTCCTGACACGTATTTGATGTACTGCCAACTGAACAGCGCCTCCTGGTGGCCTACTACGCCACCTCGTGGTCGGATTTTGCCGTTCTTGGATAAATTTTTTGATTAATTAGGACAGAAAAGGCTTAAGCTGATTCAAATGCACGTACTATTAGATTGCATTCACAAAGTTCCAGCATCTAAGAACTTTCAAGTCATTAAAATTTGAAATTAGTGCAAATAGGTATGAAAAAGGACGTTAAAATTGTCTTTCGATTATCTGTGTAATGTCCAATAAAATATCATACTCAAGTGTATTGTATACTCACGACCGGAATATTCGGGGCAGGACAAAATTCGTGGCACTGAAATTTATCTCGTGTTGTAACGCTCTTGGCCTATTTTAATACACTGCATGGTCTCGCACTGATTCACGTGAACCGCGAACAATTTACACAGCGTAGATAGGACCCACGATTTTTCGACGAGATTTGGATTTCGCCGGAATATTTTCGTAAGTACTTTAGTCAAAACAACTTTTGTTTGCAGACATTGGAAGGAATATGGGTTATATATTTTGCTCATAAATATCTTACTGAAGAATTTGATCAGGTTTGAATAAAAATGGCAAAACAAAACGAAGCCAAGATGTACGTGTCATTATTTTATATTTGGCGACGAGAGATGCGCGAAACTGAACCAAAACACAAGTGTGTGAGGAGTGTCGTCGTTAGTCGGTAGTCGGTACTTTTGCAGTTTAGGCTCGCACCTCGAAAAAATCCGAAATAACGGTCACCTACACCACATACACAATTATCACGTGATAAAAACATTATATTTACCGTCTTTAACCAATCAAAATGTACAAGAATTTAACTCGTTTTTGCGCATATTCATTAGTTCCACCGGAAACTACGGTAGGCGGCGCCACTTTATGGTTACCTTCAGACGTGGGGATAGATTACAATTCATATTTCAATAATAATTATTGTCAAAAAGTAAATAAAATACACGATATTTCATTAAAATAATTAATTAAATAAGGTTACGTTAAACTTGTTTATGTTTACAGCAGCTGAGGGTATTTATTACGGTTATTGGTTTGAGTAATTATTGCTGCATTTTAATACCAGAGTCTACCAAAGGTTATTATTAATCTATGATAAAATATATTATTTTGTTTTTACTAACAATTTGTTTGTTGCAAAATTTAATTACGTTTATTATTTTATATGCTGTACTGTGCAATCCCTGTTATATACATTAAAAGTGATAGACAATAACAGTATAATTTAACATTGACAGTAGTAGTGGTCAAACCATTTTATCACGTTGCTAAATTTTACCAGACGGTCATTATAACGATCGTATATTCAGATGCCACTAAAGGTAATCAATGCTCATTGGTTAATAATTTATGTGAAATTTCAGTACTTTGCTTGATATTATCATCCTCCAAATCATTTATTTATATATAAAAGGAAAATTTCTGTGAATGTCTTGTACAAAGTTTTGGCATAGGTAAAGGTATACTTTATAGGTAAATTAATATTGTATAAATAAATTGTGTAAAGAAACAAATGAGCCAATTCTTGTTGTTGAACTTGTGTTTTTTGAGTTCTATCTATTATTTTAAATAAAAAACGGATGAAATCAATAACTAAGCAAACAGTTTGAGAAGAAATCAGTCCGTGAAGTTGGTGATGAGGTTGAGGAGTACGTATTTACAGTACGGACTTCAAATCAAATTAAAGTAACCATAACCCTCAGTGTTTCCGAAAACACTGAGGGTGATGGTTGTGAAAGTAGTATACACCATGTTTACAATAGCAGTTTTGTAACAAAACCACCGAAGTTCAAAATCAAGTTTATGAAGTGTTGATGATGATGATGACAGTTGATAGTGGTGCATCTTGTAGTCTAACTGATGTGAGTACGTTTCAGAACACATTCAAGGGTGTTCGTCTTGACACTGTCATGACAAACTGAATATGTATGTTGGTACACATATATAGTAACCATTGGAAAGTTTCACAGTACCATTGTTTGTGTGGTCAGAAAACTGCTAGTGATGTTTTCTATGTAGTGAAAGGAAATTGTGGATGTTTGCTTAGTGCAAATGTGAGTCAAAACCTCGGACTCATTCAGGTTGCAGATCATATGGCGCTTATCACGTTGACTTCATCAGTACCGATGACGCTGAATGACGAAATAATAAGAAAAAGACTAGATAATGTATTGGAGACGACATACTTAAGATATGGAGGATAAATTTACCAGCATAAGTTTGGGGTAGCCATGGGCAGTCCGGTATCCCCCATTGTTGTGAACCTGTACATGAAGGACCTGTAGCAGAAAATAATAGCCACAGCACCAGTCGATTACCAACAGAAAGGAAGATGGCGGTGTGAAGTCTACGTCTACAGTGTACAGGAAGAAGGCGCACACTGACCAATACCTGATCTTTGCGTCCCATCACCCCAAACATCAGAAGTTGGGAGTTGTCAGAACCCTTATGAATAGGAGTGAGACGATAACTTCAGAGGAGGTAGACAAGAAGGAAGGGGTGGAACACTTGAGAGGAGCTCTAAGAGTATGTGGCTATCCGTCTTGGGACTTGAAAAAGGTGACAGATAGCAGTAAGAAGAAACAGACCAACAACAAAACTAAGGACAGAAACTACCGGAGCCAAGTAGTCATCCCATACATAGAGGGGGTTTCTGAGAAAGTACATCGATTACTGAAGAAGTATGGAGTAGCAACAGCCATGCGTCCCCATACCACCCTCAGGCGCCTATTGGTACATCCCAAGGACAAAGAAGAGCTAGAAGAACAGGGCGAACTGGTGTACCAAATACCGTGCAAGAATTGAGGTGCCGAGTACATTGGGGAGACAGGAAGACTACTCAAAACACGACTGGAGGAAGACAGAAAGGACGTAGACAACATGAAAAATGAGAAATATACAAGGAGCGGGAAAAAAATATTGATGTCTACCATCAATAAATCCGCCCTTACAGACCATGCGACAACTGAAAACCACATCATAGACTGGGAGGGAGGGAAAATTGTAGACAAGGAACCCAACAGAAAAATCCGGCATATCATGGAAGCCATCTGGATTAGGAAAACCAGAATTCCCATCAACAGAGACGAGGGCAATTACGAACTGCCTCACGTGTACGATGACATCATTCAGCGTCATCGGTACTGATGAAGTCGACGTGATACGTTAACGAAAGCCTCTACCAGGTAAATTAAATACATATTGGATATGAAAAATGAAAGTTTCTGATTTCATTAGTAACGTTGTATAGAAATCCCGGCGCCAAGCTGCCCCTGAGTCTGGAAAGATGTCCTATAAGGCTGCTACCATACCAGCCAATTATCGAGTACCGTCAGATAATCCGTCGGATTACTTATCTTGCCATCCGCAAGTGTCAGACTAAAGTTCTCGAGAGGTACTTGTGTCAGAAGAGTATGTGAACTTCGTCACAGAGGAAAGTATCCCAAAAGCAATGAATAGTACAGAAGTCTAAGAAGCAAAGTTGGCAGACCCAACTCTGAGTGCTGTGAAAGATCTTCTGTAACTGGGAAATGGTACATGCTTGACACAAAGTATGGACAAGATCCAAGTGTGGACGTTGAAGCGATGCAATCGTACAGCAGAGTTGGAAATGAACTCACTGTAAGACGAGATGCTTTACTTTTGAGAGGAACCCGTATCGCTGTTCCAGCGATTCTCCAGCACAGGGTAATCCATTTGGCCAACGATGGGCATCAAGGGATAAACAAGACAAAAGCTCTCCTCAGAGAGAAAATCTGGTTTCCCAGAATTGACGCTATGGTAGCCAAGCTACTTGATGAATGTATAGCGTGCAAAACGGCTTATGATCCAAAGCCAAGGGAACCATTGGTCATACCCGATCTTCAGTCAAGCAAATGGTCTCATATTTCCGCAAATTTGTATGGACCATTACCTACAGGTGACTAAATACTTGTTGTAATGGACGAGTACTCCAGATTTCCTGAAGTGATAAGATCACTGTCGACTGAGACAGTTATTCCGGTCTTCGAGAAGATATTCTCGCCAAGGTACTCCAGACAACCTGAAAACAGACAAGGGAACTCCGTTCCAAAGTGAAGAGTTTAAGAGGTTTGCTGTCAACCTAGGTTTTCGCCACCAGCGAGTAACACCATATTGGCCAGAAACGAATGGTGTAGCCGAGAGGTTCATGAGAATGGTAGGCAAAGTCTGCAAATGTGCACAGGTAGAAGGTAAACCCTGGAAACGAGAGTTGTGTCGTTTTCTTAGAAACAACGACGAAAGATAAGAAGAAGAAGAAGAAGAAGAAGTATTTATTTTATTTGACCCAGACATTTCAAATAATTCATACAATACATCCATGTCAAAAAAAATTAAATAATACAAATACATAACCTTATAGTAAACATTGCATAATGTATGATAAATAACGAAAAGTAGGGTCAGGAGACTCCTCTAAGACTATGGTAGTCGCTATCGAGGAGCCACCTTTTGTAATAAAACTTTAACTGAATCAATACATCACCTAATCAAATTCTTCCAGAATAAGAAGCAGAAGAAGAAAAAAAATATGTATGCATGTGTGTAGTGTGAGCTATCTTACATGCTTATTGAGTTTGTCTTTTAGGCACTGTTTTGTACTGTATCAAGTTGACAGGTGGTTGTCGGTTCTTAATTTTGCATACATATATAGCAATTTTGCCTGGTGCATGTTTCTTGATAGTTTTGTAAAAAATAAAGTTTAACATATTTGGCAAATCCTTGTGAACTGTGTGTACTAAGCTTTTCTTTGACAATATCAGGAATGTTATTTAGTAAAGTGGTAAATTATGCCTAAGGCATTTATTAGCAAATTCATGTTTAATTTTTTAAATGTATATATTATTTTTGACTCTTGTATCGTGATTATGTACCTCTCATAGTTAAATATTATCCTCCAGTTTTGTAAATAAACTGGTAAGTCATTGTGTAAATATTTATAGTAAAATTTTAATTGTTGTAATTTAAGAATGTCATCTACTTTTAACAAGTTGAGATTTTTGTGAAGTGGTTCTGTGTGGAAAGTATAATTACTTAAGATAATAATTCTCAGAGCTTTTTTTGAAGTTTTATTATTCTATTTGATTGAAAGCCCCACGCCATGATGCAATAATTAATGTGTGGCACTATTACAGAATTATATAATATTATTTTAATATGAAGAGGTAATACATGTTTCAATTGATTTAAAATGCCAATTTTTTTAGAACAAGCATTTGATATTTTTTCAGTGTGCTTTTTCCAGTTTAGATTTGTATCTATAATTAAACCCCAAAATATAAATTCTTTGACTTGTTCAAAATTTACATTGTCTATCTTCAGAGTAAGTGTCTGTATATTTTTCTTTGCCTTTTGAAATGTCATGTATTTCGATTTTGCTATGTTTAACGATAATTTATTTATTTTGAGCCATTCATTTATTTTTAAAAGTTCTTCATTTGATTTTATATTGTCAATTTCCGTATATTGTTTACGATTTGTTAGGTAACTGCTGAATAAGTTCAGATGTGTTCCATGTATACCATAATATTTCAATTTGTCAATTAAAATTAAATGGTCAATGGCATCAAAGGCTTTGGAAAGATCTAGGTAAATATTAATGGGTATTTCATCCTTATCCAGTTTGGTTATTATTCTATCTATTAATTCTAGTGCTGCGTATTCAGTTGAATGTTTAGGTCGGAATCCATACTGATGGTCAAAAAAAAGCTTACAGTCTTTTAAATAAGATGATAATTGGTAAAAAATCATTTTTTCAAGTACTTTTGAAATAGCTGGTAGAAGAGATATGGGTCTATAATTATTGAATACTGCTGGCTCACCTTTTTTATAAATGGGAATGACTTTAGCAATTTTTAGTTTATCAGGGAATATTCCTGTGGTTAATACTTGATTTGTTAATAATGTTAAAGATTTGGTTAGTGCAGGTTCAAGCATTTTTAGCAGTTTGGTAGAGAGACCATCACATCCACAGCTATTTTTGTTGGGTAGATTAATTATTGTTCTCTTTATGGTATCTTCTTCAACATTATTAAATGTAAAATTACAGTTTACTATTTTATTTAGATAATATGAATGATCATGAAGGCCTTTGTATTTAATATCATTAGCCAGATTACTACCTATATTGGTAAATAATGTATTTAATTTATTTGCAATTTCTAATTTGTCTGCCACAATAAAATCGGATTCTTTAAAATATTTTGGATATGATTTATTAATTTTATGTTTAGACAGGATTTCATTTACAGTTTTCCAAGTGTTTTTTATATCAAATTTAAATTGATTAAAACTTTTATCAAAATATGATTGCTTTGCTTTGCGAAAACTTATTGTATGTTTTTAGATTAATCAATAATACGCCATATTCAGAAGATTCAGGGTTTGTGATTTTTAATTGTTTGTAAAGTTTGTCTCTGTATCGTATTGAGGTTAGCAAGCCTTGAGTTATCCATGTAGATTTTTTATGTTTATATTGATTAAATTTCACTAATTTGCTAGTCATATATTTATTTTTAGCTTGATTTATTTCGTTGATGATAATGTTATAATTATGGTTTGGATCAGCTTTTGAACTTGTATCTAATTTTTTATGTATTTCAGAAGAGATTATATCATTTCTCACTTTTAACATAGCCTCTTTATTTTGTACATTAACTCGTATAAATTTTGTAGTATGTTCCTCTTTTAGAGCAGTGTTCATAAGCATAGAATATGGTTGATGATCAGAATTTTTTAAAATTAATATTCCTGCTGTACTTTGCAAAATATGCTTTGTTAAATTACAAACAAATTATGAATAAGTGTACCAGTACATGATGTGAACCTTGTAGGAAGAGTAATTTGGGGGAAGAGACTAAATGAAGTTAACATGTCAAAGAATGTGCTACAGTGTTGTTGCTCGTTTTTTTTAGCATATTTATATTGTAGTCCCCTGCAAGAATAAGGTTGTTGTTTGATGATGTTGCACAGATGACAGGACCATTATAAATTCATTTATAAATTCGTTATAGTTTTCAGTTAAAGGCCTTGGTGGTCGGTATATATTTCCTATAGTGACTGTCTGCGATAAGCCTCCTCCATTTACTTGTATTATTTGTCCCTCCCATTGTTCATACATATTTAATTTCATCTTTACTTCATAATCAAAGTGTTTATCTATATATATTAATAATCCCCCTTTGGTGCTGCAACGTTTTCCTTGGGATATACAGTCATATCCATTTAACTGAATTAGTGATAAGTCATCATTATCAGATAACCAGCTCTCTTGGAGACATATTATGCTAAATTTAAAATTTAAGGAAGACAAGTCATTTACAAATGCCTCGAGCTCACTAAACTTTGCATTAATGGACTGTATATTTGAGCTTAGAATACTGAAATGTTTATTATTGTTTTGAACTAACAATTTAATTTTTCAAAATCATAATATGACGATCGGCGTATTGTTGGCAATTCATTATTTTCACCAACAGTATTACTGATGTTTAGAATATTATTTAGACAATTATTTATAATACCACCTGTAAATTGGAGAAAAGTTTCGTCAGTTATCATTTCAGTGTATTTTAATGAGATCAGCATATTTTCAATGTGCAGTAATGTTTCAGTAAGAGTGTGTGCCTTTAGTGTTTGAGTTACTAGATTTTGTTTAATAATATTTGTATTTTGTTCATGTAAAGCTAAATCAGTGCATGATAAGTAGCTACTTAAAGTGTCAGGGAATAGAAAAAAACACAGTATGTTTAGAAACAAATTCAAGAAAAAAAGGCGATGTAATAGAAAAAAGTCAGGACCATTTGACAAGATGGCCCAAGAAAAAAAAAAAACTTAAGAATAAAACTGTATTTCTAGTGGTAGGAGCTAATGCATTCTACTGCATTCTAACCAACACATTTCCAACATATATAAATGCCAAAAATGCAAAAACGTTATTATATTATAACAAATAAAAAAGTCATGTGTGGAAAATAAATAAACATTAAACAGAAAACGAATCACAAGTCACGACACAAGTGAGTGACAAATTGCACTAAGAGATTTAAAAAAATGATTTAGATAATACTGCAAATAGCAAAACAAGATATTGAAAGTAAACGTACGTTAATACAAAAGCAAGGTACCCTTTAACTAACTTTGTTTACATACATATAGTTCCTATAGCTGACATTGCAAATGCAATATAATGCATTTTACCCAACGCATTTCCAATATAAATAAATGCATAGGTTATTTTATTATAACAAATAAAAAGTCGTGTGGAAAATAAAGAAGCATTAAACAGAAAACGGATCACAAGTCACGACACAAGTGAATAACAAACTGCACTAAGACATATTCAAAAAAGTAAATATAGGGAACAAGCAAATAGCAAAACAAGATATTAAAGAAGAAAAAAAAACCTACGTTAATAGAAAAACAGGTACCTTTAACCAACTTATTTACATACGTACAGTTCATATAGCAGACATTGCAAATTGCAGAACTAGATTTCGTGTCAGTCAGAAATGTCACGTTAGCAACAACTAATTGTTCACATCATTATCACCGACATTTGGTGCTATGCCTTGCTTATCATTGGTACTTGTCCAGCTCATTCAACGTGTATATCCTGTGAATCATGTTGTTGACATCCTTGATTACAATGTTCCCATTGTAAGTCCAGCAGTCTCTGATTTTGTTTGCCTTTTTCAACACTCTTGTTGCATAAGCCAACTTTGAGCGCATTATTGTCAAATCTTCATTTATGAAGATCTTCAAACTTCGCTCGGCTACTCGTACGTGCTATTGTTTAAGTGAAGCTCTTGACTGAAACACTCTGTCGCGTGTCTTCTCCGATTTGAAGCGGACGATTACGGGTCAACCGATAACCGAGTCTGACATTGGTATCGGAGACAAAGTGTTGTTGAAGAATGTGGCACAACAAGGGAAACTAGTACCAAAATCCCAACATGAGTCTTTCGAGGTCATAAACAGAAAAGGCTCAATGGTAACAGCACAAAGCGGCCAGGAGGTCAAAGCGCGAAACACAGGTCATTTTCGCAGAGAGTCAGCACTGACATTGAGCCGTTGCAATGCATGCCAGACGAACCTGACCCAGCCCCTAAAGCAGTACCCCCTATTGTCCCAGTAAGTCATCCAGTGGGATCTCCGTACTCAACTGAGGCTAAGTACGAGTTTTGCCCCTTCCGTGTATGCTCCAGCTAGTCGTCCACCTAGTGCTAAGATTGTATCCAAACTGTTTGAAGGTTTTCGTGTAAACTTGCCTAGTTTCGGCAAACAGTGATGTAGTTTCAACATTGTGTAATGTGTATAGTTTCAACATATGATTTAAACATGTTGGAACTCTCCTATAATTATGAGAACAAAAAGATAGTTCTGTCAACGAAGCAATGATATACGTCAGACTGTCCAATCGTCCCGAATTGGTCGGGACAGTCTCGATTTTGTGTTCTGGGCCCCGAGTCCCGGTCTTCCCATGGTCGGGACCCGGAATGTCCCGATTTTCGGGCAAAAACCGGAGAAACTCGATTAATTGCTCGAAAAACACTTAAAATAAGCGAAAACATCGATTTCTGCTTTCTGCTCCCTCTATAAGCTGAAGTTTTCTTTCGAGGAACAAACGATGTCTGCAAGCATTTCGGCACAACGAAATATATATCGGCTGTGTCCCTCCGCGAATTAGGATTGGGCAATACAAGAACTGCTAAAGCTGCCCGAAACAAAGCAGAGGAACAAAAACTGCATGTTATGCGAGCTGAAGCACTGTTCGTGCAGTTTGTAGCTGAGCACAACCTAGCATTTCGTGTTGGTCAGCCCTGGTGTCCTACTTCACGAGCCATCCGGAAGCAGAGAAACGAGGACATGTGGGATCCATCAAAGACCAGCTGTGTCATGAAGACAAGATTTACATGCTCTTCCTCAACTTTCTGCTCCCCACTATGAATGCATTCAGCGTGGCATTCCATGCCACAAACATCACAACCATACATCTGCTTCTTCACCCGCAGATGAAGAAGTTGACGAAACGGATGCTTCGATTCTTCGTCACTGCTGACCGAATCAGTCTGGCTGACATCACGAGTACCTCAACAATCAGCTGTTGGGTGGCGATCTGGATGTTGGCGAAGCTACCCGTACACTGGCTGCGGAAATGATAGACGATGCGATGGAACACCTGATATCGGCATTATTTGATCATATTCGTCGGTTCTGCTGTGTATTTGTGAAAACATTGATCAAAAAATTCCCATTCCAATCGACTCTCCTGTCTGAACTTCCGGTTCTGAACCCCATGGAGCGGCTGTCATTCCAGGATTTACCCAATGCTGTCATCCGGCTGGCAAAGCAACTCCCTCAGCTTCAACTGGCGGACAAGTTGGACCAGCTGAGGACAGAAGCGGTTGACTTCCAAATGGCTAACCTCCCGCAAGACAACGATTTCAATGATTTCTGGGCCAAGGTCCACGAAATTAGAGGCATCAACCAACGTACGCTACGCTGTTGGTACTCATTCGTGCCCTTCTTGCACTTCCGGCCAGCAATGCTGACAGTGAACGTTGCTTGTCCATAATTCGCAAGATGGACTCGGAGGAACGTAGCCACCTTGAACGTAGCACCGTCGCATCTCTTCTCACACTGAAGATTAAAGTTAATGATTACTGCCTCGCTCTCCTGAAATACTGAGGCCTAAAAATGGCTCAACTGATATATGTACAGCACTGACCTATTGCATCATTGTCAATTGCTGTACATAAATTTGGTAGATAATGGCATAACAACTTCAATATAACGCCTTCATCACAAACATATGGCAGGCTGTACGCACCGTGCTGTGTATCTGTCTTGCTGATCATGGTAGCTGCGCTGGCCTGTTGCATCAATATTAATTCAATAAAAACAATGATTGGTGGGGGGACAGTATCGATTTATGTGAGTGTATTGACTCGGGGGAGACCAGCCATTTTGTCCCGACTTGTGCCTGGTCAGAGGTTGGACAGTCTGGTACGTCACTATGTTTACGTCCCCTCTTCCATTACATCAGAGAACATGCCGTAATGTCGTAGGCCTACAGTGTATGACTGCCGCCTAGCGAATATTTAGGCGGATCAGCAAGCAACATCACTATTGTTGTTGTCGATCATAGAAACGCTGTAATGTATGCCATTTGATAAATTAGTTGTATTTACACGCGTCTTCCACTAGCGAATTTGATACGTCGTTGTCGCCAAATCGTGACTACCAACCTTCAGTTCTATTGTATTAGCTATCAGTGCTTTTTAAGGGTGTCGGTAGCGCCCACACAACAGGAAACACATCTACTTATAATCGAACTTGCGTATGCATGCGGGTATGTTAACGTTTTCCTCTTGGATGGCTTGAACCTCGAGCGCCAGACTTTAAGAAATACAAAATAACAGTTGACAATTCTACACTATCACGACTAGGGCCTATAAATGGACGTGAACTTCACATTCTTTCCGACATTCATTATTTTGACCAAACAACGAGTAACTGCGAGCGCGCTATGATGTTTATGTAACGATGTAATGTTTTCTTACATTCGGTAAATGTTACTACCTCGACTGTCAACTGCCAAGGCATCCCGTCAGGTGACGGGCGTTTTTGCTAATTAACTTGCTGTGGCCAACTGACAGTATTATTGTATATATCTTTGTGGAGCGCAGTAGCGCAGTTGTAAGAGCTTCGGACTCTTGACTGAGAAATCCGGGTTCGAATCCTGTGCAGCGGTGTCGAACCTTGGGCAAGTTCGTTTACTCTACATTGCTTCAGTTCACTCAGCTGTATGAATGAGTACCTGGCTACAGAGAGTGGTGGATATTTGTGTGCGAATATTCATTCAGTAATTGCAGCGTGGCTGAATACTTCCCAGAGAAGTCGAGATGGTGTTCGATTGAACAGGTCTGTCAGGGAGTAAAGTGTCAAGCGCTTTGAGCAGTCCTGGGGATTTGATACTGCGCTATATAAGAACTTACCTTTAACTGTAGTTGAGTTGACATTGGTGGTAGATCCGTTTAGATATATCCTTGGTGTTGATCATGATGACGATGTAAACATTTCATTTTCCAAACGAGGAAAGAAAGTCGGGCTAAAACATATATATATATATACATAATACTGGGAACGAATGGGGTGGGGTGATTTTGGCGGTTAACTTTGACAATTTACGAAGGACTGTTTGATGTTCGCCCTGCCATTGTCGTGCGTTAATAGTTAACCAATGTTCTAGCAACACAATCTGACCTTCCGTGTCCGACGTTACATTTATACGTATATTGATTTTCAGTTCAGCTCGACTAATTGGTGCATTAGGGACCCTTCTAAAAGCATAATTAATTCGAGTGTCAAACGTCGATTTATTAACAAAGATACTATCGATTGTGATTGTTGAATTTCGCCTATGTATACTTAATCTGTGAGCAGCAATCTCATGAAATAACATCACGTGACAGCACAGTATCAGTGTTTCAGTTGCTTGCGTTCGTCTTCGAAAGCTAGGAGGAGTTATACAATCGTTGTTTTCAGTTTGAGCATAGATCTTGAAAATATTTATTTTATCTACCGGGAACTGCGTGAATTTAAGTTTCCTGCACAATGTGGCGCTGATTTGGAAGATCTGAAGGCATTTTCTAGTCGGCTTGACCAGTCGCAACTTCAACAGTCATTGTTGAAAGCAACAAAGCGCACAACCAAAATGTTTGTTGTTTGATCAGGCAAAATGTCAAGCTGTAGAAACCAGTACCGCCATGCACGCGTGGGTTCGAACTACCTACATGAACTCCGGACTGTCGTCAGTCACACCGGATGTCGACATATAAGAGAAACTGGTGAAACACGACCAACATCCGGTGTCAACATGTTTCTTTTCGTCATCGTCATCTATACTTTGATTTGCACGACACTGGAAGGTAATGTGGCGATATCGATGAATCGTTCTTGAAACGCTCAAGACTGTACTTATGGTATTAGCGATATGCGTTGTAGAATAACTTAAGTATTATAAACTATAGAGTATGTTGTATAGTTAGAGTGAAGTAGACTACGTTTGATTAAGTACATTTCAAAGTACAAATACATTAGGTCACGGATAAGTACCATTCCAAATGCAGGGTTAGGGTGAAGTAGACTACGTTTGATTAAGTTCATTTCAAAGTACAAGTACATTAGGTCACGGATAAGTACAATTCCAAATAAATTTGAGTTGTAATGATCAACAATATTATTTTCAAAATATATAATATTAATTGTAGGAATAATCAGGATGAATATTCACTGCTGTGCATCGCACAAACAAAATTATACAGGCATATTATTAGGTATTCTAAATACTCCAGTTACGTAGGTACTGAACATGTACAGGCATATTTTTATGTATTGTAAATACTCCAGTTATGTATTGAACAGGTACATGCATATTATTATGTATTCTAAATACACCAGTTATATATTGAACAGGTACAGGCATATTATTATGTATTTTAAATACTCCAGTTATGCATTGAACATGTACATACATATTATTATGTATTCTAAATACTGCAGTTATTTACTGAAGATGTACTTGAACGTCACTTGAACTATACATAGCGCCGTGGTGCAGTGGCTGGAGCTTCGGACTCACAACCGAGAGAACCCGGGTTTGAGTCTTCGCGCATTAATTGCAGCGTGGCTGGGTGCTTCCCAGAGAAGTCGAGATGGTGTTCGATTGAACAGGTCTGCCAGGGAATGAAGTGTAAAGCGCATTGAAAAGTCACAAGGACTGGATACTGCGCTATATAAGAACTTACCTTTTTACTTTTACTTTATATTTTGGCTAGTTCAGGTAGGCCCTAAACTACAAGTCCAAGTACTGAAAAA
Source organism: Paraescarpia echinospica (assembly GCA_020002185.1). Taxonomy (NCBI): domain Eukaryota; kingdom Metazoa; phylum Annelida; class Polychaeta; order Sabellida; family Siboglinidae; genus Paraescarpia; species Paraescarpia echinospica. The sequence continues at coordinate 2,623,752 of CM034543.1, forward strand.
TGTACTGAACTACGAGTTCAAGTACAATCGTTTGACCCCAATCCAGGTAGGTTGGATAAGACGCGGCCCATCATCTAGCCATGCGGTTTGAACACCGGTTTTGTGAGATAGTTAGGTGGAACGCCACGTCGTCATTGTGTCTTGTTACAGCGTGGTAAGCTCTTCACAATAACGTTTGAATTTCACAACTGTACAAACTATCTTGATCGACGTGGGACTGTGAACACTAGCCAGGTGAAACAACTGAGACATAAGAAGCGAATGAATACAATAGGCAAATATTTGTGGTGTAGACATGACATACATTCCCAAACAAGGAAATTATAATATTGCATCGCCGTGAGTGGTCAAATGTCTTCACTAAAATGGTTACAATGTTTTCAAAGACTGTAGGTGCGTTAAAAATGTAAGGACTTGGAATATACATAAGATAATGGACTAGATTATTCATAACACATATATGAAATGTTTGTACAGGATTCTTGTTTGATTCCGATGTCCTAAACCCTAGGTGTTTAGCCTCACCCTAAGGTAGTATATCAATGTTCAGTTTTTCTCTTTTTATGCATTTTGGCATAGTTCAATTTAATGTCTTCTTCATCATGTTTAATTTCACGCAATAATCATGCATGCATACAGCTACTTTCATATTGTTCATTTGGGGATAATTATAATTGTTAATAATCCTATCCCTATATAGTATTTCAACAGTTTATTATAATTTACTATACAAAAGTTTCGTTAACAGTGTACGACATATTTATGTTTCAATGTATTAAAAAGTGTTACAGGCTCTAGGAAAATGTCCATTATCTGACGGGATGTCTTGGTAGTTAACAGTACTGACAGCAATATTTACCAATAGTTAGAAAACACTCGGTATCATTACATAAATATCATGACGCGCTCGCGGGTGGATAGTCGTTGTTTGTTCAACATGACGAAGGTCAGAGACAATGTAAGGTTCAAAGGCATAGATATCGACGGCCTTTTTGTTACAGGATGCGAAGACAACGTAGAGTACTGCGCAATGTGGGCGACATTAGGGGAATGCATCTTCAACCCGGGTTACATGGTCAGCGTGTGTTCGCTCTCGTGCAATTCGTCATGTCAATGCGCAGGTGATGCAACTGCAAGCCACCATAATCATTCCCCTACTACTTTGTGAAAAAAGGTCGCTAACCACTAAACACTGGTGATGTTTGCTATTCCGACTGAAAACACATAGTTCATTAGGCCTAATATAACTCGTATCATTATTGTTGTGGATCTATTTATAGATACTGTTATTTTTACGATTTGTTGGTTTAGCTACGTTTGCCTCGCCATATCACGGAATAGAACAGAGCAATTAAATTGTTTGCGAATGAGGAGACCTATTATTTACTAACGGAACGTGGTTATAAAACACTGCCAACTTTATTACTGTGCTCAAACTATTGACCTGTTCGGTGATTGCCAATTTTCGCGACAGCGAACGTGGGATTAGTAGTTTTGTTACACCTAGATGTAATATAACTACTGGAATTGTGGCGAGAATTGTGTCCAAACTGTAAATATAAACAGAGGAATCTATAAATAAATGTATTGCTTGCATTATGATTGGACTGCCGATTTGTATAAGGTATTTATTTGTTGTCTGTGCTATATCAAACTCGCTTTGACCGCAGCCGTCACAGTTGTTCTTGTCACTGTTTGGTCAAACTGAATTTCGCACCATGCCTACGAACGCGTTTTTATCCAAGACACTTTGCGGAGAGCCGAAATGATCCGATCTCCGAACATGTCATTGGTGTTGTTATTGTAAACGTGTCATGGGTCACTGCGACATGCCTATTATGTAAAGCTTTTCGTGACTACATCATACTGCACTGGTTACCTTTTCGCATCGATTGTGTCTGCAGTAAACGGCAGCGAACCGTGGGATGTGGCCTGCAACTGTCTCCCTCGAGCCAAGCGGGGAGAGTGCGAGACGAACGTGGAATTGATGGCGACTGACTGTAATTACACTTGCACTCTGAGGCTAGGTATGATGTACCATCCGTCCGTCTATCTATCCATCCGTCCGTACCATTGCACGACAGTTTACGGGTTTGGAGATTTTGCGAATTTATGCGACCAGCTGTGTCTTCTTAGAGCTTCCTACTGCCCATCTACGTGCAAAGACCATTTATGGATTGTCTCATGTCTAAATAGGTTACGTTTATGGCTAGAGTTAGGTTGAAGGTACTTTTGACAAGATTGACGTCAGGCGTTTGTATGCATTTGTATACCTGCCAACTCTCCCTGAATTTCCGGGAGTCTCCCTGATTTTGGGTGTATCTTCCGGTCTTCCGGGATACAGGCAAATCTTCACATATTTTCACTTCAAATCTCCAACACGCCCCTCCCGGTCTTCCGATGTCATCATCTTAAAGAGCGTCACCACGGGAGACGTGCTGAGCCTCTGTTCCGGCGAGACATATTCAACAGCCCCCCCCCCCGTTTTCCGATGTCGAGATCCGAGACAGTGCGACGAGACAGCTCAACACGGGAAGCGTGGTGAACCGTTAATGAATCTCCCGGGATTTAAAAAAGTTGGCAGGTTTACGTGGAGGTGTAGTAAAAAGCAGTCACCTATCTTCTTACAATGAACATCACATCCGGTAGAGTCGACCGAATGCAACGCCTCCTACTGGACAACACTGAAACACGCTGAGCTGTCTACCAGTGGCACCCGGTTTCCTGCCACGGGGAGCTACCGTTGCATCCTGGGCTACGAGGCGACCGTCTCGACAGCGGAAGGTCTGGCGAGATGTGCACAGGACGGGCAGTGGGTCGCCAGCGCTTACAAAGGACGCCGTCCCGTCTGTCAGGGTACGTCGTGCTTTGCTTCTGCTATATTTGGGAAGCGTCTTTCACGACCCGCGGATACACGATATGTAGGTATTCTGTAGAATTCTCTAGATTTTCTGTAGATTAATATAGACTTCTATAGTTTTGTGGGTGTGCGCAGATTAGGCAGCATATAATCATTATTATGTGTGTGTGTGTGTGAGAGAGAGAGAGAGAGAGAGAGAGAGAGAGAGAGAGAGAGAGAGAGAGAGAGAGAGAGAGGGAGAGAGTGTGTGTGTGTGAGTACAATTCATGTATAAATAAGGATGCGTGTAGTTATTTTGGTTAGAAAACATATACATATTATCTTTCAATGACAGATAGTTTCACAATAAAGGCTTCTGTTAACGACCATATGATACATGTACATCTTCGTTCCAACATAGCCAATATAATGTCTAACCCATTCCGAGTACACCCTGTATAGGTATATATGCAAAGCATTTGGGGACGGCAGCGGTGTCAGGACAATTATCAGCACTTGTCTTGTACATGCAGCCAGGGACTATACCACCTCATGGGAGATTCGAAATAGGTTCATCCCGCTCACTGTCCTCACACTGGTCAATGTAGCTTTTCTATGAAGTAATTCAAGTCTTGACAGCGCATACAATTCAGTATCATTGGATACTGTACTACTGGCAATGACTCTGTTTTGCACACTCTACAAAAGTTCATTGTCGGTTGCACGTGTCTTTGCATTATCCAAGATTATGTGAAGACGCGTAGATAGGTTAGAGTGAATGCATGTGGCCACGGCTTTATCTTGCAGTGGTTTCCTGTTGGGCACCTCCTGTTGTCGCCAAAGCCACCTACACGCCGATTGGGAAATATACCTACGAGAGCGAGGTCGTCTTCACCTGCGACCCCGGCTACGAGATGACGACAGCAGCAGGTGGTGGTGGCATACTGATGTGTGACAGCAGCGGAAAATGGGTCGGGGAGACGCCCACCTGCACAGGTTGTTGCACCATATATCCCAGATAAGCCCGTTCATAGGCGCGCACATGAACACATAAAATATACACGTTGAGTCATAGAAATGTAACGCACGCGCTAGAATAAGTATTTGAATAGACACCACCGCGCAGTGGGCCAGCTGGTTTAATATTACTGGTATACTCTGGAGTCGCTGGCTTTGTCTTCGGTATGGGGCACGAGAATCCTTCCTGTTCTCACGGATGGTACAGTCAACTAACACCACTGCACTATTTCAAGTCTATTGTTGCTGTCATTGCTGTATGTTGCCCTGATCGTTGCTGTGAAGTTGGGAGTGATTGGCAGGACTTAGCGTGTAGCAAGGGAGAAGGTGGTTACAATATTGTATGTTATATGGCTGCGTGTGATTCACAGCGAAGCCCTCTCCAACAACTACGGAAGGCACAACAGTTCTGCCGGACAAATCGACATCTTTGTCAACAACAACTCTTCCGTCCATTGCAACAACTCCAGTGACAACAACTACAACACCTCCGGCTACTACAACAACAACGACAACAACCGCAACAAAGACAACAACCGCGCTTTCTTCAACATCGACTACACTGACAGTAAATACAGCTGCACCAACCACGCTTGTCGAACACGATCACAGACAGTCACCCGCGTACGTTCCCGTCGATGACATGAAGAAACTGAAGAAGGTGGGTCTCTCAGAATGAACCAGGCCGTTGACAGACGCGCAACGTACTCTCTAAAAGTTTTGATTTTATTAATTCAGCTAACAAACATCGCGTGACTACACGCTAGTTTAGCAAATGTTAGCTCGAAGAATTGGAAATAGGTGCGTGAAGCTGTTTAATTATATGGGTTATTATTATGTGCACTTTCGCGTGGCAGACGTGATGAAGATCGCATCTATTTCTCTTGTGCCATTCCACACGAAATGTACCATCACAGTTCTTTTGTACAAATATGGTTAATAGTTATATAAATTAATTAAATATATATATATATATATATGTGATTAAAATCTCCATGTAATAAAAACGTAAAATAGTTATTAAAAAGTCAGTAGGAATTGTACCAAAATGTAAAAATATATAAATAAATAAATAATAAGGTAAATTTCACGGATTCATATGATGTGTTCTTATTTTTAAATATCCTGCCCCAACTCTCGCCACTGTTCACGGTCGAGTGCTGGCACAGCGTCGATGTAGGCGCGGCAACGGAGCGTATGACCTATGAGTTGCAGGTCCGCGCTCAACGCCACCGGCGGAGTCTTTCGCGGTCGACCCTTGTATGTCGTGACATCTGTGTCCACGGCGAAATAGTTGTCGATCGCTCGCTGAGCGGGTGCATCGGGTGGCATACGGAGCATCTTGCAGTTATGACAGTTTGGCTGATGGGACGGCATCGGCAACGATGGTACCATGCTTCGTTAGAAAAACGATGTATGCGGTCAGCTTCCTGTATGCGGTCAGCGTGTCGGCTGATACTTGTTCGATCTGTTTTCGACTCGTTAATAGTTAGCGACCACTCAGCCAAGCATGCTGGCGCGATGCGCTCGATCTCATCGATAAACGAACGAGAAGAGCTGACGTAATCCGTGTCGTCAGAGTACTCGACGTCCAGCGGTAGGGTGGCGTCGGTTCGTAGACGTGTCGGGAGGCGCGATCGAAGGACACGGAGTGCCGCTTCGAGGTACACAGTGAATAACACCGGGCTGAGGCTGTCGCCTTGCAGCGTACCAAAGAAGGTCGCGAATGAATAACAATCGCCCGGTGAGAGACGCGACGGCTCGAGCTACGAGGCGGCGAGTAGAAAGCGATTCATCCGTAGTTCCGACTCGCCGAGGGATGTTTGTAGCGTATCAAGCAATTTGTTGCGACGTGTTGTCGAATGCGACTCAGGTTGATGCCGAGGAATTCAATCGACACGCGCTGATGCTGCGCTTTCGCACATAGCTAACGATACTCGAAAACTACGTCGGCCGTGCTGCGTCCGCGTCGGAATCCCGATTGCGACGGCGACAGGTAGTCATCAACTTTCGGCGTGATCCTCGATAGAACGATGAGAGACAATGTCTTTCGGGGTACTGATAGTAAAGCTATCGGACGCACACAGGTTAGTGGACCTATCGGTTTGCTCGGCTTCTGTATCAATACGAGCACACCTTTGCCTAGGTCGAGCGGTTCATGTTCTTCCAGCGCATCGTTGAAGATGTTGGCTATCGTGTATGCTAGCAGGCCATGAGGGCATTTGAAGAATTCGGCCGGTATGCCTTCATGTCCGCTTGCTCGGCCGCTGTTCAATTTCCCGATCGCACGCTTGACCTCTTCGGTTGTGATACGGTCTGCCAGACACGATGGTCTTCCGATGAAGCCAGGCAGCTCTTCTATCGCCGAGTCGCTGAACAGTCGGTTGAAATGTTCTGTGACCCGCGCGTTAAGTTTGGCTGCGTTGCAGATAACGTCGTGGATTGTTAGTTTGGCGGCAGATTTCCTCGTCATCTTATGGACGGCACTAAACATTTTTGTGCCGTCGTGGTGACGTTCAACTTCTGACGCTAACCTGTCTAGTCTCGTTGGTGTTATAGCCAGCTTTTCAGCACATAGCGTGCAAGATCGTGTTGCGCTTGCCCTTCAGTTCGCATCGACGGATGGCGTTTGCAGTGTTCTGCAGCCTCAGTTTCAACTTGCGTTGTTCCGCTGACATTACCGCCATTTCAACACAGTGTGGAACACCTCGTCTGGCCGCCGGGGCGGTCCGACCGATGGTCAGTTCGCCGCCGACTTCAGGACATGTTCTACTGTGTTCCATCTCGAACTGGCTGAAGTGTTCGCGTTAACTTTCGACAGCGCTTCCGACACGACGTCACGAAACCGTGCGCGGAAGGGATCGCTGGCTAACAACTCAATGTTGTAGCGAACGCATTTCGCCGAGCGCGACTTCTCGATTTGACCCCAAACGTTGAACATTTGTCTGAGGTCGAGCTTTGCGACGAGCAGACGGTGGTCGATATCGAGTAATGTGCCGGCGTATGATCGAGAGTCTGTCAACAGCCTTTTGTGTGTCTTTCGGCAGATGACAAAATCGATCACATTGTATATGGGTACAATGTGACCTATCGTCACATGGCGGCGCTGTCCTTGCCACGCCACGTTGTTTTGTGACGAGCGGCGTACTGGAATGCAATGTTGCAGACAAACAGGCCGTGTAACTCGAGGAAGTCGTCGAGGGCTATGCCGTTGATGTTCCGTCTGCCACGCGAGTGTTTTCCCATGAATCCCTCGTCGAACTTCCTGTAACCGAGCTTCCTGTTGAAATCGCCAGCGTTGTAGAATAGGGCATTTGACGAGTACTGCGACGTGAGACTTGCGAGTTCGGTGAAGAACTCGTCTTGCTCGGCACTGTTGGTGTTAACGCGTTGCGACGTCGGGCCGTATACGTTGGTGTTAGTCAGTAGCGAGTTGTTGGTCGGGTGCAATTTAATTACGGCGATTATGTCGCACACTGACCAATAGCGCACGATACGTTCTTCCAAATGCGTTGCGACAGCTCGGGGATTTCGTCTCCTGCAGACAACAAATGTCGATGTGTAGTCGGTCGACAAATGTTGATATGGTTAAATTGTCAGTATGGTGGCGCCTCTAAATTATGTTGGCACGTCAACAACACAACGTATTATCGCCACGGTGAGAAATAAAAAAATGACGAATCTTGCCGATAAATCAAATTATTCGCCTTCCACTTACTGGTATGCTAAGCAACCAGATAATACTAAATTAACGATGGACGTCACTCGACCTCGACCAAACATGGGTTAATATTTGGTAAAACGAAAACTTGAATTATAATTATTCTCCTTGCTATAAGGGTGTACGCTACAGTGACACACGTGCCAGTTCAGTTATTCGCCTTGAGAAACGATTCCCGTACGTACTATGATCGTGTTACTGCCCCTTATGTAAACTGCTGAGATATCGCAGAAAAGAATTGGATGGGAAATATTACGACACAGTGCTTAATTTGTTTACGAAAGGAAAACATACAGTGTGCTAAAAATATGCTTTACAAGATTGCGTCTCCAGTCAAATGCAGATAGTGAAAATAAAATATGATCGTTTATACTATACACCCGCACACGCATGCATAAACACATTTGTACACGTGTGTGTGTGCACGCGCGTGCGTGCGTGTATCTGCTTGTGTGTGCGTGCTTGTGTGTGTGCATGCGCGTGAATGTGTATATATGTGTGTTTGCGCGCGCTAATGCCTGCGTGCATGGGTGTTTGTGCCTGCACGCGTGTGCATGCGTGCGTTCATGCGTGCGCGTGCATGTTTGTGTGCGCGCTCGCGCGTGCGTACGTGTGCGTGTATCAATGCGGTGTTCCTGTTGGTTGTGAATAACGTTCGCTACCGGTCTGTTGCAGACCGGCAAAGTTAACGTGGTCGAGGCACCGGGTGCGAAGGCGATCGGTTCTGTCGCCTTGATCCTCGTATTGTGTCAGATCGCTACCATTGTCCTCCTAGACCTGGCCAACCTTCGCAGGGATCTCGGGATCCTTACAAGGAACATTTGCCATTTCTACAACCATCATCTCCGACGCCACCCAGCATCAATTGCTGTCGGCATGTGACCAGACGTTGGAGTGCCGACATCAAGGGACCGTATCACTGAGATAATGAGCTCAAAATCCACCAATAATCAGACTTCGTTGTTCAATTTCAAGAGCGTTTTCAAAATGCAATAAGCCACCTTCGTATCACCGGGAATGTGGTATCCGTAACACACCCGCAAGTGTCCCGACGGCGCGTCCTGTTGTTGACAGTTCTGAAAATGGACTTCATGTGGCTCGATGTGGACACACATTACAGTACATTACAGCTGCAAAATATGATTAAATTATAGCGTGTGTTTGTGTGTGTGTACGTGTATCAACAGTGTATCTGTGCGTGCGTGCGTGCGTGCGTGTTTGCACATAATGCAGTCATCTGCCTCACGGTTGTAGGGGAACGTTGTGTAAAACGGGCCCCTTAAGCGAGATTTGTCATAAAGTTGACATTTGTTACTCTAATATTTTGTTCTCTACGGGATCATCTTCTCCGCTTATCTAACCATGTCTATGCTAAAATCTAGCGTATTTCTATTAACATTACTATACCTACGGGGGGTTTCAGAACACCACCCGATTTTTGACTCTCTAAAAAGGTGCGTCCTAAACCGCCCCCCACTTATATTATTTAGCCATCATCACACATTTTGCAAACACATTGTGCACACACGGACCCTGAGCAATCGTGATGTGTCCACGCCGCACATAATTTATATTTTTATCCTTTCTTCCCCGTCCTTACTGTCCGAAAATAGTTGAAGCATTATTGTTTCTGCACCCTGTTGTCTCGCTTGTTTTCGAAGCTACGAGACATCGCAGTAAGATGGCGAACGTGCTGAGTTGTGATCTCGTTCTTCCCCGTGTAGTTCCACTCGTGCTGGGTTGTGGTCTCTTCCTTCCCCGTGTAGTTCCACTCGTGCTGGGTTGTGATCTATTCCTTCCCCGTGTAGTTCCACTCGTGCTGGGTTGTGATCTATTCCTTCCCCGTGTAGTTCCACTCGTGCTGGGTTGTGGTCTCTTCCTTCCCCGTGTAGTTCCACTCGTGCTGAGTTGTGATCTCGTTCTTCCCCGTGTAGTTCCACTCATGCTGGGTTGTGGTCTCTTCCTTCCCCGTGTAGTTCCACTCGTGCTGGGTTGTGATCTATTCCTTCCCCGTGTAGTTCCACCCGTGCTGGGTTGTGATCTATTCCTTCCCCGTGTAGTTCCACTCGTGCTGGGTTGTGGTCTCTTCCTTCCCCGTGTAGTTCCACTCGTGCTGGGTTGTGGTCTCTTCCTTCCCCGTGTAGTTCCACTCGTGCTGGGTTGTGATCTATTCCTTCCCCGTGTAGTTCCACTCGTGCTGGGTTGTAAGCCTCTTCCTTCCCCGTGTAGTTCCACTCGTGCTGGGTTGTGATCTCTTCCTTCCCAGTGTAGTTCCACTCGTGCTGGGTTGTGGTCTCTTCCTTCCCCGTGTAGTTCCACTCGTGTTGGGTTGTGATCTATTCCTTCCCCGTGTAGTTCCACTCGTGCTGGGTTGCGATCTCTTCCTTCCCCGTGTAGTTCCACTCTTGCTGGGTTGTGATCTCGTCCTTCCCCATGTAGTTCCACTCGTGCTGGGTTGTGATCTATTCCTTCCCCGTGTAGTTCCACTCGTGCTGGGTGGTGGTATCTTCCTTCCCCGTGTAGTTCCACTCGTGCTGGGTTGTGATCTATTCCTTCCCCGTGTAGTTCCACTCGTGCTGGGTGGTGGTATCTTCCTTCCCCGTGTAGTTCCACTCGTGCTGGGTTGTGATCTCTTCCTTCCACGTGTAGTTCCACTCGTGGTGGGCTGTGATATCTTCCTTCCCCGTGTAGTTCCACTCGTGCTGGGTTGTGGTCTCTTCCTTCCCCGTGTAGTTCCACTCGTGCTGGGTTGTGGTCTCTTCCTTCCCCGTGTAGTTCCACTCGTGTTGGGTTTTGGTATCTTCTGCGTTGAACGATTTTTGTTAGATTATGCTCCAAATTGAAGTTGACGTTTGTTCAGACTAAGCGTGGCGATGCATGTCTTTGCTCCGTTACTCGAATGTCGCTTTGTTGACTGATCTCCTTTCATATAGGTGATACACTCGCCATGGAGTTTATATCATGGTTTGATATATAGATACTTGCATATTACACTACTTAGTAATATAATAATATACTATGTATCCATACAGCTCATATTGACGCTATATAAAATTATATTAGTAATATTATTGTTTTGCTCAAGAACTTTATTATTATTATATAGGTGGGTAATATGTGTGTGTATTGTACCAACAGCATATCGACGATAGCGGACCCCTGTTAGCATTGCGGGCGACTTCACCGCCTCGGATTGTTCATCAATTTGAATACAAGCCCTGCTTGTTCAAAACAAAATTATTACACACATATCAGAGTACACACATTTGAGTAGTTAGTGCGGTCCCATACGAGTTACGCTGGATTACCCTGGAGGTAATCCCATGTTAAAATATAGGGATTTGCTCCAGGGCGCTCCAAGGTTAATCAGCGTACGTAAATCCCTATCTTTTAACATAGGATTTGCTCCGGGGCGCTCTAAGGTTAAAGGATAGGAAGTGGAAAAGTAGTTCCGGTCCCATGTTAAAGGATAGGGATTTTGCACCAGAGCGCTCCCGGGTTAAAGGATAGGACATTTTTACCCCGTGTTAAAAGATAGGAAATTTTCCCCTGTTAAGGCATAGGAGCTATTATCGTAAACGTATACGACGAAATTATAGGAGCTATTATCGTAAAGGCATTCGACGACCTTTGAAAAAATTAAATATACCGAACAGCATTTGAATATGTCACACACGAGATTGCTTGGCCCGTAGGCCGAGTCTCCGCCAACGGATCGAGCCCTTATTTGGTTGACGATGACATGTCTAAAATGTGGTGTTATAATAAGGCGTAATTTATAATAAAAGGATTATAAATTCAGCAGAGGTCGTTTTATATGAAGTAATGTATATAACATGTAGACTACATATAGGACTATGTTATATCAGAACCTATAGCCTCGTTTTTTCGAACAGAGCGACCATCTTGGAATTATACGTTTGGTATCATTTCCGTACGGTAGTACCTAAATTCGTGTCTCTTATAAAACTCGTACTCGAGACGTGCCTGGACATGTTTGTTTGTTGCGAGCGTGAGCGTGCGCACCCTGTATGACGTCATCAAACTGTTACGCGCAGTAATTTTGTACACGAGGTGATTTGGTCAAACAGGTAGTGATTTGGTTAGCCATCGTTTTGAACTTACGCGCTTGAATATAATTCCATTATGTGACATCATCAGCAGTAACGTCATGGTACGCGCAGTAATTTTGTGCGCGAGGTGAGTTGGTTAAACAGGTAGTGATTTGGTTAGCCATCGTTTTGAACTTGCGCGCTTGAATATAATTCTATCATTTGACGTCATGGTCAGTGAGTGACGTCGTTAAACTATAAACTGCTATGCGCAGTAATTTTGTACGAGAGGTGATTTGGTCAAACAGGTAGTGCTTCGGTTAGACCTTGTTTTTAACTTGCGCGTATGTAATGTAATCCCATCATTTGGCGTCATGGTCAGTGAGTGACATCATGGTACGCGCAGTAATTTTGTGCGCGAGGTGAGTTGGTTATACAGGTAGTGGTTTGGTTAGCCATCGTTTTGAACTTGCGCGCTTGAATATAATCCCATCATGTGACGTCATGATGCAGTGACATCATTAAACAATAAACTGCTACGCGCATCATAGGTCAAACATATTGGCTAGTGTTATTAGGTAGTACCTAAATTCGTGTCTTTTATAAAACCCGTACTCGAGACGTGTCTGGACTTGTTTCTTTGTTGCGAGCGTGAGCGTGCGCACCCTGTATGACGTCATCAAACTGCTACGCACAGTAATTTTGTACACGAGGTGATTTGGTCAAACAGGTAGTGATTTGGTTAGCCATCATTTTGAACTTGCGCGCTTGAATATAATTCCATCATGTGACGTCATGGTCAGTGAGTGACGTCATGGTACGCGCAGTAATTCTATATGCGCGGTGATTTGGTCAAACAGGTAGTGATTTGGTTAGACCTTGTTTTGAACTTGCGCGTATGTAATGTAATCCCATCATGTGACGTCATGATGCAGTGACATCATTAAACTATAAACTGCTACGCTAGGTAGTGATTAAATTCGTGTCTTTTATAAAACCCGTACTCGAGACGTGTCTGGACTTATTTGTTTCTTGCGAGCGTGAGCGTGCGCACCCTGTATGACGTCATCAAACTGCTACGCGCAGTAATTCTATATGCGAGGTGAGTTGGTCAAACAGGTAGTGCTTTGGTTAGCTGTTTTGAGCTTTCGCACTTGAATGTAACCCCATCATGTGACGTTAGGGTCAGTGACGTGTTATATCGAGTGGAAAATTCCCTGTAAAATATAACCCATCATGTGACGTTCTGGTCAGTGACGTCGTGTTATAGCGAGTGGGAAATTCCCCTGTAAAATTTCATTATAGAAGTTTCTTTGGTAATTTGTTCAGCACACTACAAAACTGACGCTTCTAACTAACCGGTATAAACTGGTATAAACTTGTAATGAACGTTCTGTGTGTTGGAAGAACAGCCGGGTATTGACATATAACATTTATACTTACTAGCCGTATCTCACTTGAGTGGCCGTTTGAAAACTGATTCCAAACTGGTTCCAAACTGTTTTGAAGTGATACTCCCTGTACAAGTGATATTGACTCGGTGGCCTTGACACCAAAGTTGTCAAACCTCTTTTTCGAAACAGGAGCATAACAAAGTGAAGCGTTATGATGGAACAGTACAGGTGTATTAGCTATCATTTGTAAGAACAATATCGAACACTGGCTATAAACAAACCGGGATTCGGACTGCAGAGTAAACCCTCTTTTAACACAGATACATCGTACTATAAGCAAACTGGTTCCAAACTGATTTGAAGTGGTATTCCCTGTTAAAGTCTCATTTGTGTTTCATCTGCATCTAGAGATCAACAGTAATGTTTCAACCTTTTATCATGCTATCATTCTTAATCCACACATATGTACGTATTTAAGGATAAGGATGATTTTATTTTCCCAACAGCATTACAAAAATACAAATTATGTATAATTATATACACACATACACGTATTACATACATATACACACATACCTGCATATACAGTAATATTGAAATGTGAAATATACAATACAACTGAAAATATGCAATCAACAGAATATAGTATACATTTTGCAACAAAATGAAACAAAAACAGTTGCTGAGGGATGGGAGACTCCTATTAAGATCAAACCTGATCGCTATCATAGGAGCCACCCACAAAAAATATTACTATTGTATCAAATCCTAGGATTTATATAACAAAATATAATGATTATGTCAAACATTAAAAAAATAAATGTAATTGTCTTCTCTTACATAATGTGTATGATGGTTGTTTAGTTGATGTAATGTGCTTTGTAATGTGTTGAGTTCGCGTGTACGAATGTACGCATGTATGCGACTATACAAATTTAAAAGATGCATTTTTTATTAACTGTGTTTCTCATTTATAATATATTAATTTAATTGGCATATATAGCAATTTAGTATATTGCATGTGACGTTGTATTTTTGTAGCATGTGGTTTTTAGCATAATTTGAGAATCCTTTCAAACTATGGGTCACTATCTTATCTTTCACAAAATCAGGGATATTATTTATAACATGTAGTAAGTTATATTTAAGACACTTTTGTGCAAATTCATGTTTAGTTCTGAAGGTGTGTAGTTCAGTTGCTCTTCAAGTGTCATATTTGTGTGTGCTGGTATTTGGGGTTAACTGCCAATTTAATAAGTAAACGGGTAAATTTTGATGTTTATATTTGAAATAAAATTTTAGTTCTTGTAAATTTAGCAAGTCTTCTACTTTTAGTATGTTGAGTTGTTTAAAAAGTGGTTCTGTATGTGAATTGTATTTACTTAATGTTATCATTCGCACCGCTTTCTTTTGAATTTTCGTTAATCTGTTTCCTTGGTAACCCCAGGTCATAATACAATAATTAATATGAGATAGTAGCAGTGCAATATATAAAATAATTTTTATTTCTAAAGGTAACACATGTTTTAATCTATTTAATATTCCTATAGTTTTGGAACATTTATTTGATATTTTTTCAGTGTTTTTTCCAATTTAAGTTAGCATCTAGAGTTAAACCTAAGAAGTTAAATTCTTCCACTCTCTCAATATTTATATTATCAATTTTGAGAAATAGACTCTGCGTAGATTTGTTTGGCATTTGGAAGGTCATATATTTAGTTTTACTTTTATTTAGTGACAACTTATTAATATTAAGCCACTCAATTATTTTGAGGAATTCTTCATTTATTACAGATTCTATATTTCTATTGTGTGCTTTATCACTAAAAAATTCAATTGTGCTAAATAAAGTGAACTAAGAAGAAAGCTGATGGAGTGGCGCACGAGATTGGTGGCCAAAGGACTGAAGGTGAACGCCAGGAAGTCGAAGGTGATGGTCAGCATAGGTGACAGAGGAGCGATGTCAGAGTCTGGTACATGGCCATGTGGAGTCTGTACCAAGGGTGTAGCCACAAACTCGCTTCAGTGTACATCGTGTACGAAGTGGGTCCACAGGAGATGCAGTGGTGTGAAGGGTAGCCTGCAGGCAGTGAGCGCAACGTTTGTGTGCAAGAGGTGCCGGGGAGAGGTACCACCTGCAGAAGCGATGGAAGAAGGCTTGGAGCTGGATGGAGAGACATACAACAGAGTAGACAACTTCTGCTACCTGGGCGACATGCTTAGTGCGAAGGGTGGGGTGCATGCAGCGGTAACAGCGAGAGTGAGGTGTGCCTGGCAGAAGTTCAGGGAGTTAACCCCCTTCTTGACTTCCAAAGCGCCCCCCTGAAGATGAAGGGCCAGGTTTACACAGCGTGTGTCAGAAGTTGCCTGTTGTATGGGTGTGAGACGTGGGCCATGAGGACCGATCATGACACGAGGATGGAAAGGGTTGAGATGAGGATGGTGAGATGGATGTGTGGCGCATCACTCAGCGACAGACAGCCCAGTGCAGAGCTTAGAAGAAGAGTAGGAGTGGAGGCGATTGGGGATGTGATCAGAAGAAGCAGGCTGAGGTGGTACGGGCATGTAGAGCGAAAGGACGACGAGGACTGGGTAAAGGGCTGTACAAAGTTAGTGGTGGAGGGGACAGCTCCTGTCGGCAAACCAAGGAAGACCTGGCAGAACTCCGTGTCTGCAGACTTGAATCTGATGGGTATCGACCATCGGGATGCACGGGACCGTGTCAAGTGGAAGAGGGCAATTGGAAGAAAGGCGAACCCAGCAGAGCCTGGAAACACCGCCTCTAAACGACGATGATGATGAAAGTGGTATCATCAGCATACATTATAAATTAAAAAATTTGGCTTGCTTGTGAAAAATAATTTATATATATAGTAAATAACCGTGGTCCAAGGATGGACCCTTGTGGCACACCTCAGATGCGGTATCTTCAAATTCCGTATACTGTTTCCGGTTGCTTAAATAGCTTTCGAATAAAAGAAGAGTCTTGCCATCTATACCATAATATCTTAACTTGTTTAATAATATCGAATGGTCAATAGTGTCAAAAGCCTTGGAAAGGTCAAGAAAAATACTGATTGGTATTTGTGTTTTGTCCATTTGAGTAATTATTCTATCTACTAGTTCGAGTGATGCATAATCTGTTGAATGGTTAGGTCTAAATCCGTACTGATTATCAAAAAATAGCTTGGAATCAATAAAATAAGTAGATATCTGACTATGGATTATTTTCTCTAGTACTTTAGAAATAGTTGGAAGGAGAGAAATTGGCCTGTAATTTTTATTAGAGTTGGGTCATCCTTTTTGAAAATTGGAACTACTTTTGCAATTTTTAGTTTATCAGGAAATATGCCAGTATTAATAACTTGGTTAATTACTAGGGTTAGTGATTTAATTATTGTTGGATCAATTATTTTTTAGCAGTTTTAATGTAATTCCATCAAATCCACTGCTGTTTTTAGTTGGGAGATCATTTATTGTTTTCCTTACTGTTTCTTCATCCACATTCTTAAATTTAAAAGTAGATCTAACGTTTGCATTTAAGTAATAGTCATATTTTTTGCTTCCTGTATATTTAATGTCTTCTACAATAGTTTGAGCTGTTTGTAAAATAGTTATTGAATTTGTTTGCTATTTCTGATTTATCTGTTATGGTAGTACCATTCACTTTAAAAGTTGATGAAGATGTCTTCTTTGTTTAATTTTTTAAGAGAATTTCATTTATAGTTTTTCATGTATTTCTGATATCTTTTTTGTATTGGTTAAATCGTGATTCAAAGTAGATTTGCTTAGCTGCACGAATATTTCTTTTTAATATAGTATTGTAAGTTTTTAGATTAGTATTAGTAATATCATTGTCTGGTGAGTTAGAGTCAGTCAATTTTAATTGTTTATAAAGTGTGTCCCGATATCTAATAGATTTGAGTAAACCTTGGGTAATCCATGTAGATTTTTTGTGTTTGTATTTATTAAATTTCATTATTTTAATAGGCATGTACTTACTTTTAGCGCGCATGATTTCTTCATGCATTATATTGTAATTTAGGTTGGGATCTTCATTTTGTTTTTTATGTAATTTGTTGTATAATTTATGAGAACCAATTTCAATATTAACTTTCTGCATAGCTTCAACACTTTGTATATTAATTTTTACAAATTTAGGAGGGAGTTCAGCGTTTGGAATAGTCTCTATAATTATAAAATAAGGTTGATGGTCCGAGAAAGTGTTTGTGAAAATCCCAGCAGTACTTTCTAATATAAATTGATTTAGTGAGCAAAAGTGTTCCGCTTGTTGTGGTGAAACGAGTTGGGAACGTAATTTGGGGGTAAAGACTATGAGATGTTAAGGTATCAAAAAAATCACTGTATATTCTGTTTTCATTTATTTTAAGTAAATTTATATTAAAATCCCCTGCTATAATGAGATTATTATTATTATTGCTGTTTTCCAGAGATGATAAAACTGATGAAAATTCATAAGTAAATTGTGTAATATTTTCGTTACATGACCTTGGGGGTCTATATATATTTCCGATGGTCATTGTCTTTGATAAACCATTTCCAGTTACTTGAATTATTTCAAATTATCGTACATATTTATATTCATTTTTATTTCAGATCTATATTCATCATCTACATATACTAACAACCCTCCTTTGTCACTACATTTTCCCCCTGTGTTATACAATCATATCCATCTAAATAAAATTGAGAGAAATCATCATTATCAGTTTTCCACGTCTCTTGCAAACATATTACACTAAATTTAAAATTATTACTACGTAAGTCCTCTATAAATATTTCAAGTTCATTAAATTTTGCATTTATAGACTGAATGTTTGAGCTTAGAATAGTAAAACTGCTAGTGGTTTTATTTGCCAGGTTGGCGAATTTATCAATGTCATAATAAGAAGAGCAGTGCATTACTTGTGGTTCTTTGTTATCATCATTTGTATCTAAAACATTACACAGGTTGTTTTGAGTACCTCCTAAGTAGGAGAGGAAAGCCTCATTAAACGTAACTGAGCCTGCGTTTGTAGGAATGGTCATACGTGTGCTTAATAATATTAATATAACAATATGCATATAAAATTATGGAGTGATACATATGAATAGATCGATTGCTAGTGTTGTTCCATGCGTACACCAGAACAATGATACACATAATGTAAATAGGTGGATAAGTTGAGAAGGACGCAAAATCAAAAAGAAAAAAAATACTGTTAGACCTACTAATTACATTAATGGAAGACGTTGCGCAACAACGACTGTCAATGAAGAAAGAAAAAAGCACATACACATTTGGCATTATACATTTTGTAAAATAAATCATCATATGTCTGTAACCACATATCAATTGAACATTTAAATACTTATAAATAATGATAATTAGTTTGACATTTATGATTAACCAAAATAACAATGTATCAATTGTTAGTATCAAAATGGCTCGTTCCGAGAAGAAGTAATAGAGCATTACGATATGAAATAGTTTTACTATGTAGGCTGTACAATATTTTTAACAGCAAACAACTGTAACACCAACATTACACTATTTACAAATATCGATTAGGTTAATGCTAATAAAAAATAAAAAGTAGAACTTGTATCATCAAAAAGACTGTGCTCGTATGCAAGTTATTACTAATGTATCAATAGAGTCAGTAATGACTTCAGCTGCTTGCAAGTTATTACTAGTGTATCAATAAATAACGACCTCATTACACGAGTAGTTACCAATAGTCAGAGTCAGTAATGACTTCAGCTACTTGCAAGTTATTACTAGTGTATCAGTAAATAACTACATCACTACACGAGTAGTTACCAATAGTCAGAGTCAGTAATGACTTCAGCTTCTTGCAAGTTATTACAAGTGTATCAATACATAACTACCTCACTACACGAATAGTTACCAATATTCAGAATCAGTAGAGACTTCAGCTGCTTGCAAGAAAAATTAACACCAATCATAATCACCTGTAACTCCACCTTACTGCAAGTAATTAATCAAACAGAATTTGTATCATCAAAGAGAGAGTACTATTTTATTAATTAATGTTAAAAAGCTAGCTCACTGCACGAGTAATTACCAATAATCATAATAAACAGTGACTACAGCTGTGGCGAATAAATAATTACTAAACAAATAAAAAAATATTTACAAACAGTGCATTATAGTATAAAATGATTTTGTTTATATTACTTCGTAAAAACATAAACAAAAAAGGGTAAAGAAAATCAAAGGTTTGCATGCTGTCAGGATTGAACCGGCGTCGCCCGATTGTAAAATAAACGACAAGTAACCAACGCGCCTACCCACTGAGCTAGCGGGACCAACAGAAACTGTCTGACTGATTTAAGTTGTTATGATAAATTGTAAAACTCCGTCATATATCGATATTCTAGTGCTATTATGAGATTATACACGTTACTTTATGTAGCTGGATACAATATATGTTTGCTATGTATGTTTATTGGTGTAGATTATCTCCCGTTGGTTGCATTCGATATCTTTATTCTGAAAACGAGCCCAAGCTCGGCGAAACCTAGTCGACTTGTAGGCCCATTCGCATTCGTTGTTTTGAATAAAATTCGATTCATGTGGAACCGTAAGATAAATGTTTGTTCCTCTATGATGACTAGTGTTTGTATTACGTCGGAATATTGCACAATAACTCGTTCTGATGCTCGTTTCGACCCAAAAGCTATCCTTGTAAACATGCTCTGAATGCATGGAAAGGGTCGGCCTGATGCGAGTGTGTGTGTCATAAGTGACGTCACGATACCACGTGATCGCCTAGCTGATTAAAATTTCATTTTCCGCGGGAATCGCTTCACAGACGAGCTTAAAATCGAATTTATGCTACAAATGTATTTTTCTGTATTTGTTTAATGTTGTCAAATGTTACATACAATGTTAAACTTTGTGTACACTTGGAAAAGGGATTTTAGCTAATGTCTTATTTTTATTTCCTTTAACAACATATTACATTTTTTAAATGTTAGAAATGAACATTCGCAGCAAACCAACTGTTTGTTGCTACTCTAAAGTAGGTAGGCAAAATATGTGGTGTGTACGCATTTTGCAATTTTTTTATTTAATTGAACCAAATAAATTGTATTTTAAGCAAAGGAAATATTACTTCAATACTTCTTACATAAATAGTTAAGTAATATGTAATATACAACATAATTCAAGGCCTACAAAAACATAAGCGTTCAAGTTTACCTGGAGAATCCCAGCGACCATAGCGACCAGAAGATAACCAACCAACATGTTGCGTAGTGACGTCATAGTTGTTTCAGCCAACCTGCTGAGAAGAACACTGGAACATTGTTTCTTTCATTCAATACGGGGTGAGCATACCTATTTCAATCACGAGCGCTCGAGTCGTTTACGCAGTGTGTTTACTATAATATTAACTATTATAATACTTATTACATAGTAAACACATTGCATAAACAACTCAAGCGCTCGTGATTACAATTAGGATGATCATTGCAAAACAGTTATAAATAATAAAATCTTTATTTTCGCTCATAAAAAGGATTCAGATCTCAGGATTCAACATACTGTTATAGCCATATTATATTTATGGCATATATACTGGACCACTCGGTTTTTGCCTTACGGAACCATAATATGCAGTTTTTACGCCAACAATTCTTGAAATCGTTCAGCAACGTATCAATATTATCAATGGAAACCACTTATTTAATCAATGACGTGCAAGCAAAGTGTCAAATGAGTTGCTTTTAGTGAAATACTTACAATATTCGTAAGACGATAATCACTTCTCGCGACAAACGGAAGCACTCGTTTTTTGCCTTATGGATATGGCAAGCCGTAGATGGCAATAAATGAGTTTAATTCGTAAACGTCGATAACTTTCATGGGATGATTATTATAAATATATGCGTGCATTATAAACTGCTGAAGCTAATTTGTAATTAATATTTCTGCAAATTGTAGCGATCGAATTACAAAGACGACATTTCATTTATGCAAAAGAAAATATTTATTAACAATCTGATGGTCATACACACTGCAATGCCCTCAATTATGTTGTTGTGCATACCTGATGCAGTGCTTGCAATTTATTTACATTACACGTGATGTTAATTAAACATATATGTAATTAATGAAAAACCAGTGTTATTAAATACCCTAACGATTTACAAAATTAAATATATGAGCTGCTAATGTAAGTTCCAGGTATAAGTAGTTTAATGAAGAAACTGTCGGATTAAAAAAAATGTAGTGATACACAGAACAGTATTTAATATAAAAGTTCATGTTTACAAGTGAAAAGGTATTTTAGCAAACATAGCGCAAATGAAAATTAACTAGTCCTCCCGGGTATCAAAATGCCAGTTCTTATTGTGATAATCCATTAACAAAAAACCTTCATGACTTGGAAAATGAATTACTCTTCTGAAAATTTACAACAGGGGCAATGAAAACACTGTGTGTCACCTCAGTAACTTCGGTGCATGTCTTAAGGTGCACCCAGTGGTTGCACCGTTGACGACGAGCCATGCGAAACGAACATTGCGCCCAGTCTATTACTTCGGTGGTGGAATTTGGTGGAAATTGCATACGGCACACAAAACAAACATCATCTGAAATGATGGTAGTGTTGCCATTTTTTGGTTTTGGTTTTTGCTTTGTTTGTTTGTGTTGTCTGACTTGTTCAGCCCCCTCACCCTCTGAAATTGCTTGCCCCTGTAACTGTTTTGTGGCGTGTGTGCGTACGTTTGAATGGGGGAATGAAATGAGGTTTCCTTTTTTAAGAATGTTTGCAACGATAGCTATTCATCTGTGCCCTGGACTGGCTGTGAGTTGACGACGGTGCTGAGTGGTTGTTGTGCGCTGGTGCCCTGGACTGGCTATGAGTTGACGACGGTGCTGAGTGGTTGTTGTGCGCTGGTACCCTGGACTGGCTGTGAGTTGACGACGGTGCTGAGTGGTTGTTGTGCGCTGGTGCCCTGGTCTGGCTGTGAGTTGACGACGGTGCTGAGTGGTTCTTGTGCGCTGGTGCCCTGGACTGGCTGTGAGTTGACGACGGTGCTGAGTGGTTCTTGTGCGCTGTTGCCCTGGTCTGGCTGTGAGTTGACGACGGTGCTGAGTGGTTCTTGTGCGCTGGTGCCCTGGTCTGGCTGTGAGTTGACGACGGTGCTTGGTGGCTGTTGTGCGCTGGTGCCCTGCACTGGATATGCGTTGACAACAGTGCTCGGAGCAAGCTGCTCATCCGTGACCACACTTGCATTGGATGGGTATATACCGGAGCGTCTGAAACTGCATATGATGTTCCTTGGACTCATCGTGCGACTGAAAGCATTGGCAGTGAGGCGACACACGTCATAACGCGTAACCACTCGACCAGGATTCTGTCTGAGGAAGTTGCTGCACTCGCTATAGTAGGCGACCTTGAAGGGCCCGAATACGCCGATGTCAAGTGGCTGTAACAAGAACTTAGTATGGGCGGGCAACAAGAACAAGATAATGTTGTGTTTCTGAGCCCATTCGATCAATGGCACATTTATGTGTGAGCTGTGGCCATCATAGAGCAATAACAGAGGCTCGTGTTTATTTGTTGGAACATGCTTCAGGAAATGTTCACATAGGTATACCTGAAATGTTCGACTATTTGACCACCCGCTGTCGGACATTACGCCTTGAGTGCCGGGGAGTGCTCCAGCCAGGAGGTCTTCAGACATTTTCTGCCCTTTGTCTATAAGATAAGGTGGGAGAGACTGGCCTGTGACATTGATGCAGCTGATGATGGTTGTTGTGGCAGGTCTTTGAGAAACCACAGCCAAAGGACTGTGGCCTCGTTCGGCTACTACTTTAGGCGGGACATGTTCTGTGGAGATGCCCGTCTCATCTACGTTATAAATGCGTTGTGGTTTCTCCAAAAGGTCACATTTTTGAAGAATTACTAGGAGCTGCTTGTAGTAGTTATCGACGGTCTCTCTAGTTGCACTGAGTGTTCTGACCATAGCCAAACTTTTTGGCTTCGATAATTTCAGGTCATCTTTTCAGGAAACCATTGACCCTCGTTTCACTTAGCGGGGAATTGGTGTCTTTCCTGTTCAAGAACACTGTTTCCTCAGCTAGATTCCTTAGTTCACGACGTGTGTATCCATAGCCACATGTAGCAACTTCTTTCACATGACCAGACCTGCCTACCCCAAAAACTTCCTGTCAGTAATCCATCTTCCCATTTACACTGATTTTCAGGAATATAGGCTTCCTGTCAGTAATTGTTCAGAATCGTGTCAGATATTGTCAACGGGGGGGGGGTAGGGACGGCAAAACCATTACGTTACGCTAGTCAATAAGTCATCGACATCGTCTAGACTCTAGTCTACTCAACTGTAGTATATAAGCCTATCCCTGTATTATAGGCTGTACATGATAGACGGGGGGGGGTAGGGACGGCAAAACCATTACGTTACGCTAGTCATCGACATCGTCTAGACTCTAGTGACTGTATGATAGGCTGTAAATGATAGACTAAACTCAATAAATACACTAACTTAGTCTTAGTACAGTCAGTTGGCCTAATACAAGTACAACACTCACTAAATTTTTGCATTACACGTTTCTTTTTGGTTGGCGGTGGCGTCGTTTCGCTGTCAGCCATCATTTCGTGCCGCGTGACTTCGTTTTGTTTGATCGCGGAAATGCGAATTTGTCATTACGCTGTTTCCTATTGGTTAGATTACGACCAGACTCAGCGAATATGATTGTTTGTAAACATGTATTTATATTACAGGACACATTTTTAAATGGACACAAAGGATACCATATGTCCCCAAATCAACCTTCTCAAGAAATGTTGTTTGTGGTTGTCTATGGTGGTACTATCTATATCCAGGAATCATAACGGATTGTGACGACAAATGTAACTAGACGAAATCCATGAGCCGCATTGGATACAACATACGTTCCCAATATAATGTATTCGTATGGTGACTTACCTCTATACATTTAAGTGCGTATCGGATATAAATAAATATATATACATTTGGTGAGAATAATTTTTTTTCTATTTGTTATGATGTTTACCACATGAATCCAATCCGGGATTATTATCAGTATTGGTAACACACTTCTGTGTGATCAAAGTCATCCAGAACACGAGTGGCGAAGTTACAAAAACGTCCCCGTCTGATCACCCATACTCGGAACAAAAACAATCGCAATACAATGCACCCCCCACTCTCTCTCTCTCTCTCTCTCTCTCTCTCTCTCTCTCTCACACACACACACACACACACACACACACACACACACACACACACACACACACATATACACATGCGCGTGCGCACGCACGCACACACACAAACACACCCGCACGCACGCACGTCGCACCCATGCACACACACAAACGCATGCACACAAATACATGCGCCCACAAAAACACATGCACTTACACAAATTCGCATGCACGCACACGCACGCACACGCACGCACACGCACGCACACGCACGCACACGCAAGCACACGCAAGCACACGCACGCACACGGGTTCTCTCTCTCTCTCTCTCTCTCTCAAAGTTTGAAATAAATGAGTTACCACAAAATAACGATTTGCAACTATAATCAACAATATATGTAGTTTACTCAACATTTATTTTCAAAGTGGGAGGTTCTGTTGGAATCTCACCGTTCCCGACGGCTAACAAATTGAGACATGTCCCCGATGCTTTACCAATGAGCACCTAGAGCTTCTTATATATATATATATATATATATATATATATATATATATATATAATGTTGCTACACTGTAACTCCTGTCGACAGTTAGGTCGTGGGTTAAGGCCTGTTTACACGAATAACTAGTTGGCCAACTCGGTGTTGCCCAACTAGTCCGCCAAATATTTGCTCGTGTAAACAGTGGTTTAGGCACAATTTGTCACGGCGTCGACAGAGTCGTCCAAGTTGGTCCTAGCCCAAATCTGACCGACTAGTTGTTCGGAGTTGTGCCTAATTATCCAATCAGCGCGCAATACGGTGATGACGTTGATAGGTCAACGGCGGGTTCATGCACAGAGAAACATTTGTCGGCTATGTTTCCTTCCACTTCGATTTAGAAGTTGATCGAAGTAACGAACATAATAAAAGTTTGCGAAACATGCACTCTAGGATCTACACTTGCATTACAAAACAACGAGGAGTAGTAGAAGACCGCTGCATCGTTAGCACAACAAGGTAATGTGTATTCTTGATTTTATGTAAAGTTGTTGCGATATTTTCTGCTGGGTCGAGTCCGACCAACGAACCAACGCAAGGCGAGTCAACAACATAGTTTTATCTAATCTACCTATTTCATGTAAATTTTCAAATTTATAAAGATGTTATTTTTGCCGCCAACAGAATGGCTAGGCGACGGTTTTAGCGGGACTAATTTCCCACAATCATCGAAACAATATCGCACTGTTCACACAAGACATGACAAGCCTGCATGGGGTCGGGTCAATCCATGCAGGGGTTGCTCCCACTTCGGCTGTAAAGCGATCAAAATGTACGCTTTAGCATATCCGTCTATAAACAGTATGCTAATTAACTTTATGGAAGATAAAAAAATAAAATTAAAATTATTTAAATAAATATTAAAAAATATTTCAAATGTGATTAATGTGTAAGCCTAGGTTAGAATATGTTGTATGATGCACTTTTTGTTATAATGATAACAATTGTAACAACTGTTATACAACCATACAGTGCAGCATGCGGTTGTAACATATTTAGTAGGTACAACGCAATAATAAATTTAGCGACACATACGAGAGTAGTATTCATAGTGTGGCGACTAGTGAATTAGGAAGAATAACCATTGGTGATGTCGGGTTTTCTATCACAGTGGCGCTGTCCGTGCAATTTATATTATATATATTCAACAAGATCTTTTAGCAAACTGCTAGTATAATATTCTCGATTGTAGTTGCTAATGGTTAGTTTTAGTTTGATTTTAGATGCATAGAATCAAAAAGATGTATTTCTTTTACGTTTAATCTGCCATAGACGAAAAGCAATATTCAAAATTAAATGTCCATGAACGCATGTTTAAAAGTAGATCCTACAGTGTTATACATGAAGCAAACACGCGAAGCTCTGCATAAGAAATAACTCTAATACCGTGAGTACAGAACCAGCTGCAGGAGCGAGTGTCAATGAAGCGTGACGAGGGCCACTTGAATTGTTCCCCGTGAATAGCTTATAACATATTTCCTGATTAACAAAATATTCGTAGTTTTTATATAGCGCAGTTTCCAGTACTTTGGACTGCTCAAAGCGCTTTACACTTTACTCCCTGGCAGATCTGCTCAATCGAACACCATTTCAACTTTTCTAGGAAGCATTCACACACGCTGCAATTAATGCGCGAATATTATTCGTACACAAATATCCACTATTGTCTATAGCCAGGTACTCGTTCATACAGCTGTGTGAACCGAAGAGTGAAAGACGCAGAGTGAAAGAACTTGCCCAAAGTTCAACACGGCTGCACAGGATTCGAACCCGGGTTCTCACGATTGAGAGTCCGATTCTCTATCCACTTCGCCACTGTGCTCTATGGAACTAAGCACACATATCAAAGTGGCTCCTACAGAATATCCCATACCAGACCAGTACAAATGACGAAAGTGTTTAAAAACAACAACACCACCAACACAAATAAAAAATTGACGTTTCCATCATGTGACCTTCTTCCTATGGTCCAAAGCAAACATCACAGAAATAAAGGCAGAAGCCGCCAGACTATCATCATCAATCCTTGATAAATTCTCAGCAGAATCGCCAGTGGAAGATATATGGCAGTCTCTTAAAAAAGGCCTGAAATCCATTACAAAGAGGCACGTTCCAACTAAAATGACCTCAATTAGACGCAACCAACCACGGGTAAACGCAGAAATGGGAAAGGTACCGCAGCTTGACAAACGAGCTGCCGCGTACTAGTAGACAAGCACACGACCACTATGTCAATGGTCTAATCACAGATGAAGGTTCCAGTGCTAAAAAAAAGATCTGGATTTATGTCAAATCAAAGCGCAGTGACAATGTTGGAGTATCCCCCTTGAAGAGAGACGGTCAGACACACAGTGACAACAAAATCCAAGCCGAGATACTAAATGACCAGTTCTCATCAGTATTCACAAAAGAACCAGAAGGCCCCTTACCCAGCCTAGGCCCCAGCCCATATCCCACATTACTAGACACCAACATAACAGTCAAAGGAGTAAACAAGCTCCTGTTTGGATTAAACCAACATAAAGCCAAAGGACCCGATAAGACCCGAGATCCCCACCAGAGTGCTGAAAGAAGCTGCCGATGAGCTATCCCCTGTCATAACCCTCCTATTCCAGGCCTCCATTCAACAACACACCCCATCTGATTGGCTTAAAGCAAATGCAGTACCAGCATTCAAAAAGGCGACAAAGGGGAAGCTGAAAACTACCGCCCCATCTCCCTAACCTCTGTCTTATGAAAACTCCTTGAACACATAGTCCGCTCCCACATCATGACACATTTTGATAACCATAACACCTTCACAGATGTCCAGCATGGCTTCAGGAAGAAACGATCCACAGAGACACCGCTTTTAGGAACCCTACACGATCTAGCACACACACACACACTCGAGGAGGGAGGACAAATGAATTGCATACTCCTTGATTTCAGCAAGGCGATCAATAAAGTGCCTCATCGTACATAGACTAAGAAGCTCCAGCGTCGTCCGACGCATGAGGCAGTCAACGCTCTCCAGTTGGATCGGTCAGCAGTCAGCACTTTGACGTCACTCCAGCACCTGTTCACTCGTTGAAGATCTCGCTGGACGGTCTGGTGCCAGTTCATTTTGGGCCGGCCTCTCCTCCTTCTTCCTTCTGAAGTCCACCATAACATCTGGTTGGCGAGTCTTGTGGGGGGTCTTGCTTCGACCATTCTCAGACTTCATCGTTAGTAAAGAAGTTGCTCTGTGTGATGCCCAAGATCTTCCGAATGCATCTTAAGTTGAAGGCATCAAGCTTCATCCCCCGGTTGATTTTAGATGCCAAGGTTCGCAGCCATAGAGTAAGGTGGACAAGACGTTGGAACAATTGATGCGCAGCTTGGTCTTGAGTGTGAATTTCTTGCTTGTCCAGATCTTGTTTAGCTGGTTGACGGCTGTGGAGGCTTTACCTATTCTGCAGTTGATCTCATGGTTCATTGCACCCTGGTTGTTGATGGAACTTCCCAGGTAGGTAAAGTCTTCAACAATTTCAACTTTGTTCTGACCAATGAGGACGTCAGAAGGTGTTTGGTGGTCACCCGACAATATATTCTTGGTCTTCTTGCTGCTGATTGACAGATCTAGTCCTCCTGCGGCTTCACCAGTGGATTCCACTATATCCTGGAGACCCTGGGTACTGTTGGACAACGTTGCAATATCATCAGCGAAATCAAGATCAGACAGTTTGCTTCATCCATATCAGTCGATGCCCTGGTCTTTCGTTGCTTTCTTCAGGACCCAGTGAATAGTCACAGCGAAGAGAATTGGAGAGAGAATGCAG
The DNA here is from genome assembly GCA_020002185.1 of Paraescarpia echinospica. Lineage (NCBI taxonomy): Eukaryota > Metazoa > Annelida > Polychaeta > Sabellida > Siboglinidae > Paraescarpia > Paraescarpia echinospica. Next base: position 2,652,342 of record CM034543.1, read on the forward strand.
CCTTGACGGACGTCGGTAAGCACCTGGAACCAGTCGCTGACCATCCTCTGTTCGTATACAGCAGCAGGAATTGACATAGATGTGCTCAATTGCTCTGACTACCATTTCCGGGATTTCGTATGAGATGACTACTCTCCACAAGGAGGATAAGTGGATGCTGTCGAATGCCTTGCTGAAATCGATTAAACTAACTGCAAGGGGTAAACAAAGAGTGAAAATCTGCTATGCGCATTTGCACTTTGGTCTGAAGCCCGCCTGCTCCTCGTACTGCTCGCAGTCGAGTACATCTCTCTTCGGGTTCAAGATCATCTGGCAGTAGACTTTACCAGGAATAGACAACAAGGTCACTCCCCTCCAATTGTCACAGACAGCAAGATTCCCTTTCTAGGGGATACAGATGACAGCACCGTCATTCCAGTCCTCAGGGACAAATCCGGAATTCCACAACTGGTTGCAAATCTGGCACATCCATTGAACTGTCTCCTCGCCACCAGCTATTAGCAGTTCGGCGCTGATGCCGTCCATGCCTGGTGACGTGTTGTCTTTCAGCTTCTTAATGGCCTTCCTCGCGTCCTCTTCAGTGAAGTCATCTGTGTTAATGGGGAGAGTAGCTACAGGGTTTACAGGCTCGGCACAGGTAGCCGGTTCGGGCCGGTTGATTACTTCACAAAAATGTTCAGCCCACCTTGCCAGCTTCTCCTCTCCACTCGACAGTAGTGTTCCGTCCTTGGCTTTAATTGGGCCAGATCTTGAAGAAGTAGTGCCGGTGACTCCCTTACGTCATTGCAAGCAGCTGCCTCTTCTGCTTTCTCTGCCTGCCTATCCAGCCACTCCCGTTTGTCTCGTTCGGCACTGTGTTTGACTTCGCTATCTTTCTCAATATAGGCCTGGTAGAAGGCTGTGTTGTCTGTGTCGTAGACTCATACAAAAACTAAAATACTACGTGGTCCGGGGCAATATTCTAGAATGGATCGAATTATTCCTACATAAGCTGACACAAAGAGTCCCAGTGAATGGAAGCTCTTCCAACGAGAACCCGTCCTATCAGGCGTCTCCCAGGGCACTGTGTTAGGACCGCTGCTCTTTCTTGTTTACATCAACGATATACCAAACTGCGTGACATCAAACTCTATGCAGATGACAGTCTACTGTGTCGCAGAATCAGCACCGTGGAAGAATCAGTGCGCCTGCAGGAAGACCTCAATAGGCTCTAGGAATGTGAGAAGACCTGGCTCATGAGCTTCCACCCAGACACATGTGAAATCTTAAGAATCACCAACAAAATTAAGCCCATTCTCTCAGAATATTTCATTAATGACCACAAATTAGCCTTAGCCATAGACCACATCCCCAAATCAAAATAGCAGAAAGCTAGACAATTGGCAGCATCTACAGGAGAACACTTGTAAACACAGTAAAGTACCTAAGCGTCTACATAGCAAACTGTCCTGGAACCACCACGTGGACGCCATCACTAAGAAAGCCAATAGCACCATTGCCTTCCTTAACCGCACCACCAGCATCTGCCCCAGACCAGTTAAATCATACTGCTATCAAAAACACGTCAGACCATCTATAAAGTGCGCTTCTGCCTTTTGGAATCCTGCCACCAAGCGAAACATCTACAAACTGGAGATGTTACAGAGGCGTGCTGCCACGTAGGTTTATAATGACTGGCGGCGCCGCAGCAGCCCAACCTCCATGCTCCACCAATTGCAATGGCAGTCCCTAGAACAGTGCAGATGTATGGCGAGGTTCAACATGATGTATAAAATTCAAAACGGCCTAGTCGACATCCCTGCCAGCCTAAACACAAAGCCAGCCGGGTCTCACTGCGCCACAGAACTCTTAGCTGAAGGGCCAGAGGGCATCCATTCCAATTAATGCTTCAAAGTTCCCGAACACAGGCTTTTCAACATTCCTTTTTTATAGCCACAATAGTACCCTGGAATAACCTAACCGCCCAATCAGTTCAATCTCCCTCTCTAGAGGCTTTCAAGCAGTGCCTTGCCGACACTGCCACAAACAAATCTAACTAAGAGCGACCCCTGTTTGTGTTTAACTTGCATTTGCACATGATTTTGTAAACAGACACAACCAGCACTGCACACCTGGCGCACCAACAAACAATACACCATCAACGAAGTCGTCAGTATTGACGGTAGTGGATTACTGGGAGAAGAAAAAGAGAAGACCAGTTGCCTAGTAATACATCCGTCAAGCCGTTGAATAGCTACAGAGCTACACGTACTCGCCATTAAATTATTATAGCTTGACGTACATTTTGCCTAGCAACACGTCACGTGATGGATAGCTTAATTGCAAAGATTAGCTGGGCCCCGTGAGGTTTAACAAGATTTAACAAGATTGCCATTCAGAGAATTAACTCTAGATGGCAGGTGGACAAGGAAGCCCTTTGGCTTATCGGGAGTCCGACCCTTTTATCTACGTATATCCAGCCCTTCTGAGGTATGTGTCGATTTTATTTATAAACATATTAACACTACTAGCACCCACACGATCATCAGATAATCTGTTCCATTCATTCACAGTCCTATGTGAAAATGAGAACTTTCTTACGTGTAATCTACACTGCTCCTTTACTAATGTAACTTCATGTCCTCTTGTCTTTCTATCTTTCTTAACTGAGAAAAACACATTTCTATCAATATTTTCATAACCATTCTATATTTTAAACACTTCTATATGATCTCCTCTCAATCTTCTGGTCTCTAGTGTTGTTAAATCACATTCTTTTAGGCGTTTTTCATAACTAAGATCCCTCAGTTTTGGTATCATTTTAGTCGCTCTCCTCTGTACTCTTTCTAGCATATATATGTCCTTCTTGCGGTATGGCCTCCACGCTTGTATACAATATTCTAAATGAGGCCTAACTATTGTTTTGTACAGCGGTATTATTAGTATTAGTTAGGTGGAGGAGGAGGTGGCGCCACTTTCTCGTTCTCGTCGAAGTCGCGCACCCGGGCGAGACTCGGTTAAGCGAGACTACAACAGCACTTCTACGCGTTCATATCCTCCAGTAACAATTTTACGCGTTCATAACCTCCAATTTTACGCGTTCATAACCTCCAGTTCATAACGCGTTCAATGCTTTTGGTTATGGTAGTATTGTCGGGTGACATATGTACATGGCGGTGACGGACTTTTCTACTTGGTATGACGGTATCAAAAGGTATGGAAATTTGAACTGAGTGACATTGTGTCGTTGAAGCAACAAAGGGATGTATTGGCCAGATTTGTATTTTTTGCTGTGGTGCGTTTGCGGTAAAGAAGCTATTTCATGAATATATATGTGATGAACAGTGTACCCTTCTGTTCTCGTATCTATGTGATCTGATTGTCATTTCGTGATAACATTGATACTTTTGTACAAACAGATATCTCGAAGTCAAAATAGACGCACTTCAAGTATGTTGAGACAGCAACTTATCGCCGCGGTTTTGATCAGATCGTTTGACATGAAAGGTGGGCAAAAACCACCTGTAGTAATGTGTGTGGCTTAATCGTGCACAGTATATGACGACGTTAACTAGAATAGGTTGCTCTAACAAATATTAAATTATTTACTCAGACGGCAACGTATCGCCGCGATTTTGATCAGATCGTTTGACACGATAATTATTCATATTGTACGTAAACGATCTGCTCAACGAAAGTGTGACTGCTAACACTAATGTATATTTGGTTGCGGACGATACCAAAATATTAACCGTAGTCTAGGATGTTTCCGAACGCCCTGATATGCAAATGTGTCTTAATGAATTCATGGTTTGGACAGACCTGTGGCAGCTTCAAGTAGCTGAACGTAAATGGTGTGTACTGACGATTGGAAATAGTATCCAGGCTACCTCTCATCTGAAAGGTATACAGCTTGCTAACATTAATGAATACCGAGATCTTGGTGTTACATTTATGATAACTGTTTATACAGCACAATCAAAGTTATTTTTCGCTGCTTTAATATTATTGATGCTTGTGTTCTCAGTAAAGCATATAAATCATTTGTGCGTCCGGTGCTGGAATACTGTTCTACTGTGTGGAACCCACACATACCAGCTAGGCAGTACTTGGGCATGACTGACCAGTTAGAGAATGTGCAAAGGTTCTTTACGCGCCGGGTCTACTACCGCTGTAAATTCGATGCCAATCATGGTTGCTTGCAAAGACTTGAATATCCTCGTCTAGAGAGTCTCGAACTCCGCCGCGTTTATACTGATATGGTATTTGTATGTGATATAATGCATGCACATGTCAATGTATCTGAAAGTAATCACATTTCTTACAATAACCCTGCTATAAATACCACCATTTCGACAAGTGGTCATGTACTTAAACTTAAGACAACACCCTTTAAATTTGATATAACATTTTCCCAATAGAGTTGTATCTATCGGGTACCGCCTACCTGAACGCATAGTTAACTTAACATCCAAAATACAATTTAGGAAAGCTCTGCGTACATTAAACTTTGATTCTGCAATGATGTTCGATAGACACTTGTGGGAATCTCCTTGATGAGAATATTTGTGTATAATTTTTATTGTATATTATCAGTTCACCGTTACGGTGTATTACATATGATGGGTGCATGTAAAACGTTGTATTCTGTATTGTATGCATGTACTAATGTTGTGTGTGTATGTAAATTAGCACGTGTTGTACCCATGGGACACATTTATTTAACACTGTTGATCCTAAATAAACAATCAATCTATCAATCAATCAATCAATGAACGGTGGGCAAAAACCACCTGTAGTAATGGGTGTGGCATGTTCGTGCACAGTATATGACGACTAGAATAGATTGTTGTAACAAATGTCAAAGTTATTCATATATAGATGTATGACCATACTAATGCATTGTTAATTGAATGATTTTAATGATTAACCTGGGATACACGATCTTAAGCAACAACAGGACAAGGGGGTTTGGCTGCGACAAATTATACGGTGAACAACACAATATATATATATATATATATATATATATATACAAGGGCTGCATATGAATACATATATATATATATACGTATATATATATATATATAGAAAGTTGTGGAATGTGAGTACAACCACGGTTGGAAAATCGTTGCTCTTCGTACGACTGTAGCAGTTAGCGATGTATATGCATGCCTTCGCTTTCAACATCTACCCATTACCCTGTCCAGTTACTCCGGTATCATGCTCAGAGGATTGTGATATGGTCGTGTCATTGTCTAAAGCAGCCTTCGGGACGCTATACGCGGCTATTGTGAGACAGAGACTGTTTGTAAACCTGTGTCAAATTCTGTGCATCCAATAGGCCCTGACAGTAAAGATAACCGTCCAAAAGTGTGCCTTCAGAACTCGTTCATTCCTGTCTCGCCTTTTCAACTTCAAAAAACGTTCAATTGGTAGTATCATCTCTCACACGATACTGTTTCAAATATGTTTATCCTGCGTTCGCCCGTTTCATAGCTCGTTCATTACAGCCACACACATTCGTTTCATCTTCGACCAGTAACCTCTCCCAAAAGACCATGAGACGAAACCAGAAGCGTAGAACCCTGCTGACAAAAACGTTGAGTAATAGCCGTAGACCACGGGCAGCAATCGAGTCGGCGAGAGCCACGGCGTGGAGCAGTAAGACGAAGACTGCGAATGCAGTGTAATAATGCAGTTTAATGAGATGAGTGTCGTCTTCTGTGACCCAAGCCTAGAGTTCGACGCTAAACTAGACTAACAAGATGACCGAAGGCTTCTTGCATATGACATTGTGCTCCGTAGTCGATCTGCGTTTGGACTGATGCAATGTTTTACCTTGATCCCCAAAAGGTCAAGGTCAGACAGACCAGCAACTTCTAAAGGTTACTGGTCCGGTAGCAGCGTTATTGATCTGCATCTTACAAATTTGCCAACGCACAATTTGCTAGCGCAAAACAGCCTGGAATACAAAGTTCTGGACGCTTTTTGGACGATAAAATCTTTAGAACGTGCGCTCTTCGTGACAATCGCGTGACAGCAATTTAAGGGCAATGTTTTGAGTTGGGGACTATAGAGTTTAATTCTTACCACTGCCATTTCTGAAGTTCAGCTGATTTGAATACCAGTTGCTTTAACAGTTGGTAGATACCCAGCAAAAATAGTTGTCTTACGGACCAGTAAACAGTTACTGACCCTGCAAAAAAAACTTGTGGTCATTCAGGTCAGCCTATATTTTGAACACTGGTCTGATGTCAATAACGATGTCCTTCACCAGAGTGACTTCTTCCTAGGACTGGTCTAAGTTTAACTTAGTCAATCGAAACTTCCCCTGGTATGTGTATGATTTACTGGAGCCCTTGCACTAGTTCAGAACGCACGCGCACACACGCACGAGCGCTCGCGTCCAATCGCAGGAGGCTATGGCCAGCCGTGATTGGACTGGACTGGTGACATCGGATAACGGTTGTTGTCAAGTTATTTACAAGTTATTTACCACGTTCAGTATATGGCAATAGCGTACTACACTAGAGGCGCATGCGCTCGTGTGTGCGTATGTGTGCGCACATATATTATATATATATATATATACATTTATAATATATATATTTTTATTTACATATATATATATATGTAAATAAAATACATATATTATAAATGTAAATTGATATAAATGATATAAACTGTTGCAAGGTTTCCAGTAAATATTACACACCAGGGGACGTTTCTGTGGACTAAGGTAAACTTAGCCCAATCCTAGGAAGAAGTCACCCTGAAAAAGGACATATTTATTGACATCAGACCAGTGTTCGAAATATACGCTGACCAGGTCGTCAACGACAATTTTTCCGCCTGGTCAATAACTTGTTTGAGTTACTGGTCCGTGTGAGCGCCTATTTGTGCGGCATAACTACCTATTTTTTTACAGCAACTGGTATTTACATCAGTTGCACTTCAGATGTGGCAATGGTAAGAACCAAATCCTTTAGTCCCTAGTCAAACCGTTGCTTTTAAATTGTTATCGTTAAACACTGCGCTCACGAAGGGCGCTCGTTCTACTGATTATATATTCGAAATAACGTTCAGAACGTTGTTTTCCGGGCGTTTTGCTCTTGCGCATTGGTAAATTGGTCAGATCCGGACCAGTGATTTTACTACCGAACCAGTGACTTTTGGAAGTTACTGGTCCGGCTTTTCAGAACCTTTTCATGGTCACGACAAACACTGCATCAGACCAGACGCAGATAGACTACGAAGCACAATGTGAGCTGCAAGATGCCGTCGGCTATCTTGTTGGACTTGTTCGCAGCGTCGAACTCTAGGCTTGGGCTGCAGAAGATAACGTTCACCTCATTAAACGGCGTTATCACATCCACTCGCAGCTCCATTTCCCGAATTTGTTCAGACTTCTTTTCCAGTTCTTCTGTTTTGACTGCAGGATCTCGTTGAGGTCGACCGCTTTGTGAGAACTCGTTTTCGTCGTGGCCCTCGGCGACTCGGTTGCCATCTTTGGGCTAAGGTTTTACTCAAGGTTTATGTCAGCAGGGTTCTATGCTTCTGGTTTGGTCTCATGATCTTTTATGAGATGTTACTGGTCGAACATGAAATGAATGTGTGTGGTAGTAATGAACATGCTACTAAACGGACAGCATGTGTACTGTGAACGCAGGGTAAAGCTTTTTCAAGCCGTTTTTTTGCGAGAGATGATGCGGCGGATTGACTATTTTGAATTTAAAAAGGCAATATAGGAATGAACGAGTTATGAAGACATGAACGCACGCATACATATATATGTCATGTTATGTTTAAGTGTTATTGACGCGCGAACAATGCAATAGAATGAAAAATCATTGTTCACATATCAGGGTGGCATACTTGTTAACCCTAATTCTGGTTGTATGCAAAATCATGTTCTCACTGTGGGAAACTGTGCCGAGCAAAGATTGGACTGATAAGCCATTTACGAACCCACGTCAACTGAATCCGAGAATCCATGACAAGATCATCCTCCTGCAAGGGATTGTTGATAACGGTGTCTTGTTAATATGCTGTACAACAATACAAGGTTGTAACAAAACAGTATATGAGTGAAATCACACACAAAATGTCACAACGATGGCTAGGTAGTAGAATGAAATCGTGTTGCACACAAGAAACGATAATTCTGGCCTGAAACACTGTGCATCTGTGTGACTGGACATCACAACATTAAACATCACACACTGTCATTATTAATGCAACATATTACGCACTGTACATTGTACATAGGAAAACGACCTTACAATGCTAATTATCAAGTTGGACTTTATAGGCCGTTTTTTTAAAAAGCATCACACATTTGTAACATAACAGAAACTGTTCTTATCTGTCTATTTTTGACCATATCACATATAACAATGAAGCTAAGCAAATTTAATATGATTCAACATCGCGAATCAGTAGCTACCCTGCACTTTGCCATTTTCCACAGGTTTAAAAAAACATGAATTTAGCAGAATCCACAATTCAGTGACAAATTTCAGTTGGTCCCCGAGTCACGTGATTTTCGTCCTGGTGAGGTAAACCAGTGGTACAATAACCCACGAAGCGACATTGGCACAACCGTCTAGTTAATTAAGCATCGGATTTATGTGCCAGTCGGACATTAGAGTCTCTGGTAATTAATAGCGTCGACGGAATCAGACAACATAAGTCTGCCAGGATGATTAACTAGGTTAGCGAGATTGCAACGTGGCGGTAACTTGAGTCCATCCTGTAATTACAAAAATGAAATATTATGTTACTACAATCACATATAAATAAATGCTAATAGCTGAGTCCTATAATTGTACTGACGTTTGTGTTTAACGACGTCAGACGATCATCAAAATAGTATTTAACCGTAAAGAAATGTAATCGAAAATCATACCATACGGCGAAGCATAGGTGCCAAGATCTACTCACAGAAGTGTAACCGAATATTAATTGAAAGCATGAATCGCCCTCTACTCAATTGTCAGTATCTTGGTGGACTCACACGTGTTGTCATTTCAATTATGTTGTTTTGGGTCAACATTTCAATTATATATATATATATATATAATTGAAATGTTGACCCAAAACAACACGTGTGAGTCCACTAAGATACTGACACACACACACACACACACACACACACACACACACACACACACACACACACACACACACACACACACACACACACACACACACACACACACACACACACACACACACACACACACACACACACACACACACACACACACACACACACACACACACACACACACACACACACACACACACACACACACGCATGCCAGTGAAGATACACATGAAAATAAAATATTCGACTAGACAGTTTCGTGAAGATTGTATATATTAGTTTGTGTTAATAAAAATACTGTTGAATTTGATCCCAATACTCTGCAATTTAGGCCGATTTCTAGTGGTTGTACAAACCTTGCAGGAGAGTTGGTGAGCTGCAATCTCGCATGTAGCACAGTTAAGGTTGCTTAAGATAATATGCATACATGTTCTGTTCAATCAATTAGAGATTTCTTTTGTATAGTGGCACTATCACATGGAATGTGTATACAAAATTAGAGAAACAGTTACTGTAGAGTTTTTGAGAAATTAGGCAAAAATGTGAAAATTTTGCAATATGGGGGGCCCTGGGGGCCTTTGGAATAATTTAAGCAAATATAGAGTTATTGTGTATAGTGGCACTACCACACGAAATGCAAAATCAGAGAACAAGTTACTGAAGAATTTTTGAAAAAATAGGCATAATGTGAACATTTACCAGTTTGGGAGGTCCTGCGGGGTTAGAATGATTCATTCAACTACAGATTTATCGTGGATAGTGGCAGTACCCTAATATATGTCTATGCAAAATTAAGTTGCTGAACGATTTCTGAGATATGGCAGCTAACGGCGGACGGCGGACGCAGAGTGATGGCATAAGTCCGTCGGACCTTCGGCCCAAAGGACTAAAAAGTGACGTGGTTTCAGCGATCACGCAATAAGGCCTGCATGCGTGGCAAGAAATTTCCTTTAATTATGATCGTTTAACATGGTAAATGAACCAATATGATGTCTACGATGGACTACAAAGCAACACAACTGTTTAAAACGACAAAACACAACACAATATCAAAATGAAACTATATAATTTGGTGTGGAAATTGAGACATGAAATGTTGGTCTTATGTCATAAATCACGATAATGGTCCACGTCTAAATAAGCATGACCAGATATGCTCATTCACTCCGAGAGATCGGTGTTCCTTGTTGCAAATCTGATTTGTTTTAATAACACAGCCTACAGCCAATAGCCTGGTCTCGTCAAGATAAACATGTCAAATTCACAATTGACATTCCTATTGGAAAATATCGCGTCGACTGGAATTATCGATGTCAATAAAACCGTGCATTTGAGCATCAGAAGCGCGGACTCAAAACGCTCGACGCGACTGTCCCATTCCACTGACTGGTGTACATACTAGACCCAGGATGCTTCCCAGGGAAATGTCAATCACACAGAGTAACTCCACTTTACTGCAGACAGATGGGCGGAGAAAAGTTATGACAAACAAACATGATTCTCTTGTAATTGAGACATTGCCTGGTATCGCAGACAAGCTTCTGTCATGTTGTTAGGTTTTATATTTCCAGTGGAAACTCAATTCTAAGGTGACTGTTCCAGGGTGACCTTAATTGCGAGGTGGCTGTACTATCGAGGTGACCATCAAGCAAGATTCGGTTATATCACACATATGCACACAAGTCAGACTTTTACGAAAATGTTTACTGTAATTATTGTTCAATACACCACAACGTGTATAACGCGCACCCTGTATTTTTTTCTTAAATTTGACAGAATTTATGTCATTATTACTATAATAAAGTAGCCGATGTCCACTCTTGCAGGAAGAAACCAAGCAGGCCTCGACATTAACACTGGCCCGTTGGCCTTTGTAAAGCTGCCAGGCCAGTTCAGGCCACCAGTTTTCATATTTTACTGGCCCGAACGATTCGCGAATGCTGCCGAAACGAAGCTGCAGCCATTGCTTTCCTAGACTGCATCGACTCGGGGATCCTACGCACAGTTCGTCAGACTTCTTAGACCTGACTAAGTTATAGGAGACTGTAAACATAGATTTGTAATCATTCTTATCAATAATTATTCCAAACTCTAACTCTTATCATGCGAACGACGGCTTGCAACGCCATCGAATAACGTTTTCATGCCACCGGCAGTAGAGGTTTTCAAAACGAGACGCCATTTTTCAAGCCCAGCCGCGTCCCCGTGGACACCGTTTTTATGGTGATTGGAAGCTGCCTCGACACTAGGGAAGAATTAGGAATGCTTTTGTTCTCTATTTATTAAAGGAATACGGCTTAAATTCACATTTAACTGGTGACTAAAGAGACTGAAACGTAATGTTACATCATATTCAGAGAAACGAGGCTGAGCGCTGCTACACGTGGCTGCTCCCGGTCTGACTAATACCTTCATTTAAAAACGCGCTTAGTTTCTGGATAGTCTTCGTGCTGTGCAGTATCAATCGCGAATCGTTGAAGCATGTCGCTGTGCAGAACATTAATTTAAGGTGATGCATGCAGCCGCCTAGTCACCCGTGGACTGCAACAATTGAAAGACTGCATCTGTGTCGCCACCAACACGACGTGGCACTACAGCCGGAATACGACGACGATCCAGGCCAATTACCAGGGTGGTCAGCAGACGACGGTACCATCAGGTCACTTGTGTTGGTAAACAAACTGGTATAAACACTGCAAATCTGATTCAACTGACGTCGAGGTGCTCAGGTAGCGGTTCGTCCACTGCGTCTAATATTCGTAAGAAGTTCGCCTTGATCAATGCCAGATCAATTCGAAACAAAGCGTTGCTCGTGCGCGATTACATTGATGAGCGCGAGCTGGACCTTGTCGCCTTGACGGAAACCTGGCTGGGAGATGACGAAAAGGCTGCTGTGTCTGAATTGTGTGGAGACTTCACGCTAGTCCATCAGCCGCGTATTGGGGCTCGTCATTGTGGTGGTGTAGGAGTTCTGTTTCGAAAAACATTGCAACTCGTTTCGCGTTCCGAAGTTGACACACATGCCAGTGAGGCGTTTCACGTTATTTTGCGGAACATCCGTATCGGCTGCACCACGCGCGTCATAGTCATCTACCTATCGCCATCGTCCGACTTCCGATCCTTCCTGGATGATGTTGGGAAGGTGTTGCTTATCGCCTCGGCCCACCCTAGAGAGATAATCGTGTGTGGTGATGTTAACCCGCCATATGGCGACCCAACATGTACTGATGCAATGAACCTGGCTGATATGTTGGAGACGTCTGGCTTTCCACAACATGTCAGAGGCTCAACCCATGAGCGTGGCAACACACTGGATCTTGTTATCACATCGGAGACGTCAGACATTATCGCTACTGAAGTTAAGCCGGTGGCTATGATCATCAACCACTATGCAATTGAATGTAAACAGCACCCGCCCCAAACCAACACACCTGAAACGCCATGTCGAATATCGAAAGTACGCAGCGATCGATAACAGTCGGTTTGCAGCTGATCTGGCGGCTTCTGATTTCCGTGCTCCTGATTTGGACCCGGTAGCCATTCTCGCTCGGTATGGCTCCTGTCTACGCACTGTCGTAGACGGCCATGCCCCATTCGTCACACGGACTATGAGGCCGATGACTCCATGGCATACCGGCGAGCTTGCAGAAGCGAAACGTGCATTACGCCGTGCTGAACGCCACTTGCGGCGATCTGGTCTGACAGTCCATCGTCACATATACACGAATCTGCGCAACACTTATCGGAAGGCACTGAGGATGGCACGGTCGCAGTATTACCAGTCCGAGATCATGACAGTTGGCGGCAACATGGCAACATGCGACGGATATATA